>JAUIMM010000036.1:17622500-18095000 GCA_031769625.1 Taudactylus pleione | reverse complement strand
ACTGTGGGCCTGATTCAGAGCCAGATGCTATTTGCGGACGGTCGTTCAGAAAAAAGGGGTGGCTATTCAAATGAACCGTTCGCTCTTTGCGGTCTGTTCACGCCTCTACGAGCGAACAAAACTTGCGGTCGTTTTTTGGATAACTACGCCCCCTGGCCGCTCGCATCCTACGTCATGTCCGCTATTTATTAGATTAATCGAGTACATCGACCAGCGTATGAACTGCTCGCTATTCTTGTGGTTGGTTTTTCCTACCACAAATTTGCGAGCAGTTCTGACTATAAAATAACCCAGTGACGTGGTCAGTGTCGCTGCTGTATTAATTATGCACACCCATAAAATGCCCGTTTTGACCTTTAAGCACGCCTGCGTTCTGATCTCCACTCCCCGCTTTCAAGAACCTTCCCCTATTACCACCCACATATGCCTCATCCTGTCACTCAAAGTAGCAGGCATTCGCTATATAGCGAACAAACAATTTTTGGCCGCACTGACTGGTTCGCGTAAGCGTATTATAAACTGTACACATGCGCAGAAGTGCGAACATCGCTCGGAACGAGCGTACTGCTGCTTACGAGCGGCTCTGAATCAGGGCCAGTGGCCGCACGTGCATCAACAAAGTAGCACCAAGCGTGCGCCTGTGTCATAAGTAAAGGGCCGGTTGGCTCGTCTGTTAAAGGGTGGTGTAACCCCCAAAGTGCACTCCAAACAAAATAAAAAATTATTTTCTGTGTTTGTGAATTGTGTGCACTGTGGCTGCACGTGCATCAACAAAGGAGAAGCGCCAAGCATGCGCCTGTGTCCCATAAGTAAAGGGCCGGCTGGCTTATTCATTAAAGGGTGCTGTAACCAACAAAAAGTGCACTCCAAAAAAAGTAAAAAAATATATTCTTTTGTGTTTGTGAATCGTGTGCGCAGTAGCCACACGTGCATCAACAAAGTAGCACCAAGCGTGCGCCAGTGTAATAAGTAAAGGGCCGTCTGGCTTGTCCATTAAAGGTTGCTGTAACCCCCAAAGTGTACTCCAAACAAAATAAAAAATAATTTTTTGTGTTTGTGAATTGTGTGCGCAGTAGCCGCACGTGCAACAACAAAGTAGCGCCAAGCATGCACCTGTGTCATAAGTAAAGGGCCGGTTGGCTCATCCATTAAAGGGTGCTGTAACCCCCAAAGTGCACTCCAAAAAATATATATATTCTTCTGTGTTTGTGAATTGTCTGCACTGTACGTGCATCCTCAAGCAGCGCCAAGCGTGCGTCTGTCTGTTAAAGGGTGGTGAAACCCTCAATGTGCGCTCCACAAAAAATAAAAAATTCTTTTTTTTTTCTGTCTTTGTGAATTGTGTGCACTGCAGCTGCACGTGCATCAACAAAGGAGCAGCGCCAAGCATGCGCCTGTGTCCCGTAAGTAAAGAGCCAGCTGGCTCATTTCTTAAAGGGTGGTGTAACCCACAAAGTGCACTAGTCTCCAACAATAATAAAAAATAATTTTCTGTGTTTGTGTGCACCTTAGCAGCACGTATATATCAATATAACATAAATGGAGGACCAAACTTTCTCCGATAAAAATAAAATAGGGAAAGATCAAGAACCACTTCCTCCTAGTGCTGAAGCTGCTGCCACTAGTCATGACATAGACGATAACATGCCATCAACGTCGTCACATACAATCCCAAATGACAAAGTTCAGGAAAATGACCTTAAAAAAACATTTAAATCATCTGAGGAGAAACGTAAACTTGCCAATATGCCATTTACAACACGGAGTGGCAAGGAATGGCTAAGGTCTATCCCTATGTTCATGACTAGTGGTTCAGCTTCACATGATGATGGAAGCCCTCATCCCGCTAAAAAAATCAAATGAGTTAAGCTGGCAAAAGCACAGCGAAGAACTGTGCGTTCTAAGAGGATATCACAAATCCCCAAGGAGAGTCCAAGTGTGGTGGCGGTTGCGATGCCTGACCTTCCCAGCACTGGACAGGAAGAGGTGGCTCTTTCCACCATTTGCACGCCCCCTGCAAGTGCTGAAAGGAGCACCCACAGTCCACTTGCTGATATGCAAATTGAAGATGTCACTGTTGAAGTACAACAGGATGAGGATACTGGTGTAGCTGGCACTGCGGAGGAAGTTGGTGAGGAGGATTCTGATGGTGATGTGGTTTGTTTAAATCAGGCTCTGGGGGAGACAGTTGTTGTCCGTGGGATCCCGTCATGCCTGGGCAGAAGACCAAACATTCCACCTATTTGGTCTGGCAATATTTCTATCCAAATCCGGGCAACAACTGTACCATATGTAAAGGTGAAATAAGTAGGGGTAGGGACGTTAACCACCTAGGAACATCCTCCCTTATACCTGCAGCGCGTTTATAAAAAGTTACTGTCAAGTTCAGAAACTTTGGCTAAGACCGTAAGCAGTCCAGGGACACCTAAATCCCTTTGTCCTGTTGTATCCAAGCACCTGCAAACCACACCATCAACTTCGTCCTCGTCAATTTCCTCCTTAGCCAGGATCAGAAGTAGTCCTGCAGGCCATGTCACTGGCATGACTGACTCTCCTATCCAGGATTCCTCCAGAGGATCCTGCATTGCTACGCCTACTGCTGCCGCTGTTGCTGCGGGGAGTCGTTCATCATCCCAGAGAGGAAGTAGGAACACCACTACTTTTACTAAACAATTGACCCTCCAACGGTCCTTAGCGTGGAGGATGAAGTACGACAGCAGTCATCCTGAAGCAAAACATATAACTGAGGCTATGACTGCTATGTTGGTGTTAGTCTTGCGTCCGGTGTCCGCCATTAGTGCAGTGGGATTTAGAGAATTGATGGAGGTAGTGTGTCCCCGGTTCCAAATCCCGTCTAGATTCCACTTCACTAGGCAGGCAATACCGAGACTGTACAGAAACGTCAGAAAAAGTGTCCTCAGTGTCCTGAAAAATGCGGTTGTACCCAATGTCCACTTAACCACGGACATGTGGCCAAGTGGAACAGGGCAGACTAAGGACTATATGACTGTGACAGCCCACTGGGTAGATGTATCACCTTACGCAGCAACAACAGCAGCGTCACCAGTAGCAGCAACTCAGAAACGGAACTCAACCCTCTATATGCTTCAGAGGATGGAGGAGCAGCAAAAGGCCATTCAAGCCTATACATCCACCTATGACATAGGCAAAGGAGGGGGTATGCACCTGACTCAAGGGCAGTGGAAAATGATTTCCATGTTGTGCAAGGTTCTCCAGCCCTTCGAACTTGCCACACATGAAGTCAGTTCAGACACTGCCAGCTTGAGTCAGGTTATTCCCCTCATCAGGCTTTTGCAGAAGCTGATGGAGAAAGTGAAGGAGAAGCTAAGACGGAGCGATTTCCGCTCGGCATGTGGGACTTGTGGATGAAGCCCTTCATTCGCTTTGCCAGGATTCCAGGGTGGTCAATCTGTTGAAATCAGACCACTACATTTTGGCCACCGTGCTCAATCCTAGGTTTAAAGCCTATGTTGCGTCTTTCTTTCCGGCCGACACAAGCCTGCAGAGGTGCAAAGACCTGCTGGTGAAAACACTGTCAGCTGAAGCGGAACGTGACACGTCAACAGCTCCTTCTTCATTTTCTCCTGCAACTGGGGCTGCCAGGAAAAAACTTAGGTATCCTAAGTAACCCGCCGGCGGTGATGCAGGGCAGGCAGGACCAAGTTTGGACATCTGGTCCGGACTGAAGGACCTGGCAACAATTTCTGACATGTCTACTGTCACTGCATATGATACTGTCACCATTGACAGAATGGTGGTGGATTACATCGGTGACAGCATCCAAGTAGGCATGTCAGACAGTCCGTACCTGTACTGGCAGGAAAAAAAGGCAATTTGGAGGCCCCTGTACAAACCGGCTGGCTCTATTTTACCTGAGTTGCCCCCTCCAGTGTGTACTCCGAAAGAGTGTTTAGTGCAGCTGGGAACCTTGTCAGCGAAAGGCGTAGGAGGTTGCTTCCACAAAATGTGGAGAAGATGATGTTCATAAAAATGAATTATCAACTCTTCCAGGGAGACCAGCCTCCAGAACGTACAGAGGGACCTGTGGTGGTGGATTCCAGCGGGGATGAATAGTACTCTGTGAGGATGAGGATGTAGACGACACTGAAGAGGGTGAGGAATTGGTGGACGAGAAGGATGAGGACGACATCTTGCCTCCGGAGAACCAGTTTGTGCAGGGACACATTAATTGCCACAGTCGTGTGGCAGACCCTGGCTCTGAAATGATTGGTTTGTTAAAGTGTGCATGTCCTGTTTATACAACATAACCCCAAGGACAATTCCATCTTGCACCTCTTTTTTTTCTTTGCATTATGTACTATTTGGGGCCTAGTTTTTCAAACTGCCATCCTGTCTGCCACTGCAGTGTCACTCCTAGATGGGCCACGTGTTTGTGCCACCCACTCATGTCGCTTAGAATACTCATCCAGCTACCTCGGTGCAACCTTTTGGACATAAAAACATTATTGTGAGGTGTGAGGTGTTCAGAATAGACTGGAAATTAGTGGAAATTAAGGTTATTGAGGTTATATATATATATATATATATATACATACACTATATGGACATTTCATCACACTTGTTAATTATTGTATTGAGGTGTTTCAATCAGACCCATTGCCACAGGTGTATAAAATCAAGCACCTACTGTAGCCATGCACTCTCCATTTGCAAACATTTGTGATACAAAATGGGTAGTTGAAGAGCTCAAGGGCTTAAAGCGTGGTACTGCGATAGGATGCCACCTTTGCAATAAGACGGTTAGTGAAATTTTTACCCCTGCTGGATATTCCATGGTCAACTGCAAGTGATATTATTAGCAAGTGGAAGCATTTAGGAACAACAGCAACTTAGACTCGAAGCGGAAGGCCATGTAAAATCACAGAGAGGTGTCAACGACTGTTAAGATTCGGTGTAAAAAAGTTGTCAATGCTCTGCTGATTCCATATCTGAAAAGTACCTAACCTCCACTGGAATTAATGTACGCACAAAAACTGCGGGGGGAGCCTAATGGAATGGGTTTCCATGGCCGAACACCTGCATGCAAGCCTCACATCACCAAGTCCAATACCAAGCATCAGATGGAATGGTGTAAAGCACACCGACACTGGACTGTGCAGCAGTGTTAATGTATTCTGTGGAGTGACGAATCATGCTTCTCTGTTTGGCAGTCAGATGGGCGAGTCTGGGTTTGGCAGATGTCGGAAGAACATTACCTGCCTGACTGCATTGTGCCAGCTGTGAAGTTAGGTGGAGGAGGGATAATGGTACAGTATGGGGCTGTTTTTCAGGGTTTGGGCTAGGCCCCTTACCTCCAGTGAAGGGCACTCTTAATGCATCAGAATACCAAGACATTTTGGACAATGCTATGCTTCCAACTTTGTGTCAACAGTTTGGGGAAGGGTCTTTTCTATTTCAACATGACTGTGCCCCAGTGCACAAATCAAGGACTATAAAGACATGGGACCTTATTCTGACCCGCTTGCAAGCGCTGAGCGCTCGCAAGCGGGTCGATGTTTAGTGTTCACTCTAGCTCCGGCGACAGGCAGGGCGCCGGAGCTAGAGAGGGCAACTTTGTGCGCACGCGCGTCTGGAAAAGGGGCGTGGCCATGAAAAGGGGGCATGTCTATAAGACACGTTCCCTTTTCGTCATACTTGGGGGCGTGCCCGGCACTTATGGACATGCCGGGCAGCCCCCAAGCGCTGCAGACAGCGCCCGGCGTCTATTCTCTGGCGGTGACCGGTTAACCGCACATTTCACCGCACATTTCTTCACCCGTGGGACACTGCATCCTGCGGGTGCAGACGGCACCCGCAGGCTGTGAGGGTAGGGCGCTTTTTGCCCTCCTTCTGGAGGGCAGGGAGCTTTTTGCCCTCCAGAAGGAGGGCAGGGCGCCAAACCCCGCTAAAACAGCCTAGCGGGAACACTAGATGTTTAGGCCCTGCACATGCGCAGCGGCCGTGCTGTGCGTGCATAAGCCCCGGAGCGAGAGAGAAATTCTCTCGCTCCGAGGCTCGCTACCAACGGGGCGGCTGTCGATGTTGATCGACAGCTCGCCCCATTTAGTAGGCGGGGAGGGGGGGTGGTTTCACAAATGGGGACATTCCTTAAGGAACGCATGCCGTTTTGTGGGCGGCTGCACTGACATCAGCAGTGATGTCAGTGGGGAGCTTCCTGCTCGATCAGAGCAGGAAGCTCCCTGGGGCTTGCGGTTGCCGAGACCCAACCTTAGGGTCTCTTTGCAAGCCCCGATGGTCGCGATGGTCTTGACCATCGCGACCATCAACCTGGTCGGTCGCTACAGCTGTGGGTGGTAACCCACAGCTTAGATAGCAACCAGGAGGCCGCACTTCAAAACACAAGCGGCCGCCCACATTCAGAGCGACCGCTTGCATTTTGTGAGCGCCTCTGAATGAGGGCCTTGGTTTGATGAGTTTGGTGTGGAAGAACTTGACTGGCCCGCACAGAGCCCTGACCTCAACCCCATCGAGCACCTTTGGGATGAACTAGATCAGAGATTGTGAGCCAGGCCTTCTCGTCCAACATCAGTGCCTGACCTCATACATACTCTACAGAATGAATGGGCACAAATTCCCACAGAAACACTCCAAAATCTTGTGGAAAGCCGTCCAAGAAGAGTGGAAGCTGTTATAGCTGCAAAAGGGGGACCAACTCCATATTAAAGTATATGTATTTGAATACAATATAAGTACAGCCCCTGTTGGTGTAATGGTATCCAAATATTTTTGTAAATATAATATATATATATATATATATATATACTGTGATAGGATCACTGGTAAAGTGGTCTGTGACAGGGACATTTATCCCAGATTCCTGGTCTTATGTGTTTTAAATCCCCAGGAGAAAGTCTGCAGTGTAGCAGGCTTGAGTCTCGGCTTTTTGAAAAGCCGGTTTGGGACCTGGGGGTTGTGGGTGAGAGGAGAGGGAGGGCTCCACCCACGGCCACTCCAGGTTTTGGTTCTCGCAGCCTGGTAACAGGCTTGATTGGGTTCCCACCTGAGGGTGGCCAATATAAGCCTAGTGTGTTGAGGGCTGATTGTCTCACCTGGGAGAGCAGGCAGAGAGTTTGCTCAGAGACACTTGAAAAACCTATTTGTGAGTACTGTGCTGTGCTTTGTTGCTGGCGAGGGCATTAGGCCCTGCCAGGTTCTGGTAGTGAGGGAACTATCTGTGAAGTTAGTGCCCCGACAGGGCTAGGATTTATATTTATGTTTTCTTTATATTTCTGTCATTGTACAATAAAGATTGGCGCCGACCAGCTTGTACTTGCATCCAGACTGGTGTGCTGCTTCCCTGCTGCTGTGTGTGTGTGTGTGTAAGGAAGGAGTCCTCTACCCAGGAGAGGGACCCCCTAACCTAACTGTGTCACAATACATACATACATATACACACTACCATTCAAAAGTTTGGGGTCACCCAGACAATTTTCATGTTTTAGATGAAAACTGACTTTTATTTATCAAATGAGTTGCAAAATGAATAGAACATATAGTCAAGACATTGGCAAGGTTAGAAATAATGATTTTTATTTGAAATAATAATTTTGTCCTTCAAACTTTGCTTCCGTCAAAGAATGCTCCTATTGCAGCAATTACAGCATTTCAGACCTTTGGCATTCTAGCTGTTAATTTGTTGAGGTAATCTGAAGAAATTTCACCCCACTTCTTGTGTACCATACGGTCAAGCTGCTCCGACAATAGCTCAGTGGGATTGAGATCTGGTGACTGCACTGGCTACTCCATAACAGACAGAATCCAAGCTGCCTGCTTCTTCCCTAAATAGTTCTTGCATAATTTGGAGGTGTGCTTTGGGTCATTGTCCTGTTGGAGGTGGAAATTGGCTCCAATCAAGCGCTGTCCACAGGGTATGGCATGACATTGCAAAATGGAATGATAGCCTTCCTTGTTCAAAATTCCTTTTACCTTGTACAAATCTCCACTTTACCAGCACCAAAGCAGCCCCAGACCATCACATTACCTCTACCATGCTTGACAGATGGTGTCGGGCACTCTTCCAGCATCTTTTCACTTGTTCTGCATCTCACAAATGTTCTTCTGTGTGATCCAAACACCTCAAACTTCGATTAGTCTGTCCATAACACTTTTTTCCAATCTTCCTCTGTCCAATGTCTGTGTTCTTTTGCCCATATTAATCTTTTCCTTTTATTGGCCAGTCTCAGATATGGCTTTTTCTTTGCCACTCTGCCTAGAAGGCCAGCATCCCGGAGTTGCCTCTTCACTGCAGACGTTGACACTGGCATTTTGCGGGTACCATTTAATGAAGCTGTCAGTTGCGGACTTGTGAGGCATCTATTTCTCAAACTAGAGACTCTAATGTACTTTTCTTTTTGCACAGTTGTGTACCGAGACCCCCACTTCTCTTTCTACTCTGGTTAGAGCCTGTTTGTGCTGTTCTCTGAAGGGAGTAGTACACACCATTGTAGGAAATGTTCAGTTTCTTGGCAATTTCTCGCATGGAATAGCCTTCATTTCTAAGAACAAGTATACTATCCAGTTTCACATGAAAGTTCTCTTTTTCTGGCCATTTGGAAAGTATAATCAAACCCACAAATGCGATGCTCCAGATTCTCAACTAGCTCAAAGGAAGGCCAGTTTTATAGCTTCTCTAACAAGCAGACCCATTTTCAGCTGTGCTAACATAATTGCACAAGGGTTATAAAGGGTTTTCTAATCATCCATTAGTCTTTTAACGTGCTTAGCAAGCACGATGTACCATTAGAACACTGGAGTGATGGTTGCTGGAAATGGGCCTCTATACACCTATGTAGATATTCCTTTAAAAACCAGATGTTTGCAGCTAGTATAGTCATTTGCATTATCAATGTATAGAGTGTATTTCTGATTAATTTAATGTTATCTTCATTGAAAAAAACAGTGCTTTTCTTTAAAAAATAGGGACATTTCTAAGTGACCCCAAACTTATGAATGGTAGTGTATATATAATATATATATATATATATATATATATCCAAAGTTGTCCTGCACTCTCATCCTCAATAAGACATCTTCAGCGTGCTTCCAAAGACCTGACCGGTCCCTTAAATGACTATGGATTTCCCCTGAAGGAAGGAAGCACTCACCACTTGTATAATTAGTAAATTTTTATTCATGATTAAACATCACACATTGGTTGACAAATATACCAAGAGTATGGTATTCAGATCTGGTCGTATTAAGATAAGTTCAAATTTCGGTTCTGACTTGAACCTTTATCATGACCTCATATAATAATTGTAAATAGACCAAGATGATACATAATAATGACATATGATCAGTGAATAAAGGAAAAAAACAATGACATGTCTGCCAGGCTCCAATACAAGAACAAAAAAAGAATTTTTTAACATGTGTATATCTATTCCCATAGAGACATGTGAATACATGAGACAAATATGTGATGATCACCTATAATTTTTTACTCTATGCGATTGAGATTGCTTGAGCTCACTTCTGGTCTGATGGCTTCTTAAGAAGGAGCACGGCCGGTCCACATGTAGGCAGCGGTAGCCGGCGGCTGTTCTCCCACCCAGGATGCAGGGTCGTCGTTAGACCATATGACTCCCATTATAGGTCCATGTTTAAGGTAGGCAATGTCCGGGCACTTGGCTGTGTTACCTGGCACTTGGCATTTTAGTGACTGTCTATATACATATTTGCAGGTCAGATTCATTGGACTTTTAACGTTAATCACATTGAGAGACGAAGTAACTGATGCCAGTCCTAGTGTCTGTAAGGTACAATTCCCTCATTATCTCTGTTGAGTGTGGGTCCAAGCACATGGTTCTGATACTTGGTACTGTACATTGTAGTGATTGTTATACATATTTACAGGTCAGCTCTACTGGACCTAGAATGTTAATTACATTGTGGGATGAGGTAACGGACGCCAGTCCAAGTGTATGTTAAGGTACAATTCCCTTACTATTTCCTTCTGGTGTGTGGAGCCATTTAATGTAATATTAATAGGAACTTTATGCATCATGAGATACATTGGATAGTACGTTTATCATATATTGGATTTCACTCAAATACGTCAGTGAAACATGTTATGCCTGGTGACACGATAGGAGTTTTATTCATTATGAGATATATTGTATAGTACCTTTGTTATATATTGGATTTCACTCAAATACATCAGTGAAACATATTATGCCTGGTGACACGATATTGCCGCATAGAGTAAGGAATTATGGGTGATCATCACATATTTGTCTCATGTATTCACATGTCTATATGAGAATAGGTGTACACATGTTAAAAAATATTTTTTTTGTTCTTGTATTGGAGTGTGGCAGACATGTCATTGGTTTTTTTCCTTTATTCACAGATCATATGTCATTATTATGTATCATCTTGGTCTATTTACAATTATTATATGAGGTCTTGATAAAGGTTCATGTCAAAACCGAAATTTCGAATTAATCTTAATACGACCAGATCTGAATACCATACTCTTGGTATATTTGTCAACCAAAGTGTGATGTGTAATCATGAATACACATTCACTAATTATACAAGTGGTGAGTGCTTCCTTCCTCAGGGGAAATCCATGGTTTTATATACAGTATATATATAAAATATAATATATTGTGGCAGTATCACCAGAAGTGGCACTGGTGAGCAGCAGATTCTGTGTGGGGCAGGGGAGATCCGCCCACACAGACTAGAAAAGCATTGTGGGAAGATGCCTAATGGCTGCCTTGTGGCTAGAGCTCAGGTGTGGGCTGATGTGAAGGCAGACCAGTCAGGCTGCTGTGGAAAACAGTCCATGTGGGATTGTGGCAGCAGAGAGCACATTGAAGCTGAGCGAGCCATTGGGGGCAAGGAGGCCTGTGTCTGGACCTTGCAGGAGGCAAGGGGGGACCTCAAACTCTCAGACTGAGTTACATTGAGGCAGCTAAGCTGCAGGCTGAGGAAGCCAGGGCATCTGTATACCTGGAGGATACAGGGAAGGCACAGAGACTGTGTTTGTAAGTTGAGGAAGCTATACCAGGCCAGGAGGCCAGGTCCAGTCCTGCATGTGGCAGGAAGGACCACAATCTCAGAGACTATGTTGGCAGACTAGCTGCTCCCTTATAGAGAGGGTTGAAGAAGTGAGCTAGTGCCCTAAACAAGGGCCAGGTTTGTTTGTTATTTTCTGTTTCCTTGTTTCATATGCTGGAAGTAAAGCATCACCTCATTTATTTCACCTGATAGCTGTGTGTGGAGTCTCATTAAGCACCTTAACACTGCACCCATTCACCCTCCGCCGATCTAATTAACCCCAAGACATCACAATATATATATATGACAGTCACAGAAAAAAACGGCACTCAATGGTCCAAAATGTCATAAAGGCTGCCCTGGTGCCTTCCCATTATGAACAATACAGCAGCAGAAGTCGATCCTAGGAAGGACATAGAGAAATATACTTTATAAGTTCCACCAATGTTTCACAGCTCACAAGGCTCTTTTGTCAAGGTACAGCCTTGTGAGCTCTGAAACGTTGGCGGAACTTATAAAGTATATTATTTCTCTAAGTCCCGGAGTGCCACCTATGTCCTTCCTAGGATCGACTTCTGCTGTTGTATCACTTGGTGCTGCATGCCAAATTTCAGGGCAAGAAAATATTTGGTATTTGGGAGTAATCTAAATTTCCAACTTTCAGTTTTTTCGGCCACTTTCAATTAGGACCACTTTTCTGCTGTAATCTATGGGGGATTTTTGGGAAGGCATAAGTCAGGGTACAGTATGAATTTAGACTTTTGTTGGGGTTTTGTTTTATTAGGTAGCTCTTGCTCCAATGTAGGGCCTTTTGGGATTCAGGTAATTGAGAAAAGTTACAGTTTTTAAACTATTACCTCACAAATGCCCCATTATATAGATAGGGAGCTTCAACTTGCTGCACAGCCTCAGTAGGTGACTTCCTGCAGGGGGTGTACTCACTGTGGCTTCACTTTGTGTTCTTTGCGGGCAGTAGCGGAGGTGGGATCCAGCTGAGGTAGCGGGTGTTAGCGGGGGCTGGGACCAGTATAGGTAGCGTGAGTTAGCAGTGGCGGGGACCCGGTGGGGGTACTGGCGTTAGCGTTGGCGGTGCGGGAGTTACTGGTAGTGGTGGGACCCGGAGGTGGCGCGGGCTAAAATTATCATGGCAGGACCCTGCGGCAGTGCGGGCATTGGCGGCAGGCCTGGATCCAAGAAGATCCAGTCCCTGACAGCCATTCTGCAGAGTTCGGCAGCGGTGCCCATTTCAAAATGGCCTCAGCGCCATTTTTTAAATTCACACAAGATCTATTGTGCATGATCTAATGAGTTGCATATTCATTAGATCATGTGCGATACCAGACAGATGTAGGCTCAGATCAGGGAGATCCGTGATGCCTGCATATGTGTGTAAAATAAATAAACACAGATGCACAGACAGGATCAGTGAGATCTATCTGTGCTGCTGTGTTTAAAAAAATTAAAACCAGTGAAAAAAAAAAAACTGTGTGGCCCCCTCTCCAAAAGAACAACCAGCACTGTACTTTGGATACCCAGTGCTGGTTGTGCTAAATACGGGGAACAAATTACATAGGGGTCACCTATATTTAGCACAACCAGCACCGGGCAATTCAGAACCAGTCCAGGTTGCCAAAATACAAGGGAAAAATGCCATTGGGGTCTCCTGTATTTAGCGCAACCAGCACTGGATTCTGAGCCAGTCCTGGTTCCCCTCCTCCACCCATGCTAGTGTACCATTTTGTTGTCCTTCTCCCCTGCAAGTGGCTCGGTTTGCTCCTCCAAACCCTGATGGTTAATAAATGATAAAAAAGTTATGAAATTCCATAGACAAAAAAAACTTACAGTTTCACATGTCCCATTAAGGCTTCTTAGACATGATCTGACAATTCACAAAACCTACTGAATTTCTGCCACTCAAACTAAAAAAAAAATAATGAAATTCTGATCATTAAGGCCGTTGCCTTAATGGACAAATTCCTTGCGCAAAATAGATATGGTTTGCCATCACACTCTGTGGTTAACTGCAGATTCAGCAATCTCACAAAGTGAGTTTGCTGTCACTCACAAAATGGTGGAGCTGCTAATTCACAGAATTGTGTGCTCATTGGAATACACACATGCAGTCTATGCAACTGAGGTCTGAGCAGTTATTTGGCACACACATCCCACTCAGTGCCCACAATCTTCCCATTTGGTCACCACAACAATCCCACTGGGTACCAACATCCTTCTCAATCCATACATCTATCTCATTCAGAATACACATTAATCTCCCTAATTTCTAAAACTATCATATGCTGTCTATGCATGCACACTATCTTCACCTCTATGATGCTATAACTTCCCCAATCCCTGCAGCCTACAGCCATAAAGTTTTTTTGTCTATGGAAAAGCGATTTGGATTCCTTGGACATTGGGATTATGGGTTTTGGATTCTATAAGGCACTGTGGATGGGACTCCGTGCCATGTCAAGCACGCTGCTGTATGCTGTGCTTAACTCTGCTGTATAGGCTGTGTTGCATCCAGACTCACAAGTGGTTGTGCTGCTTAGTCAATGTGTATAGGGGGTGCATGCTTTTGTATGCTGTGCTGTACTCTGCTGTATAGGCTGTGTCCAGACTCACAAGTGGCTGTGCTACTTAGTCAATGACTGTGTATAGGGTGTGCATGCTTCTGTATGCTGTGCTGTACTCTGCTGTATAAGCTGTGTGCAGACTCACAAGTCAAAAGTGGCTGGTCTGCTTAGTGTGTATAGAGGGTGCATGCTGCTGTGTGCTGTGCTGTATTGGCAGTGCTGTGTCCATCAGTAAGACATTCATGTGCATATATAAGCCCTGTGGCCCTAGTCCACACAGAAATAGAGCTGCGCAACCCAAAAATAAATTAAATAATTTTATTGTTTGTACTGTTTGGTGCACTTTGTTCACGTGAATATATTTGGGAAGCTCCAGCCCACGCAGTAGTATAGCTGCGCCATCAAAAAAATAAATTAAACAATTGTACTGTTTGGTTCACTTTGTTCACGTGCATATATAAGGCAAGCACTGTGGTTCCCGCCCATGTAGGAATATAGCTGCATAATAAAAAATAAATAAATAATTGAACTGTTTGGTTGACTTTGTTCACGTGCATATATAAGGCAAGCCCTGTGGCTCCCGCCCATGTAGGAATATAGCTGCGCAATAAAAAATAATAATAATAATTGTACTGTTTGGTGCGCTTTGTTCACGTGCATATATAAGCAATGCAGTGTTCTGCAAATTTAAATATGGATACCATTCCATTTAGAGAAGAGCAACCAAATACTGTTGCTGCAGCTTCTGCCACCAGTAATGACGAACACGCTAGTCTTGCAACGTCATCTACTAAAGCCGATGCTCAAGGGCATAGAGGGTCTAAGTCAGGGCATCTAAAATTTTAAAAAAACAATATACAGTGCTAAAGAAAAATACACATCTAATAAAGTAAAAGTGTGGTGCAGAAAAACAAAATTGCCAACATGCCATTCACCACACGCAGTGGCAAAGAAAGGTGGTTCTGCAAGTGTCAATGAGGCATTTTCCTCTTCCTTTTATGGCAATGCAAGACCTTGTCCTTCAGAGGCCCTGATTCAGAGCCGCTCACAAAAATCAAGCGCTCGCTCTGAATCAGGGCAGCTGCTTTTTTTGTTTTAAAAATGGCCTCCTGGCTGCTCGCTAAGCTGTGGGTGACCACCCACAGCATTTGCGAGCGCCAAGGTGATGGTTGAGAACATCAGGCATGTGATGAGACCCTTGTGGTAGGCTCTTGTCTGCCGCAAGCCCCAGTGAGCTTCCGGCTCTAATAGAGCCGGAAGCTCACTATTGACATAACTGGTGATGTCAGTAGGGCCACCCACAAACGGCAGGCATTCCTTCAGGAATGCCTCCATTTGTCCAGCCACCCCCCACCCTGCATACAAAACGGGGCGAGCTGTCGATGAACATCGACAGTCACACCGTTTGTAGCGAGCCCCGGAGCGAGTGAATTTCTCACTTGCTCTGGGGCTTGTGCACATGCATTGCGCACGCCGCGTGTGCGCAGTGCCCCTCCATTGACCGACTTGCAAGCAGGTCTGAATCAGGCCCAGAGTGTAGCAGAGATGTAAAGAGATTGAAAAGCCACTAAGGCAGTAGAAAAAACTGGGCATTCAGAAATAGAAATGTCACAAATCCTTGAGGAGAGTCTGAGGGGTATATTTAATAACCTGCTTGTTTTTAGAAGGGGAGATGTTGCCCATAACAACCAATCAGATTCTAGCTATTATCTTCTAGAAGGTGCTAGTTAAAT
Source organism: Taudactylus pleione (assembly GCA_031769625.1). Lineage (NCBI taxonomy): Eukaryota > Metazoa > Chordata > Amphibia > Anura > Myobatrachidae > Taudactylus > Taudactylus pleione. The sequence continues at coordinate 18,079,642 of JAUIMM010000036.1, read as the reverse complement.
AATAGGTAGACTCTGACTGGTTGCTACGGGCAATATCTCCACTTCTAAAAACCCGCACTTTAGTATATATAGCCCTAAGTGTGTCCACGAGTGTGATGTGTGAGCCTTACCTTTCTGATACTGTTGTATTCACAGAGAAGCCCCCTTCCACCATTTTTGCTCCCTCTGCAAATGTGGAGATAAGCAGCAGAAGTATAACTGATAACATAGAAATTGAGGATTCCACCGAGGAAGTGCAAGACAATGAAGGGGATATTTGTGTGGCTGATGCTGGCACTAATGAGGATGTTGAGGATGAGGATGTTGTTTGTGTAAGTCAGGCACCAGTGGAAACAGCTCTTGGCCATGATAAGAGGAAGGCTATTGTCATGCCTGGACATGACCAACAAATACCCCTCTAATGTGTGGAATTATTTTTACCAAAATCCTGACAACAATTGTCAAGCCATATGTAGTGTTTGTAAAATCACAGTAAGTAGAGGTAGGGACATTAACCATCTAGGAACCTTCTCCCGGTTATATAATTTAAAAAAGCTCATGAAATTTTTGACAACATCAGAAACTGGTGTTAAAAAAATAACAACAAGCAGTCCACCATTAGCTAGCTCCCTTCTCTCAACTAGATCCCAGAACCTCCAATCTCTACCACCAACACCTTCACCCTCAATATACACAGTAATGATCAGAGGTAGTCCTGCATCCAATTTGACTAGGTGACTCCTCCCCTATGCAGGATTCATCAGAAGAATCCTTGAGTGCTAGGCCTGCTGCTGCTGGGGATGGATCTTCATCCCAGAAAGAGACCAAGAAGACTAATATTTAATAAAAAAAAGAATAATTGTAAAACAATCCTTTACAAGGGGAGGCAAGTATGACAGCTCTGACCCAGTCGCACAGCGGATTACTGATGCCATCACAGCTATGCGAGTATTAAATCTGCATCCAATATCTGCCATTAATGCAAGGGGTTTCACACAGTTAATTGCGGTCCCATGTCCCCAGTACCAAATTCCAACTCTGTTCCATTTTATCTGAAAAGCCATTCCTCGGCTGTACCAGGCCATTATGCAGAAGATTGCAGCAGCTGCAAGAACAGTTGAATTTGCCCTGCCACAAACTGAAGCAAGAGGTGGTAACCAGGTGGAATTACACCCTTTATATGTTTCTGTGGATGGATGAACAGCAAAAAGCCTCCCACAGCTACTCAACAAGCCATGACATTGGGAGAGGAGGGTGAGTATTCCTTAGTCCAGCACAGTGGAGAATGCTTAACGTCTTGTGCAAGATGCTCAAACACTTCAAGGTTGCCACATGTGAAATGAGTTCAGACACTGCTAGCTTAAATCAGGTGATTCTCCTATTTAGGCTTTTGGAAAATCAGCTGTAGAAACTGAAGGAGATTAAACAAAGCGATTCTGCTTGGATATAGTCAGCATGCCTCCACACGGCATGCCAATGGACTATATCCTGTCGCCAGAATCCCAACAATAGTTGGGATCCTGGCTCCAGAATACCGACTGCCAGCATGCCAAAGGTAAGTATCAGGGGGTTAGGTTTTGAGTTAGTGTTAAGCACTAGGGGGAGGGTTAGGCACTAAGGGGGAAGAGTTAGGGTTAGGCACCAGGGAGGGGGAGTTTAGGTTCAGGCACTAGGGGGGAGATTAGCCTCAAAGAGGGAAGGTTAGGATTACAGTAGAGAGAGGGTAAGGGTTAGCATATCGACCAACATGTGTCTGTATTTTAACCCTGTCGGGATCCCCACTAGGGGGAGGGTTAGGCACTAAGGGGGAAGAGTTAGGGTTAGGCACCAGGGAGGGGGAGTTTAGGTTCAGGCACTAGGGGGGAGATTAGCCTCAAAGAGGGAAGGTTAGGATTACAGTAGAGAGAGGGTAAGGGTTAGCATATCGACCAACATGTGTCTGTATTTTAACCCTGTCGGGATCCCAGCATCGGGATTCTGACTGCTGGGATCCCAACTGCCTGCATTATATACCCAACCCATTCTGCTAGGTATGTCAGACTTGTAGATCAAGTCCTTTGTTCGTTTCTTCAGGATCCAAGGGTTGCCAATATCTTCAAATCGGATAACTACATTTTGGCAAGTGAGCTTGATCCTAGGTTTAAGCCATATGTCATGTCTTTCTTTCATACTGACCCAGATCTTAACAGATGCACAAAGCTCCTGGTGAGCAAGTTGGCAGCTCAAGTAGTACATGACACAATAACATCTCCTTCTTCAGTTTCTCAGGCAGCTGCCAGGAAAAAAATTCAGCTTTCCCAAAAGATCCAGTGGTGATGCAGAGGAGTCAACACAACATTGTGACATCTGGTTAGGTCTAAAACAATGGCAGAAAATTTGTTAAACCGCTACAGTGACTCCATCTGATAGGGTCACCATCCAAAGAATGGTGGAGTATTATTTTCATGACACCATACACATAGGCATGTCATAGATTCTCTTTAACTACTGGAAAGACAAAAAGGCAATTTGGAGGCCCTTGTAGAGACTGGCTTTGCTTTACCTAAGCTGCCAACCCTCCAGTGTGTACTCAGAAAGAGTTCTCAGCACAGCCGGGAACCTTATCAGCGATCAGCGTAGGAGGCTACTTCCTCAAAATGTGGAACAAATGATGTTCATCAAAATGAACTGGAAATTCCATGAGGACGACCTTTACCACCAATTCCGTCAAAAAAATACAGAGTTACCTATAATGGTGGATTCCAGCGGGGATGAATTAATATTGTGTGAGGATGATGTACACACTGATGAGGGTGAGGAATCAGATGAGGAGAATGACCTCTTCCAGTTCCAACTGTAGAGAGGATTAACAACAATACTGTTAGCTGCCATTGGTAGCTTGTTTTTTGGGGACCCAAACAAACAAATCACTTCAGCCACAAGTGGCAGTCCCTGTCACTGAAGTTATTGGTTTGTTAAACTGTGCATGTCCTGTTTAATATATACAACATAAGGGTGGGTGGAAGGGCCCAAAGACAATTCCATCTTGCACCTCTTTTCTTTGCATTAAGCAGTCTAGTGTGAGCTTTCCGTCTGGTGGTCCTGTGTGAAATGGCATTTGAATCACCATGAGGGGGACTTATATCAAGTCCAAAACCTGTGAAATCCAATGCCGGGATGATGACGATTTGCTTTGATACTGAACCCGAGCCTGGCAGGAAAACCTTAGCCGGTGCTCGGATCCCGTTAGATCCCCCTCCTTACTCATAAATTTTCTTTGGAATCAAAAAATTTAATTTACCAATGAATCAATCCTTCCTTTTCCTGCCTTCCACTACATACATACTCTACCTCCCTCCCTCGGGTCACTGATCTAGTTCTTCATTAATGAAAAGTTGCTACCTCTCTGTTTCCTAAATGTGCCATGTTGGAAGTTGAATCCAACTTCCAACATGGAAGTGGTTGATGAATGCCAAAAATGTCCACAAATTTTTATGGCCACAGACAGCATCTCCTGCATGCTCCTTTGATTGGGGGCAAGGACTGATGTGAATTATTAAAATAGTTTTTGTAAATGCCTCCCTCTTCCCTTATAAATTTGCTTCGGAATCAAAAATTTTTATTAAATTTACTATGAATTAACCCTTCCTTTCCCTGCCTTCAATTACATACATACTCCATCTTCCTCAGGCCTCTTGATAAATGAAAACATTTGTTTCCTGATGCTCCATGTTGGAAGCTGAACTGCCTCGTGTTTGTGCCACCCACTGCTGTCACTTAGCTTAGCAGCCAGCTAGCTCGGTTTTGGCCTAAACTGGATGAAAACATTATTGTGAGGTGGTCAAAATTAGCTGGAAATGAGTGGAAATTAATGTTATTAAGGTTACTAATACTCTAGGAACAAAAAAGGTTAAAATTATGTGATTTGTCAACTTTTGGAAAAAATTCAAAACCAAAACCAGTCACAGCATTTTGGCATAACCAAAACCAGATGATGAATTAGAACCAAAGCCACCAAAAATGGTAGTGTGTGTATGTGTATGTGTATATATATATATATATATATATATATGCACCTCTTGCATTGCAACATGGCTTTTCCATGTGCAAAATTACTCCTTTTTTATTTTCTCCCAATAAGCCCCACAGTTACCATTTGACTGAAGAAAGCCAGACAGTTTCAATGTAAAGGGGACCATAGTTCCCAGCCCTCTCAGATTCTGCGGAAGTCTTGTGGATCAATGTGACCCACTGTTATGATGGACGGCAATGTGCATGTATGTTCAAGATGGGGAGATTAAGCGCACTCTATACAAAATGTCATGGGGGAAGGGCTGTGATGACACATTTCATGGTGCCTCATTCCACCCACCTCAACCCTCTTCTTCACAGACCTCTGGGAGAGGGATGTCAAACTGCACATGTTTGAGTCTGGATGCGAAGGGGAAGGCAAAGTCCACCTGCAATCAGAAACATGTGTCTCAATTGCAACTGCAACCTGGATACAGTGCGACTCAGATGCATGTGCAGTATAAAAATGTCTCAACTGCGTCCAACATCAGCAGTGCATCTGCTCAGAGGGCCTCATTCAGAGATGTACATAAACCCTATGGTCTGTGTACATTTAGATGGTGGAGCACTTGTGCATGCGCAGTACCCATTCTTCGCATGTGTAGAATGAGTCTTGCATCATCACACACAATGCCCCCTGAGCCACAGCCTGTCATTTGGGGGTGGGGGTGGTGCTGTTGTGAAAAATAGGGGCGCATCACCCCCCATTTTCTGGCAGTACCGAGGTGAAGGTCTGCGTCTTCTGATGTAGACTTCCTGGCCTTGGCTATGGACCAACAAAGGTCAATTTGAGTAACTTCAGGGTTATATAAAATAGCGGCTGCTCAAATCAACTTAACGATCTTTCACAGGTGCTTGAAAAGGGAGGGGTTTACTCAAGACTAAAAGAAAAGTAAAAAATTCCCCCAGCGCACTGCAAAAGACCAGGCATAATATTTGAATACTACATGATAATATAAATTCAGAGATCTTTGTTGCATATATTTCAAAAGATATGTTTAAGCACCGGGCTGCATCAAGGCATCTCTGTACCGGTGTTCCTAACGCAACATGATAATAACACCACTTTGAGCGATATAATTGCATACTGTAATGTCACATGCTAATAGCACATACAATAATATATCTAAGTTGAGAGCCAACTCACCTGGAGGTACCCCAGAATCCTCCAAATAGCACTATAGGAATCAGTACACGCACCCAATGCTGGTCCCATCCATGCCTTTCAAAACTGTAAGATAAAATAGCGGCTGCTCAGATCAACCTAAATGATCTTTCACAGGTACTTAAAAAGCGAGGGGTTTACTCTAGTGTAGGAAAAAATATCCCCCAGCACACTGCAAAAGACCAGCAATATGAATGCGCACTTAAAAGAGCAAGATGAATGGAAAAAAGTTTACGTCCAACTCTGCAGGAGTTTCTCTTCTGCAACAGATACAGTTGAAAGAAATTAAAGTCCCATAAAATGTTTGTTTCATTCGCATCTAAATATCAGCACAGTCATGGCAACAATTACAGTGAAATGAAAAAAACATGCCTGTACTGTACTTGGCTCTGCAGATAAATGGCGTGCTTCTTTATGTTGTTGCTTCAAATATCTGTATCAGAGCAGTCATTTTAACATGTAACTTGCACAATAATAATATTATGGCATATTTAATATTTTATGTAATCATGCCAAATGTTCTGTGCATACAGTTGTTTGTCTTTGTTTATAAGAACAATTTTCTGTACATCCGTAGTGAAAATCATGTGCTTACCATGTGTGCAGGAGTTTATTTATTGTAACTTTTGATGGTCTTCATGTATTGTTCAAAATTAAAGAGTGTTCCTGTTCCCCTAGGAAAAAAGTAATACTCACATTTTATAAGTTTCTTCTGTTTCTCTTGGATTATTATTTTGGGGGGGTTTTGCGAAATACAATATTCTGAAATCTAAAAAAGGGAGAACCCAAGGGACTGATTCTGAATCAGACACTATGATGATATTCACGCAAATGGTTGATGTTTTTCGTCTGCGCATGTATCTAAGTCATTAAAAAGTCACACAAATATATTGGGCGTTCCTGGGAGGTGGCTATTCAGAAGTACCATCTCTTGAGCATATAATGGGAGTCTCGCTGAAGTGGTTGCAAGCTCAGACGCTCAATTACTCACATTGGAGGCCATACTCTGACGGCGATTCTGCACCTAGCATGGGGCTGCAGCAAGTTTGCACCAAGCGGTTTGAGCATCTAAAGACGCTGAAAGTGGCATCTCAGTCCTTGCACATTCAGACATACGGCTGTACACCAGGAAGGGTCGGCACTTCCACTAGGCAAGCTTAGGCAGCTTCCTAGGGGCGCCGGCCACTAGAGGGTGCCCGGCCCTCCGATCACCCCCCCCCTTTTGCTGGGTGCCCGCTGAGATTGTGTTACCAGTGGGCACCCGGCTCATTCTCTACCTTCCCCCCTGACGGCACCCGGCTCCTGACCAACCCTCCCCGGCGGCTGCGGAGGACGGAGCTCACTCCTGACCTCCGTCTTCCAGGTCCCGCAGTGCACAATGGGAGTGACGTCACCTGATCCGCCAGTCCACCTGTGCAAAGTCATTTTCACCTGAAGGGCTAAATGAGTATGGGGGGGGGCGCAAGCAGGAGTTTTGCCTAGGGTGCCTAGAAGTCTAGCACAGGGGAAAAGCTCATAACTGTATTAACATGCAACGCGGGCTAAAATCAGCCCCGAGTCTTTAATCTCGCCCCACAAGCAAACACTGGTAGCATATTATGCACTGCAGTACACATAACACATTATTTTATTTTAATGAAGTAGTTGATTAATGTAATCTTTAAACCACCATATACTTAGTAATTTGTAAGATTTTGCTCGACAATCAACATTAATTAGTAAATATGATCTGGGGAGAAATAGAAAAAGATAACTTTGAAGCTTATGCTGCTGTGTTATCTGAAGAACAGCATGATAGTGAGGATTTGCAAATTCAGTTATTGTACCAAGTTTTTGTTGTCATGGTAAAACTGCAGATCCTCTGAAATACTCTAATTATTTAAAATAATGAATGTAGATTACATTTTAGAAAATGTTCACATTCACTTAATATCTACCACAAAACAGACCAACTGTATTGTATGGGTCATACTCTGTTGTGTCTATTTACTAAAAGGCCATGATAGTTTCGGAGTACTTGCTGGAGCAGTAACCATGGGCGCCAAGAGGTGGAGGGGAGAGGGTGCTACTCAGGGGCGTACTGAGGGCAGTTCCACCGGAACACAAGCTCCAGGCACCTTAGTCACCAAAGGGCGCCCTGAAGTGGGACTCCGGAAGCAGCTGTCAAGTAGCTGACAGCCTGCCAGGTCCATGTCCAGCCTGCCAGGTGTTGTGATACAGAGCAGCAGCACACTGTCCTGCATTCCTGCTGCTCTAGTGAGAGACTCCATGGTCAGAGGAGCTTGTGCTGAGCCCTGATTGGTGGAGCTCAGCACATGTTCATCTGACCCCAGTAGAGGGCGGGGCTACAGCAGCATGTCGATGAGGAAGAAGCTGCAGGGTTCATAGTAAGGTGAGAGAGGTACCCCAGTTATGTCTATCACCCTCCCTGCCTGTATGTGTGTATGCGTAACCCTTAATGCCTGTATGTATGTATGTGACCCTGCCTGTATGTGCGAGTGTGTATGTATATATGTATGCATGTGTGACGCTGCGTGTGTGTGTGTGTATATATATATAGCAGTTATATTATATAGCACACACTGTTTTTTTGGGGGGGCGCCATAGCACGCTCGGGCACCCTGGCCACATGCTATACCTCTGGTGCTACTTACCCATGCCTGGGCTGGCTGGAGAGGCCCGGGTCAGTAGCACATAGGGCAGGGAGAGAGAAGAGACTGCTGCTGTAGCATTATACTTTATAAAAAAAATTATAATAATTTGGAAGATGGCATGGCAAAGCCTCCTCAATTTGGCCATGGCCCCTCCCAGTACTTGTGCATGTCATTACTCTTGACAGCCCTGATCGTAAAAATAGTCTTACCACTTCAAATGCCAGTGCTATTGGATCTCCACATGCTCAGTGGACCTGGAAGGCTTGATTTAGGCCTATAGTTCTACTAGTTAAACTTAAAAGAAATGTTAAATATGAATAAAACTTCCATAACGGGATCTACAGCCTCTCTATCAAATAAAATGTTTCTGGAACTGATTAAGGGCCTGATTTTGATGGGTAAAATTACTAAGATTCAAGTTTGGTTGAGTATTTTAGTTTTTAAACTCACTTTGCTTCACCAAAACTCGGGTGAGTTTTCCCTTTAACAACTCGCAAATTTACTAAGAAGTGAGTTCAGGTGAAAGTGAGTTTTTCAATGGTGAAGCAGATCGAGTGTTTACCTCCAAATTGCGAGTTTAGAGGAGATTTTAAGGAGAGTTTAGATGACATTACTTACCCGAGATTGCAGTGTTTTCTCTCTTCCAAACTCACCCGAGCAAGCAGGCTACACATATCAGTGAGATATGTGTAAGCTGCTTGTGTGTTAAGACCTGTAAAAAATGGGTTAAATAGTATAATATATATATATTAAATAATATCAAAAAATGACATAGGGTCCCCCCCCTAAAGCTTAACCAGCCCCGGACTTGCCAGCCTGTCCTGGTACCTACAATTATGGGGAACAAAATGAGTAGGGTTCCACCATAAATAAGGTACCAGCACCAGGCAGCAGGGCCAGTCCTGGTTTTAAGTATAGGGGTTAAAAATTTGTGTAGGGGTATCCCTATAATTAAAACCAGCACTGGACCTTGTGGTTACATCAATAATACAATGTAGCGGGTCCCAGCATAGACTTCAATGCAGATTTCTCACCATTGAAGTCTATGGGGAGACACACTGACTGCATACAGCCAATCAGCGAGCTGCTCTGACAGAGATGCCTGCTGATTGGCTGGCGGCTCCTTCAATGATGGGGCACACATGTGCCCTGGTCATTTGCGCGGAGTAAAGCTATGTGTACACACACATACCTTTACTCAGTCCGCTTGGATTTGGGTACACTCGTGTTTTTTTATTTTAACCCTTTGGATGCCTACTTGGAGAAGAGGATGTGAACTACACATAGGAGAGGTGAGTATGGATTTTTTTTATAGGTACCCCTATGGATTACTTCGGATACTAGGTGAGTATGTGTGATAGTGAGTGTGAGTGTGCATGTATGTTATAATAATATTTTACTTACACGGTATATGTTGTGTTTATGTATTAGTTTGGTTGTGGAACTACAAGTGCCAGTGGGCCCATAATGCCCCGCATGCTGGTATTTGTGGTTCTCCTAATACCAGCATGCGGGGGAGGCTTGCTGGTATGTGTAGTTCCACTATTAAAGACAATATTTAACCATTATTTTACACTACACACTAACACTATCAACCCACCACCCACCGCCCTAGGGTGCCGGGGATAGCCCCGGGCTATCAGCCTAGGACAGGGGTGCCCTGGAGAGGGGGGGCCCCTTTATTGGAGGGGTCCCCAACTCCCCAGGGATCCCTGGCCTGGGCTGACTAGTGGTCAGGGCTGATGCTGCAGCTGGGGGGCCTGGTGAAAGGGCTCCCCAGGCTGTGGCATCAGTCCCCCACTAGAAAGGGTCTGGAGCTGGTTTAAAATATACGGGGGACCTCACACCATTTTTGTTCTCCATATATTTAAAACCAGGTCTGGCTCTGCTGCCTGGTGCTGGTTCTTAAATTATGGTGGAACCCTATTCATTTTGTTCCCCATAATTTTAGGAACCAGGACTGGCTGGCAAGTCTAGGGCTGATTATGCTTTTGGGGGGGACCCTATGTTATTTTTTTATATAAAAACACTTTATATTAGGTATACAGGCAGAAATATACACAAATCACACTGATCTGTGTATGTTTCTGCCAAACTCACAGCTCAGGAGGTGTTCTATTTGAAACTTCTATTTGCGAGTTGCTTCTTTTTTATCTAAAGTACTTTCTTTCTTAGTTAGATTATATTTCACTTTACTTCTAGGTAATTCTTCTAAGTCCTTTTGTACTAATTCACTGAAGGTTTCTCCAAAATTGCCCCTCATATAAGTGGGGCAGAAGACCGACTGTGGCCTAAATGTAGTAGAAGTACTGGATTCCTCAATTATAATGGGATCCGAATCTGTTTTGAGGACAAAGAACCTTTTTAATGAAAGTTTGCATACATATTTTTGTAAATCAACGTACACCTTAAATTTAGGGGGTGAGGAAGTGTGTGAACGTAGAAATAAATGGCATTGAGAAAAAAATAGAGGATTTTGCTACATGTAACTGTCATTTATTACATAGGATGTAATTGTAACAAACATTATATTGGAAGAACATCTAGTCCTTTGAAAATTAGATTTGCGGAACACCTCCGTAATATTAAAAAAGGCTTAGAAACCCATGCCTTGTCATCCCATTTTAAAGATAGACATAATAAGAATATTGGGGAGATTAAAGAATTTGGGGTGCTAAAACAGGTGAAAGTAAATTGGAGAAAAAATAACTTAACTCAAGAACTAGCTAAAACAGAGAAGAATCTCATATACTCTTAAAACTTTGCAGCCCACGGGTATTAATAAGGATTTTGAGATCAAATGGTTTTTAGAATAAATATGAATTATTTGTATATGTTTTATAGTATTAATTTATTCTTGTTAGATGTTTACATTTTTTACTATTTATGGTTTTTACAATATCAATATGGGATTTTAGATTGGTTTTAAAGGACAAGTCATATAGTGATTGTGTATAGTATTGTATCTGGACAATGGAACTACAGGTCCCAGGCTCCTTTGTATTGAATGATTTGTATTTCCATCTTGCAGACCATAGTAGCTGTTATGTTACTTCCGGGAATAATGGAACATTTCAACTACACGCTCCAGATACCCTCGCGCTATGTGTTGCGCATTTCCGGTTTACGGAGGATACAGTAGTCGATACGACACTTCCGGGATCAATGGGACATCTTTACTACAAGTTACAGATACCCTTGCACCGCGTGGGGTACATTTCGAGTGTTCGGAGCATGGGTAGCGGGACACTGTTTCCGGCGTCACGATGTGGCATCCGGATGTTTACTACAAAGGGAATCCGTATCCGGGGAGGGAATACTTTATCCAAAGAGCCTCGTATTGAATGGAGTTACCGGACAGACATTTGCCAGGTGGTACACGTGGACTTGTTTATGGATGTGACCGAAAGTGGGATGTGCGATGACTTCCGTTTTGATAAAATGAGACTTACATTTTTTGTTTGATATTTAAAACTGACCAATTTGATATATTTATGATTAATTATTCCAATGACTGAAGTCATCCTCTATGTATGAACCTATTTCTTGGATATTTTGTAATATATATTGTAATGAAGATGGCTCCTCCCAGCAATCTAGATCTTGATTGACAGGGGTATTTAGGTAGCCTAGTATTAGCACACCCTCACTGCCTTGACAAAGACCTTCTCAGTAGAAATGCATTGGCAGCAGAGGGGGATCACAGGACCTATCCAGAACCATTGCGGGGCAGATGAGGACTGATAGCTGAGGCTGAACCCGGGTCAAATATATCTCTCCAGCTATTATATGCATCTGTTTTTCTGGATTCTGGTAGGAATCCAACTTCACCTGTGATCATGATATACTTGTTTTATATTTAAGGAAGGCTCATTATCTACAAAGAGCTTTTCTTTTGTACTGTATTGTATGTGTCTATGTTGTTCTTAATTTTTGCTTGAAATAAATGTGCCCCATTTACTAAATGCTCTTTATGAAAGCAGTTTGTGTACATGGTACGAGCAATTTACCTTTGGAACAAGGTCCATTATATTCGGCTGTAATGAAATAATTATCAGACTATCTGCACTAGATTTTCTTCTTCTTTTTCTTTTACATGTTATGGTACACACTTGTTATCCCTCATCACTTTTTGGAGACAAGAAATCTAAGACATCACTGATACATATAAGCTAAGTATCCGTTTATTACTTGTTTTGAGCAGGCGCTACGGTGGGATACCTTACCATTTTTTTATAATCTAGATTGCAGTGTAAAATAAAGCTGTCCAGCATTTGTGGACTACATGCAACAGCAGCCACTATTTACCCTGCAGGCAAAAATATCTACAGTATGTATTTGCACCCTTTGCATAGCAACATGGTTTGTCCAGGTACACTGGGCCTAATTCAGAGATGGACGCATTTCCGATAATTACGCAGGTGAGTAATTATCAGGAGACTGCGCATGCACATGCATGGCAATGTGTGTGCGCATAGGTCCCTCGGCGATCTCACACACAGCATTCCTGGGATGGCAGAGAGATTGATAGGAAGGCAGCGTTTGGAGGAGGTGACAGGGGGTGATCAGATAAATACAGGCCTGGTGGAGCCGTCTCAGTGGTGGTTACCGGCAGGTGTCTGCAAACACGTACACAGAAACCTTTCCTAAAATGTGGTATGGTTATCAAATGAAAGACATTTTATGAATGAGGTCAATAAATTTAGATAAAAGTTTCCTTCTCAGTAAGTGTTTAAATAGGCTTGCCATATGATCCCTTTAATTCAGGACAGATGTGAATGTGATCAACATCGATGTTGTGTTTCTGGGGCTAAATCACACATTTACTAATACTTGAAAACCGAATAAAAAATTGTCTGTCAGTAAATGTATGATTTAGCCCCAGAAACATAACATTGATGTGATTGATTATAAATTGATCAAAATCGATTTAAAATAGACCTTTAAAAAATATACCCCTGGGAGTCTGCTAGCCACAGAATCTGTGTAATTCATATGTGTCATGAATTAAAGGGATGATGGGCAGGATGAACTAAAAGGAATATGCAGCCAAATATCTGTTTTCCAATTTGGACACATTTTCCTTATCTACCAAGCTTTGGAATGCAATACCACCTATATGTACCTTATAAGTGATGATGCAATGCTTAGTACATCCCACCCACTATGGCAAGCCTATGTTTAGAGAAGTTGCACCTGATACTGAGGTGAATGTAGACCTGTATTCAGAGCTTGTTTTCTAGGTCATGCAGTGCTGGAACACTTACAATATTAGCCTAGTTTCAGTTCTTCCAATTATTTGCACTTTTTTGACTTTATACATTGATTTGTTTTGAAATCTCCTTTGATTCTAAATGAAGTGGGAATGGGCACCTGAGCAATTTGATGGGTCCAGCTCAGCATTTTAAGCAGATCTGTGCTCTTCTGCCAAGCAATGAGGACATCTAAAAAACACATATCTCAGAACTTTATACATATCAGTAATATTTTTTTATTTATTACCAGTTATTTATATAGCGCATACATATTCCGCAGCGCTTTACAGAAAATATTTGGCCATTCACATCAGTCCCTGCCCCAGTGGAGCTTACAATCTAAATTCCCTATCACATGTGCACACACACACACACTAGGGTTAATAATAGACATAACTTAATAATTATGTACCAAAAGGTATTACTGTAATATTATTGTTAGCACTAATGTTTTTAAAGTTCCAAATATAAATTAAAATGATAAATCATAATGCTGAAATAAATACATTTCTGACATATTATCCGTACATGCAGCAGAGAAGTATCATTACACAAAGAGCTTTGTCATGATGGCAGTGATTGTGGGGTTGTAAGATTTAGGTTCTTCTCATGGGCCAATATATAATGCACATAAACCTCCTTCTATACTTAAATCAGATTTAGTGTTGCAAACTTGGAAATTCTAGTGTACTTTCTGATTACAGAGAAGGAGACATATAGATAAGTTGTCCTGGTTTATCGGGTGTAACTTTTTTTTTATTTCCTGCAAAAATAAATGTATTATGAGGTGGCGGTGATCAAGATACAGCCATTCATTTCAATTGGTGCACTGTATGTGGCAACTCCACGCATTTTATATGGTAAAATACAAAATGGTAAAGGCTAGGAACCATGTGCACCGATAGTCTGGCTGCATGGATACTTAGAACTCTGCTTATGGGAGAAAAATTGCATTTAGGGCCCGATTCAGACCCGTTCGCTAGGCTGCGACTGCTCGCAGCCGGACGATTGTTGCAAACTGCGCATGCGTATAAGTTGCAGTGCTAGTGCACGAACCAGTCACTGCGATCGGGAGATGATCGCTCTCTGCATATTGCCAGAGTGCTAGTTAGAGTGACAGAACAAGGCATCTGTGGGTGGTGACTGGGGCAGCCTGCGTAAACGGGGTGTTCTTGCTCTAGCACAGACGTGGCTGGGCGTTTTTACACCAACTTAAGGGTGTGAATAATTAACACGTAGCATCAGCATACGATGAAAGAAAGGAAGCAGTGATCGCAGTGCTTGCGGTAGCCTAGAGTCTACCTTAAGCATTGTGTGGTGGTTTGATGTCGCCCAATGGTACCAACGTCCTGGAGATGACATCTGAAAGTGGGCGTCTTTACTCCTGGCTGGTGGGCATCTAACTTCAACCGGCGTTCACACGTTCAGACATAGTAGGAGTCCTCATACCTTAGTGTGCAATCACATCATTTGCATATTTTCATTCCTTAAGGCAGTGAACGAGCGCAGCCTAGCAAATGGGTCTGAATGAGCTCCTTAGTTCCATGTACACAGTGTACAGTATTAGCAATTACTTCCAATTCTGCCTTGGCCCAATAAGGCCTATAAGCCACCTAGTAGTAGCTTAATACCTATTGCATTACCTTATCTATAAAATCAACTTCATTTAAAATCATGACACAGAGATGTGATGTGGCAAAAATAAAAATCACAAGTAATTATTATTGAATATTTAAATGAAGGATGGCCTAGAAAGCATATGCCCTCAGCTACATACAACACCATTGGGTTAGCAGGCCGCCTGGCATAACTGGGTTGTGGGACAGCACCTTCCCTTTCCTGGCACAGTCTGGATTCTTCAGTCAGATTTATGGGTTGCGACTAAACTGGCTCCACTACCCAGCTCAGTGCTACACTACCACCTTCTGTGCTATGCATGGACACTGACAGCAATCTTTCCCTCCCCAATGTAACAGCATGGAACAAAACAAACCACCCACCTGTTTGAAGGTTTCCTCCACCCCCCACCGCCCAGGCATAGCCAGATTTGCAGAGCAGCATTTCCCTCACAAAGATTAGTCTGGAGCCTGGACCCTTACCTTTAGAAGGTGCTCAGTGCCGAGGGTGATTATACTGGCCCTGGACCCAGATCAGTGCTACATAACAACCACTTGCCTCATGTGGGTTTAAACAAAAAAAACAGCTGAGATCAATCAATCAAGGAACCACACCCTGGGAAAGAGAAGGATGGAATCCAAGAAGCCAAACGAGAGAGAAACTTTCACGAGCCTTCTTTTATTTAACTTACACCCAAAACTTTCCTGTTGGATGTCAACTCGAACACTGTACATCACTAAATAAATGTAACCCAACAATAACTAGAGCTTCACTTACCTTATGCCAGATTCCAACCACAACCATGGCACTAATCTGCCTTCCACTCTTCTTTTGCACATATAACCCCAAACAAATCTTTCACCACTTTCTCTAGCAGAGAGTGTGTGTATTGTTATGTGAATTTGCTACTTTGCCTCCTCAGATGGACTTAATTGTATGGAGAAATGCAAACATGCCTACAGTCACTATCCACCATCATATTTAATTCCACAAAAAGTGCTATTAAGAAGAAAAAATATATTTCTACTATAGATTTTCTAATCTGTAAGTGAGCAGCTGTATATGATACACATTTTTTTCATCATGCCTTCTATAATAATAATGTAATGGATAGAACAACCCTGTCATAAAACAAAATAATAAATAATTGAAAGAAGGCTGTTGCCTGTCAGACAATTTTCATTTCTCTAAAAACAGTTATTATATAACAGTAGTTTTCACACAGCCGGTGAGACAATCATTACAAGACAACCTTTAAAATTACACAATCAGCTTTTAAGTGGAATCAATTAAAAATCATCAACTGCTGCATATAATTTTAACGGCAAACTTTTCAACATCTTAAGGCCCCCATACATCAGCAACTGATTGCAGCAATCGTGCAATTTGCAATCGATTGTGTTTAAAAATCTTTCCCTTTTTCAATCGATTGCAAATGTATGGGGGCCTTCAGTTAATGTTAGTAAGCAGCATTATTAAATTGCAAAAATATGTGTAGTTGCCACCAGGACCAATAATGGATATTAGTGTTGTGCACAACAGAGTTTTAAAACAGGATGATTGTTAGTCATCCACTTGAAAGTCAATCCTCCATCCAGATAACCAAAAGTTTTATTAGTTGAAGTTAGTATTCAGAAGATAATTCTTGCAGTGGTTAGTATTTATTTACAGTATTTGTTAGTCCTCCGCTTGGCTGCATATTAGTAGCCCAGAATTCATAAAGAATGTCTATACTGTAGCTTTTCCAAACAGGCTATTGAGCACATTGATGCAACAGGACCTGTTACAGCAGGCTAGTATCTTACCGCCCAACCGCTGCTGCGTTTAAGGCATATGAAAATTACACTCATGCCTTAGGGCAAAATCAAGCAGGTGTACAGTAGGCAAAATATGTATGTCATGTTGAATGAGTTGGGCTCCAGCACTGCCTTAATCCATAGGCGAGCAGACATGCTGATTCTGTGTTCTCTAGGACTGCCCACAATGCAGCCAGCAAGCCAAACCACTGACATGCGTTACTGGAACCCTGACACTCTCCTGCAGTTACTAGCAGTATCAACATCCTAGGCTGACCACAAGTACTCTATACTATCACTGCTGTATTAGATGGCATTAATGCTACCAACCACTAGCAGCTATTACACCCAGATATCTGGCGCCCTACAATGCCCAGCAGTACCCCAAAGGGCTCCAGGCTGCTTCCACTCTATTGCAACTGTACTTCAAATATCCCTGTGTTAATTGCTACCTGCTGTTTAAATTAGGTTCAATAAACCTAAGAAGTGGTTCTGTTATCTCATGTGTGGACTAACCGCCTCCAGCTCCAAACAACTGTGCTACACATAACATCACATAACCTGTGGGCAAGTGCATCATCACCCTGGTTTACCAAGCTATTGTATCTGGGACAAACAGTTATCCTTCATTGTCTGTTGCACACTCTGCTACACATTACATTGCAACACTACTTTGCTAACAGACTATGCTAATAAGTTATGGGCCCACTGACCAGGCCCATTGCATCGTGTTAATTCTATACTCTGCTAATACAGTATGTCAACATTCACGCACATTTTCATTTGTAAATGTCATGTACTTCCGTGAGCTTAGTTATGTGTGAAATGCAGAAAGATGTTAATGAGACCATTGCAATAAGACGTCATGTAAAGAGAAATATTAAAGACTATTCCTTCGGTTTAAGGCTATTGACAAAAATGATTCAGTATCACAGTATCACTTGAGCAACATATGGAAGCAGGGGCGTATTAACATGTGAGGAGGCCTGTGTGCAGCGAGCCCCTTCCTCTGAGCAGCAGCCCCCCTCAAGCACTGTATCTTACCTTGTGCCGACAAGCTAGTCCCTCCTCCTTCGTGGCACCATCTTCCCAGTGATGTTTGGGAAGATGGCGCACGTGCACAAGAGAATGGAGTCTTTGGCCAGTGCCAGAATCTTTGCTTTCACTGAATGATACTATCTTCCCGAAGATGCCAATGGTTAGATGGCACAATGGAGGAGGAAGTATATTCTGGATGAAGGGTTTGTGGTGCCTTAGACCAGAACTACTTAAACCTCCTTGCATTACATCTAGTCTATTTATAAAAAAGTGGTGATAATAACAGTAAGGGCCCCAGTTATCTACATTACATAACCCGTTCAGCATCTGCTAAATGGGTTATGTTATGCTTTCAATAAGAATACCGCTATTTGTCACTGCATCGTTCTCGACATCTTTAGATGGCGAGAACGATGCAATCCTCATTGCTGGTAAAGGGTTCAGCGAAGCCTTCCAGGCAATGCCAGGGTAAATAGTCAAGCACATTCGCAGATCCGCCGTTGTGCATGCAAAGCCCATTGTTGGTAGCGAAAGGCTGCCAGCAGCTGAGCGGACCCTGCCGACGAGCAGGGGGACATCACTGGACCTCGCTAGCAAGGTAGGTAATGATGAATACCAATGTCATATTCATTTGTATCATTGTGATACTAATCAAAATATGCCGCTAGTGTTTAGATTCACTGTTAAATGGGGCCCTAAGTTTCTACTGCCTCTTATCGTGGTGATATAAAATGTGTGATCATCTCCATCAATAAACTACAGTATGGCTATTCCTGCACAAATTGCGACAGTTGGGACGTCTGTATTGTAACAGAGCTGCTGGTTATTATATTGGATTTATGGGTCACATGTCAAAAAGTTTGTGCTCTAGTTGTCCTTTAGTCCTAACCTTGTGATGGGCATAAATGCCATAATATTTTCTGATCTTAATTCACAGCAGTTTTCTAAATGTGATGAACACTGCATTACTAATCCCTGCACAGCTCCCTTTGCAAGATGTTCTCATGGTTCAATTTAATTTGAAGAAATGTGAAATCCTTAACAGCTCATCTTGATACAACATCCTTTGAGAATGTACAGTAAGATACAATTCTGTTCACAAAGTAGGATTTTGTCTGCTTGTTATATGGTCTACTGTGCTTGCGCACTCCTGGGAGTTGAATGAAAATCAATAACATAAAAAGTATATTTGGAAAAAAAGAACAGGGGCTATTGCAGGTTATTTTATCTCAAAGTTTCTCTTTTATCTTTTCTGTATATGGTGTTTGCTTCTCCTCCTGTACTAGATATTCTATGAAAAATATTTAAAAACAAACCTTGACTTTTGCAATTTACATTTAATTCATTATGTTTGATCATTAACTATGGAATTATAAAGAGGACAAAAAACAATACAGTAATTCAGAATGCAATGATCTGATGTACACACATGAACATTAAGGAGGATCATCCGCTAGTAAAACAGACATACCAACAGTTAAGTTAAGTAAGCACACACCAGCGTATGACTCAAACTAGTTACTTAACCAGTGGCGTTGTTTTATTGATAGACAGCATTACTCACTGTTACTTGCACTCTGGTGATAGAGCGGAGTGGGGTTCTATACAGCTCACCAGCCGGTGAGTGTATGCCGCTTGTGGGTAGCAAAGCAGGAGGCAGGAACAGCTTTATAGCAGGTATTGACCAGGTTCTCTCTAGGAGCTAAGTAGGAGATTACTGTTTCTCACCGTGTCACTGTTACACAGTATAGACAAGATGGCTGCAGTCACATCAAGTTGGAGGTTGGGCCTCCCTGCAAACTCTGGGTCCTAGTGCCCAGCATGTATGTACAGTGAGGAGAATAATAATTTATAATAATTCCCATGTTTGACTAGCCACCCCCCTTCCTGTTACCTCCAATAAATGCATATTACATTAGTCATGTTATTATAAATGCTTACATAATTAAGCAGCTTAGGGCTTGCTAGGACCAGTAGTGCTATAGAAATAATGCTGACATATATATTTTACATTTTATTACCATAATAACCACCGAACAGAGTAATTTGTTTTTTCTAGCTGATGAGGTAGCATTGGGGGTTTTTTTTGGGCTGGATAGTTTCTTTTCATTATATGGGCCCTCATTCAGAGGCGGTCGGAGGATGCAAGCGGTCGCTCAGAAACTGGGCGGCCGCTTGCATCCTAACCGGCCGCGTCTGTTTCGGTCGTTAGGCTGTGGGTTTACACCCACAGCTCTAACGACCGCTAGGGTGATGGTCGTGATGGTCATAGACCATCGCGACCATCGGGGCTTACGACGAGACCCTAGGGTAGGGTCTCACTTGTCGTAAGCATCGGAGAGCTTCTGGCTCTGTCAGAGCTGGAAGCTCTCCACTGACATCACTAGTGATGTCAGTGGGGCCTCCCCCAATGGCAGGCATTCCCATGGGAATGCCTCCGTTTGGGCTGCCACCCCCCCGGCCTGCCTTCCAAATGGGGCGAGCTGTCAATCAACATCGACAGCTCGCCCCCTTTGGAAAGAGACCCGCTACGACCCCGGTCGGTCATAGCAGGTCTCACGCATGCGCACGAAGGAGCCGGCTCCCTCGTGTGCATGCGCACTGGACAAACATCGAGGCGGCCGTGCGGCCGTAGACCGTACGGCCGCCTCTGAATGAAGCCCATAGTGTGACCAGCCCAGCATGTTTGCTGCATTTGCAGGGGGAACATCACACTGACCATTCTCCTATATCTGCTGCAATCATCTCAGGCTATGAGCAATGGTAACACTTTAATATAGGAGCTGGATGCCAGTTTTCAGCATTGGAGGACAAACACTAACAAAACTGTGGCTAAAAAATTACCTTAACAAAAATCTTGCAGGCATGGTTTATTCAATGTGTGTGGTTTAACCATTGAAAAATGTCACAAAAAGTTACAAACAAAAAACACCTACCTGCCCATATGACGAAGAAGGAACTATTTGAGTAACCTCTGCTAAATGCAAAGAACATGACAGTGACCTCTATACAATAATCACACTTAGGGGTATATTTACTAAAATTTGTGTTTCCGAGATTGTGTTCCCGTCAGTGTTTCCCCTGATTTTTAAACACAGAGATTTACCAAAGGCAAACACAGGTGTAAAAGCATGATTCTGTCTGTAAAACATGGCCAAACACACAAATACAGGTCAATACATAATCGAACCAACTCGCAAGTACTTTCCATAGACAGAAATACAATACAGAGATTTACCAAGAATAGTGTTTGCAAACATGATCATACATGGAGCAAACTCGGGCCAAAATAGAAGTTTTAAATAAACCATCTCCTCAGCAGCACGTTCAACAGAAGCACTGCACAGATCAGTGTGATCTGTGCAGTGCTTCTGTGCTATAGGTTAAAAAAAAAAAAAGAAAACATTGAGCATAACCACCACTGGTAGCAAAATCGAGGGAAAACACGACATGGGGTTCCACCTATTTTCCTAAAACCAGCACCGGGCTGAACCAGTCAGGGGAATTACTCTATAGCAGGGAGACATACAGTGTGAAAATCTGCCCCATATTAATCAGCTAAGGGCTGGCAAACCTAAAAAATAAAATGGGGCCTCCTCTCCCGTGGATCAACCAGTCCTTGGCTAAAATCCCTGGGATCTCTCCTGCACCACTGGTGGCAGGATGTAGGGGTAATAGGCTTAAATATAGTAACGACTGATGTGACATTGCTCGTACACAGTATGGTACATAAGGTACATTGATTATTTTCTACAAGATCTGGTTTTTCAACAAAAAGGTTTTTTGAAAGACATGATGCACATTCTGCAAAAAATAAATGAAATGGAATGGTAGTTTCATACTGTGTTGCTGTATTCTTGCATCAAACATGATATAGGATATGAAGCAACATGCTTTTACCTTTCCAAAATGATGGACCTTTCCAATGATCAAATCAACTTCCTAATGGATGGAATTTATTTTATATTTCACCAAAATTATTTTATGTATATTGGTGACTTTTTAATCAAATAAAAGGTACAGCAATGCGGACATTGTTTGCACCCTCATTTGCTAACCTTTTTGTGGAAAATATTTGGAACCATAACCTATACAAAGGGCATTTAAAAAGCTGGTCTAGATATATTGATGACCTATTTTATGTATGGGATGGACTAGAAACTACACTCAAGGAGTTTATCAAATAAATAAGTAGAAACAGCTTTGGACTAGAATTTACAACAGTAACCAGCAAAGAAATGGGATTTTTTGTAGATTTAGAAATTTTATCAGTAACTATACCATCCAGACTTGCATGCATACCAAAGAGATAAGTGGAAACAATGCCTTATCTATAAAAAGCAATCATCATAGTGAATGGCTGGCAAACATTCCAAATGAGATGTAACGGCTCAAATAAAGAAAGTTTCCTTACCCAAAGTCAAATCATGAAAAGAAAATTCATAAAAAAGGATATAAATACAGATTGAAGAAACAGCAAAAATGGATAGAAGTGCTATGATCAAATGACTTTCAGGTGGCCTTTATTACACAATATAGTAGCCATCACAAAATAGTAGAAGAATTGCTAAGAAAATGTTGGCATATTCTCAGATTGGAAGAACAATTATTACAGATATTGTCAGAAAAACCTAAAATTGTTTATAGAAAAGCAAAAAATCTGAAACAAGAGTTTCCGAAAAGCTTTCTCCCAATAGAAAGCCAAATACAGAGAAAAGAAACTAAACCAAAAGGACACCATTTTTGCTTAAGATGTATAGCTTGTAAGACCACAAAAAGAAAAAATATGCAAGCTATCACTTGTTTTCAATAAAACCAAACAAAAAAAAGAAAAGAAAGTAAGGGACCATATATCATGCAATACAGAATGGAGTGGTATATCTTTTGGAATGTCCATGTGGATATCAATATATAGGGCAAATAAAAAGGAAACTATAAGTAAGAATAGCGGAACTTCTGAACAATATAAGGAAAGGACTACAAACACACAATATCTCACATCATTATTCAGACTGCCACAATAAGGAACCCTCCTCCATAACATTCATGGGGATAAAAGATATGTATCCAAAGTAGAGAGAAGGAAACATAACATCTTTAATTACAAATGAAACAAAATGGATTTATTATTTGAAGACACTAAAACTCCATGGTCTTAACATAGATATTGAATTAAAAGCTTTTCTATAATACCTTTAGCTATTTATTCACAATTTTCACATATAATCTTTTAACAGAAGTTTACACTTAATTTATATCAAATTATTACATACATATTTTTTTTATTTTTTAACATACATAAATCCAAATGCAATACCATTAACCATGAGGTTACTGTCTTTTTATCCTGACAACTTTCGGAAGAAGACTTCCATTTTTAACAAAGGAGAAATAAAGTTATTTTTAAAGTTCTAGTATAAATGACGAACTGTACAGAAAGTAACTATCTTTGACAAAGTGTGCATGCACGAAACGCGTTAGTTAGCATCAGTGGGAAATGGAATTCAGGGAGCGCTGGTATCAGAATCAGATCAGCAGGCATTCAGGAGACCAGCAGAAAAAGACAAGTAAGACATCCAGAGGTATGAACATAGGGACAGTAAGCTCAGGGCCTGATGGATGCACCTCCCTATATGTCATATAGGGAGGTGCATCCATCAGGCCCAGACAACACTGAAATCGCAACTTTTCAAGAAAGATCTATAAACATTCATAGCTATCTGTTTTTAATAAATGGTATTGCACCCACCACATTCATATACATAGCACTCCGTATTTATAAGTTATGTATTTTTTATGTAAGAGGTGCTTACTGATATCATTAGCAGCACGGTTGATTAGATTATTTATTAGCAAAATTGTATGAGCAGGGAAACTGGAAGGTTTGATATAATTCCAATGCATGGAATGTATACTGATTGATGGAGATTGACCAGTATCAGAGAAGTTTGCTGAGAGCCAAGTCAGAGGTGCAGAATCTAACCCACTGGTGGTTTTCACCAGTGACCCCCGCAAGGGGATTTGGGCTTAGGTGTGCCCGATGTGCAGGTCGCGGCCCCCTGCCTGGGTTTCCCTGTATTGACAGCTGGTAAGACAATGAGGAACACTCTGAATAGGGATGGCTAAACAGAACCAGAATTGGAATGGGACCGGACTGGATTCACCGGAATGGGACTGGATAGGATACACTGGAATGGGACCAGATAGGATTTACCTGAATAGGACCGGACAGGAGTCATTGGAATAGGACCGGATAGGATTCACCAGAATGGGATCAGACAGGATAGCAACTGGAGCCAGCAGTGCAGCAAAATGGGAATCTGCACTGAGGAAAACAGAGGATACTGCAGGAGCTCAATTGGTATCTCTGCTAGGGTGAACACAACACTGCACTGGCAACTTACTCAGTGCTGGGGACTTCCTTAAATACCCCTGGCTAACCAGGGATTGGGTACTGGAGTCAGGTGATGGCAGAAGGAGATTCCATTGGCTGTAAGATAATCACCTGATTAGAAACAACATGGCTGTGCTCAGCGAGCGGAGTCTGCAGGAATTAACCCAAGAGAGATGCTAGAAATACACAGAAAAACCAAGCGCCACAAAGGGGTGTGAATCAGTAATTATGATGATGAAAATCAGATGTGTAGGAAGCTGCCCTCCACCTGGGAGTATGCCACCACTCCCAATTGGCACAAGGAAAGTGCCAGAAAACTACAAAGAATATAGGTGGAATGGAACTAGAAAAACATTACAACATAGAGATTATATAAACATAAACTTTTTAATATTATGCAAAAATCAATAAACAGTGCTAATTTAGCAGGAGGCAATGTAACAATAAAAACACATGTACAAATGTAACAACATCTCTGCAACAGTGGATATATGATAAGGAAGATAATGTCCTGTATCAACTGCAACAATAATAGTAAAGGATGAATGTAACTGAGCAAATGAATGTGCGACCCAAGGAGAAAATAAAACTCCAGAAAATAATGGAATGTCAGTACCGTATAGCAGCCATGGATATGACAGAAATAATGGAAATACCCTGGAAATAAAACTGTCATATAGTCTGGATGGCAAGTTTACCACTCCAGAAAATGAATAGCTCATATTTGATGCGCTCACCTCTCAGCTCATATTTGATGCGCTCACCTCTCGGTCGTGATATGTGAACTCTCCAGGGAAGGATGCAGTGCCAGCCTGAGGGTGGAAAAGGCTGGTTCGTGGCTGGAGGTGCCGAGGGTTGGGTGGAAGTGCTAATGCACGTATGGGAGCACTGGAGCTGTGAGCTCTGAGGGTCCAGAGATGCGGCAGTGTGTAGCAGTGTGTTGCATGATCCATCCAGCCAGTGGTTTGACACATCAACCGGATTTCCTCTAACTCCGAGCCCTGTTTGAGCCAGCACAGGATTTGACTACCAGTTGCGGCTCAGCATTGTGAGCCTTCTACACGCCGCTCACATCTCTCTGGAGAGAGTTACCTCACTGCTGGGAGTCCTACTGCCCATCGCCGGCTGCTACACACTGCCACATCTCTGGACCATCAGAGCTCACAGCTCCAGTGCTCCCATGCGTGCATTAGCACTTCCACCCAACCCTCGGCACCTCCAGCCACGAACCAGCCTTTTCCAGCCTCAGGCTGGCACCGCATCCTTCCCTGGAGAGTTCACATATCACGACTGAGAGGTGAGCACATCAAATATGAGCTATTCATTTTCAGGAGTAGTAAACTTGCCATCCAGACTATATGACAGTTTTATTTCCATGGTATTTCCACTATTTCTGTCATATCCATGGCTGCTAACCGGTACTGACATTCCATTATTTTCTGGAGTTTTATTTTCTCCTTGGGTCGGACATTCATTTGCTCAGTTACATTCATCCTTTGCTATTATTGTTGCAGTTGATACAGGACATTATCTTCCTTTTCATATATCCACTGTTGCAGAGATTTTGTTACATTTGTACATGTTTTTTTATTGTTACATTGCCTCCTGCTAAATTAGCACTGCTTATTGATTTTTGCATCATATTAAAAGGTTTATATTTATATAATCTCTATGTTGTAATGTGTATCTAATGCCATTCCACCTATATTCTTTGTAGTGAGATGCCAGAAAGACTGTGACATGGTTGCATGTAGGCCATCAGTTGGGACTGATCCAGCTTATATTAATTTGCACTGACAATGGTCAGGATTGCTTTCTATTTACTGATGGATTTCAGCTGGTGTCTTGGTTTTCCATGCATTTTTGCACCTCCTTTTCTTCATGTTTTCCCTGTGTAATTTCACATTATTACACATAACTGAATTTATGGACATCTATGGTTTGATTTCTTTACATGTGTGGATTGCATGGGTTGTTGCTGACATTTGGTGAAAATTTTATTACAATAGCCCCATCACAAATATACAATATTTACTGAGAAAAATGTTGATGTGTTCAAAACTTATTTTACCCGCTGTATATTGTTGCTATTGTTGTTATTCTGATACTGTGCAAAAATGCATTATGCAATAATGGCATAATGAGAGAGAGCAACAGACTCTGGGGCTAATTCAGCAGTGAACGCAGATTGGCGATTATCGGGAATCCGCACATGCGTAGGACCCATTGGTCCTGCTAACACACATGCTAGCCCTTGAATGCCTCTGCCTGATTGACTGGCAGAGGCATTTAAGGGGCGGTGCTAGGTGGGGTCAGCTAGCATTCCTGGAAATGGGGCGTGTCTATCCTGTTTTCAGGGAGTGGCCAGCCCAAAGACTGCGTGGACATACGGCGCCATCCACCATCGTGGCCATTAACCACAGATGATCGCGATGGTGATCCTACCACTGCGACCCTTGATGCAGTGCAGGGATCGCAAATGCAGCAGGGGGTATCTTATACCTCCTGCTGCATTTGCATGATTGCAAGAATCACATTGCAAAGCTGCCTGCATGCAGCTTTGCAATTGCGATCCTTGCTGAATCAGGCCCTCTGTGTATGAAGATATCTGCAGATATTGACAATGAATCAGGGGCGTAGCCAGAACATTATGGTCCCTATAGCAACATTTTTGAAAAAGGTCCCAGACCCAATGCTTCTAGGAGACAACTCTTTCTGCAGCGGTTGTTAATTTTATACCCCATAGTAGTGCCCTAGCTAATTTTATGCCCCATAGTAGTGTTTTAATTAATGTTATGTCCCATAGTAGTACCCTAGATAAGTTTATGCCCCATGGTAGTTCCCTTGTTAATGTTAACCCCATAGTACTGTCCTAGTTAATTTTTTGCCTTTAATTTTTCACCTTAATTTAGATGGCAATGCTTCATTTGCTTCATCCCTATTGGCAGCTGTTGACTCTTACACAACAGCCCCACATCTGCAGGGCCTTCAGGGCTGAGAAAATTGCAGTTTACAGTAAATGCAAAGACATAGAAAGAGGGTGAGTGAACCAGTCAGCTCCTACCTTCCTATTGCAGGAAATTTCCACTTTGTGTGAATTTCTTCCTAATTTCAGCGTCGGGCATTACTGAGAAGCAGAGACAGAGACTTCCACCTATATGAGCACTGACTATTCCGTTTCATTCCAGGCAACAGGTCGGACTCAATTGCTTAGTAGCTAATTCTGGGAACTTGGTAGACAACTATATGTCCAGGGCCCACTAATTCACTGGGCACCATAGCAAAGGCACCCACTATAGATACGCCCATTGTGACAGGTGATACAAACAAAATGGTTGTTGCACTATTTTGCTGTTAAACTGTTCAGAGTACTTTCAATGTATATATTAGTGATTGTATTAATATTATAAGAAAGTTTTTGTACTAATTTAGCTATGCAATTTGATACTAATATTCAACTATGATAACCAAATATTCTACTGTTTTATTAGAAGGTGCCCTTTGATATGATTCTCAAAGGAAAGCGCTTTAGTTACATATTTTGACTAGTTGCATCTAAGATTGTGTGATATTGTTTGCTTTTAGTAAGGAGCCTTGAACATATCAATGTTACTTGTTATAATAATGTGCCTATAAACATATTTGAGACAATGTTGCCTCCTAGTGTCAATACTTATTTAAATATTATGACCTTATAAGGCATACAGTATCCGGTCTTTGTTAAGAGCCCTAAAATTAGGTGTGAAATGCGGAGATCTGTAGCTTTAATTCCTGAGCCCAGACTGTAGAAAATTCTGGGACAGTGTACCCATCTGGCCTATAGTGAATGGCAAGGCTCCCAGATGCTATTATGCTGTAGCTAAGTACAAATAAATAATTTTAATTAATTAACTTAAACTGTATGTGTATTGTATCATTCATATCACTCTGTTGCTGCATTCCTGAACTCTTTGTTTCCACCAGAAACATATTTGGTGACCACTAAGGGACAGCACAGAAGCTGATTCTGTGACACAATGTCTTTTTTTAAGAAAATGTTTAAGCTAGAATGTAAAAGCAGGTATCCTACATGCCTGACTTAGATCCGGATCCTGGGCTGACATGAGTGGAACAAGCTTATACTTATATACAGACTGTATGTTGTTTTGTGTATTGTCTTGAACTGCATGTCCGCAGCATTACACAGATGTTGTATCGATCTCGGTCTCCTCTTCAATATGAGCGAGGTTATGTGATAAAAAAATCACATTGTATGTTGTGTTTTGTATTAATGAAATTAAATGTTTAAACTACTTAAGAAACATGTTACACTTGCGAGAGATAAGATGGACAGTTGGCTGGGTTCATGGCAGGTGTGCGTGGATGTAGAAAAGTTAAGCAGAAATTGAATGGTCAATATGCTGGTACTGAGTCAAGAGATATGAGTAAATTGCCCTTTACCATATAAAGGGATTGATTCTGAATCCATTGATGATGAAATTCAGTATTTGTTATTACTTAGGAATTCTGATATTATCCCCATAACTGGTATGAAGGGAGGAGGGAGTGACATTCCACAGGCAAAGAGTCCAGAAGGGAGGAGCAGTGAGAAAATTCACTGCACAGTCCAAACTAAGAGAAAAAGTTTTCAGATAAAAACCCTGAATGAATTTAAAAAATCCACATGCACTGAAATCATGAAGATCATGATAGCCACAGATCATGAATATGTTTCTAAAGTGAATGTAAATAAAGGCGTGCATGTGGCAGCATGGACAGATGAAATAGATAAGCAGTCCTTTGACGAGGACATTTTGATAGAGATTCCACAGGGAAAGCTGAAATTGCAATGACAGGTCCTGATTACATTGTCCAATGAGTGGGTGTGAGGAAGATTATTTTTTTGTGGAGAGCAAGACATGATATGAAATGACACAGAATCAGGAAGTGGTTGAGTGCCCGTTAGAAGGGGTGGGGTCAAGTGATGGGCTGGTGAGGATGCCTTTGGCATTGCCCAATGAGACATAGGAGTTACCAACATCCAAGGGGTGGGAGATGTGCAGGATTGCAGTCAAAGTACATGCCCCTGGGACTGGAGACTGCCCCCATGAGGAAATCATATTTACATGGTGTGGATCCCAGTCTGTACTTGTAGAATTTAACAATGAAAAAAATTAGAGTTTGTGATGAAAGCATTCATTGCAACTGACATTTATAGGTTTTCAGTTATTGATGAAACAGTGGTTGGGAAAAACACACTGACACTGATATCCAATGGGCCATTACACATGGCAATGCATAAAGGACATGCATTAACAATAGACATACTGACTGGGTGATTATGTGATACAGATTTTGTGAATGTTAATGAAATTCAGACCCCAATGTATTTCCTGACAAAACTTGATCAGTCAATGGTTTTGAAACAGCTGAAAGACGCACACTTACAAGCTGAGATGTTGATTGCTGCAGAGATCACAGTAGAAAAATTGATTCTGCATTACAGAGAAGCACAGGAAAAAGAGACTTTAGTAGAGAGAGAATGGTGTGTATGAAAAAGAGGATGTGTGAAAAGCTATGTTGTACCTTTTATGTTGCTGGACAGCTGTACCCACCCGGCCTATCATGTAGGGCGAGTCTCCCGGATGTGATTGTGCAGTATTTGAATATAATCAGGATTACTTGAAAGGTTAAGTACAAATAAATAATTTTAATCAATTAACTTAAACTGTGTGTGTATTGTGTCATTCATATCACTCTGTTGCTGCACTCCTGAACTATTTGTTTCCCCCGGAAACACCCATACATTGAATATATTCATTATATATATATGGATTTTAGCACATGAAGAATTACAAGTAAAGCACTGTATCCTTACTGCAAAGTACTCTAACTTAACCTAGACATGAAAGTAACCTGTTTCTATTCATGTTGTTGACTGTGATATTTGCTTTATGTGCTACTTAATAAGACAAGCATCATAAAAAATATGTATATTCCAAAACTGCTACTCCTCCATCAAAAATCATATTCCACATTTGAAAATATTATTATTATCCTTTATTTTTATGGTTCCACAAGGGCTGTGCAGCACCTTACAAATGAGCAAAACAAGAAAACAGACTTACAGTATAAAACAATGTGGGACAAGGACATGGTTTATAAACATTGCTGCATCTGCAAACATGTCATTCAAATAAGCAGCATGTTGGCTGCAACCAATGTTAAGGTGCTGCTTTAGGGTGTATAAGATCAGACATCCGATCTATATGTATCGACAAATCATATTACTCACAATGTCATAGTTCCCTCGCCGTCTTTCCTTACAGTCTTCTGATCTGTGAATGGTGGATAGCTCCAGCCATCCAACAATTAGTCTGTCTGCTACTGTGATTGGCGGAGGAATAGAACCATCCACCAATGAACATCTTATCAGCCTATCACAACACTGCCAGACAGAGATAGACAGAAGATGCTGCCTGGCTACTGTAATTGGGCTTGATTGAGGTGGGAGTAAAGCAAAACAGAGCAAGTAATTGTGTACCATGTTGCAATGCAAGGTGTGCAAATACATTTATTATTTTTCATGCAGGGTAAATACAGTCTGCTTTTGTATGTAGCCCACAAATACTGGACAGCTTTATTTTTACACAGAAATCGAGATATGAGTGTGGACACATTCTTCTCAAATCAAAATCTCTTTGCATATTTTACATCTGCTCCACCTGCAGTGCAATATGGTTTTGACAAGGTGCACTAATAATAATAATCACTTTTGATGTACTCTTACCTCAGTATCAGGCCCCTTGCATTTATTACAATCAAAGTGGACATGGAGCTTCTTCTGCTTGTCTCCTGAGCACCAGGCATGCGTATGAAGCGCGTCAGCTGCTGCCAGCTGGTGACCCCAGAACACTAAAAATGTGTTAGTTCATGGGTTAGTTGCCAGTCTGCTCCCCAGACCAGCCCGTTCCTGCTTTTCAGGGGGAGATATGGCATTTTTGGTTATTTAATATGTATTCCTTCCTTCATTCTATGTTTGCCAACCACTATTAAAAATATGCCAATTTAATTATGATGATGATTTATGCCAACCTAATAATGACGATGACATGTGTCTCTCGCTAATGTTGATACGCTAAAGGTGTTTAATATGTATCATATGCTTTAAATGTATCTTCATGTAGCAAACACATTTATGCTGGGTCACGTGTACCTTAAGATACCTGCAGCTCACCAAACACAAGTCAGTTTTTCAGTGCATTTTACATCTGCATTCTTTAGGCAAAATACATTCAACGCTCATGAAGCCCTGTGTGTACACTTATTAGGTTCGGAATCAGAGCTGCACATAAGGTGGCCCCAGATGTAGCCGGATTGCATGCTCCACAAAAATATGCAAATCTTCACCTGTGTTCAGAGTTGGCTGCAAATAGCGGTCATATCACCCCTATCTATCCACTTGTGGAGGCAGCCATCATTGCTACTAGCAAGCATTTGCACTAGCCAGGGGCGTTTCTAGATAGGAGGGGGCCCATGTGCAGACTCCGACACGGGCCCCCTCCTCTCTGTCCGACGGCTGGCAGCGCACTGAGCTGTGCGCGGCCAGCACTGGAGTTATAGACTCTGAGCACTAGAATGCACCCAGAGTCTATAGAGGATGCGCTGGTCACTGGGAAAATGTCCGCGGTGGCTATTTTCCATGTACTGTGCATGCACAAACGACGGGAAAATGGACGCGGTGGCCATTTTCCAGTCATAATTACAGCGCTGGAACCCCGCACCGACGTAGGACTCCAGAGAGGTAAGTAATTCTATGGGTGCAGGGTGTGCGGTGCGGGTCCCATGTTCCCTGCACCCATTATAGATATGCCCCTGGCACTAGCCATGTGTCTAGTGCGAGAGATCAGTCTGAAATCAGACCAATCTGTGCATACGCTCACCTCTAAATAGCCCACAAATGCCCAGTTACACTCACTCAGCCACAGGACAAGCTGTGGCTGAGATACATATCACACAGATACATTTGTGGTTGCTGAAAGTCGCATATGATTGGCTATGGAGCATGCGCAGTGCAATAAATCACAAGATGCATCTTCAAAACAGGCTTGAGTTTAATATTGAAATGATAGCATAGCAGCTGAAAAGCATTCTGAAAGGGACAATGATGACATGCCCATTGTCTGTATTATGTGAATAACCCATATTTGTGAAGGTAGAATTTCAAAGTTTAAGTTTATTCCCTGTACTGTGAAATATGACAAAATATACTACTAAACTCTTTTGCCTAAATTTAATTTATTATTTCAAACTATAACAGTGGATCTCTGCAGTCCTGTTCTGTACAGTATCTGCAATCAATTAATTTGATTCCTCTGCCTGAGCTGTAAATGGGAAGGGAACAGTAAAGCGATTGCCCTACTTACACAGTTACTCTTAGGAATGCTAAAAAGGATTAACATTCACAGCAGAAGGCTTGTGACCCTCGGAGACAGTAGAACCTGGAATAACCCTAATATCCTGTCAGCTTTTATTACACAGACACACACACTGTACAAACTAACGATAGCAAGCCGCATTCATGAGCCCTACATAGCAAGACATGGTTTTAAGAAGAAGCAATATTATAGAAATGTTCATCTGATATGTTAGAAACAGCAAGTTTTTATTGTGTTATTTCCTTTTCTTCCTCTATTTCTCTGTCATGTTTATTCAACCCCACTGCTTTATCAGATGCGCACAGGATATACCTACAGTCATCAACCATCCTATATCAAGTGATCACTGCCTCCACTCTGCCTGTGCATTGGCGTATCTATAATGGGTGCAGGGTGTGCCCCTGGGTACAGGGGGGCCCATAAAGCACACCCTGCACGCATGTTTAATAATCACCTCTCCGGAGTCCAGCATCCCAAGGCGAGGGTGCCATGTTACTGGAGACCTGCGCATCGGCAGTAGAGGTGTCCCCAATACCATGGTGCGGGTGCAGGGGCGTATCTATAATGGGTGCAGGGTCTACAGTGTACACGGCCCCTGGGTCCAGGAGGGTGCCGCACACCCTGCACCCATATTTTTTAATATTTACCTCTCCGAAGTCCCGCGTCGGCTATAGCACTGTACAAAACACCTGGAAAATGGCCACCACAGCCAGTATTCCCGGCGTTTTGCACATGCGCAGTAGGGAAATTGCTGGGAAAATGGTTGCTGTGCCATTTTCTTTGTGACCTGCACATGCGCAGAAGACTCTGGGCACAGACTAGTGCGTGGCCTTCGGGGAGAGAGGAGGAGGCCCTAGACAGAGAATGCACACAAGCCCCTTCCTCTCTTAATACGCCTATATGCGGGTGCCATGTTATCGGTGACCTGCATATTTGCAGTAGACTCTGGAAGCATTCCAGAGTCTATGGCACCACAGATACTAGGATGCCTGCACAGTGTAGCCTGCACACGGGCCCCCTCCTCTCTTAAACCGCCCCTGTGACTGTTATATGCATAATGAAATTCTAAAACTGTTGGAAGGGGAGCGATTCGCACTGTATCCCTACTGTTGCATGCCGGGCACTGCCAGAGTCGCATCATTGCTGGAAACCACTGACTCGTTTCCCAAGTGCGCTACTGCACTGTATCTCTGTTTTATTTCCTTGTCTGTTCTCCATAGGAAAGGACATGTCTCTGACCATCTTGCCACAATGAAGACTGTGCTACACAGGCGAGGTACTATAAACCCCACACTGTGTCACCACCGACTACTGTTGGAGGGCCACTGCTATCACTGTATGTATATACAGGTGTGTGCTACTCCATCTACTCACACCTCCTGCATTAATACTGTAAGCTCCTGGCTGGATCTGTATCTTACTACATACCTGCATTAACTCCGTGTTACCCTGCATCCTGTTATCTGCCGGATAGTAAAATAATAAGCCTGGTTAAGTTATCTGCCAAGTGAACCGACCTCCATCGCACACCGCTAGCACTGCACCTATCTACACCATAGGCTCTGCCGATAAGAAAATAGGGTGACTTACTAAAGGGCAGGATTCTGGGCAGTTTGAAACTGCTGTATATTGCCATGGAGAGTGAAAATGGATGTGCGGGAAAATAGGAAACAAACAGTTTTACCTTACAATATTAAAGAGCCGAATGTTACTTAGCAGTGAGCCTTGTTCTCTAAGGGTTGGGTCTGCACCTAAAGATAAGTAGCCCAGGACTCCTGTTGATACAAGTGGCTGGTAGGTTCCACATAAATAGTAAATACTATTTAAAAATAGTGCCTCAGCTGAATAAAATTATAGTGACCTTGCTGGATAAATAATTCTTAGAATCCCTCTTGAATAGGTAATTAATTAATTCAGGGTGTCCATGCTGAATGAATGAATGAATGAATGAATAATGCAACTGTTAAAATCCAAGGTAAATGTTTACCCATTATCTTCCTGTCTTGAGAAAGGTATTAGTAAAATTTACAGAAACTGTTTTTATATTTTTATTTTAAACATGATCCCTACAGCTAAATTTACAAACAAATTAAATAATGTTATTGAATTTAAACTGATTAATTGTATAATTTGGTGGTAACTTGTTTAGAATGTTTTTGTTATATACATAAACTTTCAGGTGCAGTTGTCTATTTCTATACAGACATTTCCTCCTTCATTTTTTTTAAAGCTACTGTATGCCTCAATATTACCACTGCTGTTTGGACAGCTTTGTTGATACTGTTCAAGCTGCTGAAAGTTGGTAATTTCCACAGCAAAAGTACTATTGTGTATAGTTAATTCTCTCATATCCACTCACTTAACATGACCCTTACCTAAATTAAATATATCAGCACTCATAAATAACTTGCTACCAAAAAGAAAATTATTGTATGACTATGGGTTGACTGGTTCAAAGTGTGTGGTCCCGCTCTACCTAGACGCCCTTTAGGCCAATGTCATCATCATGTCTTAGGTCCTCCAAAATCAATTTCACCTGGAAACTTAATGCCTTGCTACCTCCATAGATGTTTGGCAACCTCACCTTTCTTACAGACACCATCTCGGGCCGCCTAGACCCCAACATGTCTGATACTTTCACCTAGGTCTAATTGCTCCACGTGGTCTGTTGTCACCATCTGTGCCTAGTGCTTCATCACTGATTAGCAGTACCGATTTATTTCACAAAAGTAATATCTTTTATAAAATTACAACTCCAGCACACCCTGACTAGAGAGGCTATCAACACTAACTATACAACGAAACTACTCGACTTTCCAACTTCAATTCTTAACTATGTTATCAGCAATACAAAGGAATCTCCTGTATCTCTAACATGTCCATTAATATTTGTCATTTTACTCCCCTCTAGAGATACCTCCTATAGATGCTACTATTATTGAACACCACCCCTTGCCCCACCAAGTATTTCCTTGTGGTGTCCTATAAATAAATGACGATTATAACTTGTAGTAGAACATTAAGCTAACATTAACATGAGCTATGATTCATGTGGCACCCTAATAAATAGGAAAAAATGTAGATACAATTTTTGATTAAAAAAATTGTAAATCTTTAAAAATGTTAAAAATAGTTTGCTGTTGAAGAAATTTTGTGGAGGTATATATGGTCGTGCTGGCCAAGCATTACATGGGGAGCACATTGCTAGAGAGCAAATCTTATTGTTAACTCAGGTTTCCTCAGACTTTAATAGTGTCAACAGTGGTGTAACCTCTTGATGGATAGGGAAAAGCGATAAATAAAGCCCTATCTTTTGCCAAATCACCTATTTTCTCAGTTTGTTAAATATCTCTCTAAATCAGGCCTCCACAAAGGAGGTTCTATTCCTCCATGCTGTTATTGCACCAAAACTGCATGCACTATTTAATAACAAAACTTTAATTTGAAGGAAAAGATTTTTAAATTAGATAAAAGGAGTGTAGAAGGTACATTGATAAGGGCATTCTCTGCTGTCACCATATCTGTGAGGTTAGAGATCAGATCTCCTTAGATTTTGAATGGCATGTAAACCCTCATTTGCAGAAAAGCACATCGTTGCTAGGCAGAACTTATAAAGGAGAACTGATAAAAACCGAAACAAATGAAAGTGCAACATATAATAAAGACAGTGCCAATGTCCCTCATTATCATTATTAATGCAAGACATACAGTAAATGTAATGCTGGATATATCTTGAAAATGTTCTGTGAGAGAACGAAACTCGATAAGTAGGAGCTTTCCTATGCTTCACACCTTATTGGAACAGGTTTTACTATATAACCCACCTAATGTATCTATCTTGGATATACTGAGCGCAATCTCATCTCAAGCAGGTCATTGTTACCACCTTTTTAAAGCAGTAAGCTCCCAAGATAGTGGATTCCTCATTGCTTTCAGTAGTAAGGCCGCCAGGAAGCGGATGCCAGTGTGTGATAGCCGGTGAGAGGTGAAATCCCTGTGCAAAACGAGGGAATAACATCAAGAAGCCGGCTGTCAGGCGCAACTCCCACATTAATACTATCAGCCAGTGGAATAATACGGCTAATAGAGACAGAAATTTAACAACATACTGGTGGTGATCCCCTTAGTTAAAGAGTCTCCATATTACTAAGGACCCAGCATTTGGTGGTAACATACAGTATTTGTACTTATAGTCACAACGAGTGATGGATCTTACCTAGGGGCTGCGAGGCTGCAGCCCACCCAGTAAAATCAGCCACTTCAGTGAGCCAGTTCAGCCCGTGACTGCACTGGCTAAACTGTGACTGGAGGTGGCTTTCCTATTGGAAGCACCACCTGTCAGTCACGCTGAAGATAGGCATCCCCAGGGGGAGGTGTCTCCTCCACCTGGGACTGCCAGTCCCGGCTGCCATAATCAGAGAGCAGCTTCCAGGGGAAGCCGCTGCTCTGCCTTTCGGGCAGCCCTAACAGGCTTCTCAGGGCTGCAAAAAATGCAGCCCTGAGAAGCTGGTGTTATGATTGTGCATGCGCGACGCCACCGCCACTCATGCACATGCGCTGGTCCCAACGCCTGCCAGATTCATTGTGCAGTCGCTTGCAACCAGGCTAGCAGCAGCGGCAGCCCCCCTCAGGCAAGAGGGCAGGAGCCGCTGCTTGTCACAACACTAATGAGGACAGTACATGAATTTTTGAGCATTCCAATGAGTGAGCATACGAAATATCAATTAAGGTTGTTGCAGCAATTATTTAATACTATTTATATTGGTTGTATGTATCATATGTGTTTATTTTAATATATTTGTAATAAATATTTTATCTGTATGTCTAGCTAAATAAATAGTGTATTGTAATTAAAGGGAAGCCTCATGAAGTTTTTATCAAAAAGCAGATAAAGAATAAAATTAGAGATGTACGCTGACCCCCCGTGTTTTGGTTTTGGTTTTGGACCTGGATTCATCTTC
Organism: Taudactylus pleione; assembly: GCA_031769625.1. Classification (NCBI taxonomy): domain Eukaryota; kingdom Metazoa; phylum Chordata; class Amphibia; order Anura; family Myobatrachidae; genus Taudactylus; species Taudactylus pleione. Next base: position 18,042,316 of record JAUIMM010000036.1, on the reverse strand, counting down.
GTGTTTTGGTTTTGCAAAACCTCCCTCAAGTGTTTTGGTTTTGGTTTTGGATCTGGGTGTTTTTTAAAAAATTAATAAAATCATGTAATTTTTACAATCCAATACCAGAAATTCGGATTTAAACTTCAAATTCTGAACCGCGGGAAGATCAGAACCGTGACTCGGATCTGTCCAGATTTCCTCAGGATCTGTCTGGATTTAGACAATTCGGGTGGATTTGGATTTCTGGAGAACTGAATGGCACATGTCTAAATAATATTGAATTTATTATACCATTGTAGCTCAGTCAGTACTATATATTTTTTTCTTTAAGACATATACAAAGGCAAACTAATCTTGTGAGAAATAATGTAGAAGTTTAAATGAAAGAAGTTGGTCATAAACTAGAGCTAGGTTGGACTTCTTCTACTGATTTTGCTGTTTCCTCTAAGTACATTTTCCAAATACCAAACATGGGAAGATATGTATCTTGTTAGGAGTAAAAGTAATCTGATGCATAGCACAGTCCATTCCCGCCTCTGCTGTCACCAGTCTGAGGGAAGAGGAGCAGACACTGTTACAGCTGGCTCGGCAATAGGAATGATCATGATTTTGTGTGAAGTGCCAAGCTGTATCTGTGACGCGTACCCTGGCATTGTGTGCAAACTGCGCATTGATGCCTAACTTTCAGGAGAGCAGAGTTTCTTTTTGGTCAGTTTATGAAATCTCTGGCTTAGGGAATCTGAATAAAAAATTATGTTATTATTGAATATTATAAATGGATATCAGGGCCATAACTAGGGATACACTAGTATTGCTGTCCCCCAGGGTGCAGGGACTTCGAAAGCAGGACTGTCACTGCCCTACAGCACCTGCATTTGTCTTGCATGATGCTGTTCGAGCTGCCTGGACCGTCCAGGCAGTGCTATTCTTCCTGGTGCTGGGGGCCTTTCCTCCACGTTGTACTGTGCGTGTTTGGAGGATGGAACCGACACAGGGTGGAAAAATGCCCTGTTATGGCCCTGGTGGATATGTAAACACACATTTTCTTCTAGATGCCAACTTCACTGTTGCCTACAGATTCCACAATCATTTTTGCTTGGTAGAGTATAATGGAGTTGTGAGGAAACACCTGTCATAGCACATGTAAAGAACATACAGTAGTACATTACAGAATATTACAGTTCAACTTTGACACAATTTAATGATGACATCTCTAGGCTATACTGAAACTAATGTGTGTAATATAAGTAGCTATTTTTTAAACTTTTGTTTTACGTGTGTATTTTTTTTTTTTAAGTTCTCAGTGGTTACATTTCCGTTGTAAGTATTGCAAGACAAAGATTATTGAGAAACAAAAATGTACTTACAGGAAAATTTCTGACAGCGTTTTGCTTGGCAGTTTCCCCATCAGTACTCAGACATCTGCTCTAATTTCCATCCATATTTCTATAATTATTTTCCACCTCAGATATATTCTAATGACATTTTGCATTTGGAAAGAGGATCACTGGAACATTTTAAAATAGAAAACAAAGGACTGAGCTAAGTTTTAAATACAGTATGTACAGATTGTTTTATTTTATAAAAGTGATCTATGGGAAATGCGTGACTACTAATCAGTGGCCTGGCTACAAATTTCTGCGATCACCAAGCACCACATTACTCTAGCTGCATTATACTAACTATACATAAAGGGGCTGAAATAGTCCCCATGGGGATGTAGTCGACATCCCGGCGTGCGAGATGCAGATGGCCTGTACACCGACTCTGAAATCTCGACAGGTCGGGATCCTGACACCAGTATCCCGGCCGCCGACATCCTGAAAGTAAGTATCAGGAGGAGGGTTAGGGTTAGGCACCGGGGAGGGTTAGGTTTAGGGTTCGGGGAGGGGGAGGCTAGGCTTAGGCACTAGGGGGGAGGTTAGGGTTAGGCACCGGGGAAGGAGGGTTAGGGTAGGGATTAGCATAATACTTACGTTCATTCCTATGGGTGTCGGAAATTCTGGCTGTCGGGATGCCACTGTCGGTATTCTGACCAGCGACATTCCAACAGCCGGGATTCATACCCAACCCGTCCCCATGTACTATGTAAAATAACAGGGAGACTACAAGCGCTGGGTCCCCTTCTATAGAAAAGACCACAGACTGGTGAGCACATGGTTGGTACCTCTATTTCAGATAAGCACAAACACAGGGAATTATCCCAAAGTAAACATATACTTGCTAAATACTTCCTATGAAAAATACAGGATTCCAGCTGTGGGCTTGTACAAAAAACAAGTAATTTTGTGTAAGAGAAATGGTTGTAAGCCCTACTGCAGAGCAAGGATGCCTCTAAAAATGCCCTTTTTCCTCAAAATGAAATTATTTTTGAACTACTAAAGAAAACTAGGCACATTGGTGCACCTACTCCATACTTAGCAATGACCATTTGTTATAACTCTTCCCATCTGCTAGTGCATACTAAAACCCCGGCGCTACTTCCCTGTTGCCCCTTAATAGGGATGATCATCGATCATTGATGGTTACCAATCATCCATGGTTAACCACTGTTGGCCGATGATACTGCCAATGGTATTCCATGATAGATGGCACAGTGCCTCACAATGGTTTTTATTTTTTTTCTCCCTATTGCCGGGATATGGATCATTGATCTGTTCCCAACTTGACCCATAAAGCCACACCCCTAAATCTGAATTCACTAGTCAGCTGCCCGGTAATTAAGACAGCGGGAATGACTATCGGCGGGCAAAACCATCAATGGTTCCCGTCGATGGTTTCATACCACCAATATTAACCACCAATGGCATCATTGATGGCGACCATCGGTGGGTAACTCACTGATGGCCATCCCTACCTCTTAATGCAATGAAATGGTAGAAATCTGTGCAAGTGGTGGAATCAGGGCCGGCGCTACCACTAGGCAAACTTAGGCAGCTGCCTAAAAGCGCCGGCCACTGCAGGGAGGTAGTGTGGACTGCACATAATTGCAGTCCGCACTACACTACTAGGAACAAACACACAGTCGCCGGCGCTGGCAGCTGTGTGTTTGTTTTAGCAGCCGATGAGAGTCAGACAGACTCTCATCGGGTGCTGCGCCCACTGCCGGAGCCGGGCTGGAGCTCACTCATGAGTTCCATTTTTCGGCTCCCACAGTGGGTGAAGGGAGAGATGTCATACCGTCTCTCCCATCATGCAGAGTGGGCCGGCCCAGGAGGAAGCCGGACGAAGGAGCAGATGCCGGAGCGGGGATTAAGGGGGTCATACAGACCCACTCGCAAGCGGCAGTACGCTCACAAGTGGGTCAATGTTCCCCACTGTGCATGCGCACGACGGAGGGAGCTCCGTCGTGCACATGCGCGAGACCCGGACTGCGACAGCCAAGCTGTCGCTCCGGGTCTCGCACCAAAGGGTGCGTGCTGTCAATGTTGATTGATAGCACGCCCCCTTTGGTGGGCGTGCCTACCAGACCGAGGCGTTCCCATGGGAACGCCTACTGTCTGAAACCTGCCCCACTGACATCACTAGTGATGTCGGTGGGAGTGATTTTGGCTCTGATAGAGCCAAAATCACTCCAGGGCTTGTGGCAGGGAGACCATCGCGACCATCTTTTTGGATGCTCGTATATGCTGTGGGTGGTGACCCACAGCTATACGAGCATCCAGGAGGACGCTCCATTTTAATGGAGGAGGGCCCTGATTCAGACCGAGCGCTCTGGTCAGAGCGTCCAGCTCTGAATCAGGCCCTAAGGTAAGTGGAGGTTTTTTTTTTATTTTTCATGTGTGTTTGTCTGTCTGGCCAGAGGGGGTGGACTACTACTACTACTACTACTACAGGCACTGCTGAGGGGACTGCTGTGGGCATTGCACACTGGTGGGACCACTACTGGGGGCACTGCCTAGAGTGGGATTACTACTAGGGGTACTGCTGGGACTACTACTACTGGGGGCACTGCTGGGGGGGACTGCTACTGGGGGCATTGCTGGTTGGGGACTGCTACTGGGGGCACTGCTGGGGGGACTACTACTGGGGGCACTGCTGGGGGGGACTGCTACTGGGGGCACTGCTGTGGGGACTACTACTGGGGGCACTGCTGGGGGGACTGCTACTGGGGACACTGCTGGGAGGACTTCTACTGGGGGCACTACATAGGGGGGATTACTTCTGGGGGCACTACATAGGGGGAGATTACTGCTGGGGGCACTACATAGGGGGGACTACTACTAGGGGCACTGCTGGGGGGAGGAGTACTGCTAGGGGCACTGCTGGGGGGGGCTGCTACTGGGTGCACTGCTGGGAGGACTACTACTGGGGACACTGCACTGGTGGGACCACTACTGGGGGCACTGCATAGGGAGGGATTACTGCTGGAGCACTGCTGGGGGGGACTACTAATACGGGCACTGCTGGGGGAGGGCTGCTACTGGGGGGATTACTACTGGGGGCACTGCTGGGGGGGAGACTACTACTGGGAGTACTGCATCTGTAGGGTTACTACTGGGGGCACTATATAAGGGGCACTACTGAGGGCACTGTATAAGGGGCACTATATTGGGGGTACTGCATGGGGGGACCACTACTGGGGGCACTGCATAGGTGGGACCACTACTGGGGGTATTGTATAGGGGGGACCACTACTGCCGCCACTACTGGGGGCACTGCATGGGGGGGCACTACTGGGGGCACTGTAGCTATCAAGGGTAGGGGGGGCGTAAGGCTGAAGATATGTCTAGGGTGCCAAGAAACCTTGCATCGGCCCTGGGTGGCACACAGCTCCAAAGAAGCATTAGCGCTGTGCCTCAAACATCTTGCGCTATATTTATGAGGCTCACATTATTTCCCAATATTATTTCTCTTTGAAGCACTGCTGTAGCAGGTAGATATCAAGTGACCACTGGAGACTCGTGTACTTCAAACAAGTTAGCTTTCATTCCAGCAAGTCAAATGGCTTCTTAGACCAGGTACACATCAGTATGATGTCTTCAAAGCAGATTCGCCAGCCGATAAGCCGACATATGGCACCGTACATAGTCATACACACTGCACATTGCAATGGTACGATGGAGCGATGTACCATGCCATGCTGCATTTAGCATCATGGCATTGTACACAACATCTTCTGATTGACTATGCAGCATGGGCAACCAGAAGATATCGTGTACGACCCACAGGAGCGGTCAACTGAGGGTACTCACTGAACAACATGCACGATATGTTGTTCCGATTTGCCTGGAAATGACATACCGTTCTGGTGTGTACTCAGCCTAACACAGGGGTACCATTATCAATTCAGGAACATAAAGTACAGCCTGCAAGTAACAGCATTTACAGGAGTGCATCATTTAGAGGAGCTCAGCATTCCCAGGAGCACAGCAATCAGGTAGGTCAGAGGGCTGCTAAAGGGGCACACACTCCTATCTTGCACCCTAACTGACTCACAGAAACACATTTTCATACCTTCGCTCTTCTTAATTGAGTAAAGGGTGTGGTTCTTTTTTGAGCCTCAGAAGGTTAACTCTTTCCTCAAATGTGGAAGATTTCCACCCTGCCACATCTATATATTACTAAACTTTCAGCCAGATAAAATGTTTCTAGTGTTTTCCTTTAGCATATCTACCATCAGTTCCTATGTTCATGGAACAGTCAAAATTTCAGATTTCAAAATAGTTGTGGCCGCAGTAAAAGGGGTGACTTTGTGGAAAATTAGTGTGTTTTGGGCACTTTGGCTAATTTGTCCTGATTTTCTATTTTGGAATGTTAGTATACTTTAAAGAGAGGGGTTTCTGGTAATAATGAGACACAACATTTAATAGAAGGCAACCATTTTTACCGAAATTAGTGCTTCTCCCAATACTTTAAAGGTCTATTACCATCAGTAGACTCCAACAGATGAACCTTTTGCCATTTCTCCAGCAAAAGCTTCCTCATGGAATCTTGGGATAGATGTATGAAGGGGCAATATGGAGAAGAAGTGGTATCAGCGTTTGTTATGTGCGCTGATAACGCTTCTCCCCAATGTATTATTGTGGAGTTCGGTGTTAAATGATTACTATATCATTGGCGCTACTTTCTACAAGATAGGCTTGGCAATGTATGAAAGGTCAGTGGCACTGACCGTTCCGACAGCTACAGCAATCGATATATTGACAGCTGCAGCTGTCATTGTCTTATAACCACAGCAAGGACAGCACTGTCCCTGCTGTGGCAGGATCTCGCGTATACCCAGTGGAGCCGGCCAGGAAGGGAGACACAGCGCATCAGCACTAGGTTGATGCGCTGTGTGCTCAGGCAGAGATTGTGGGAGGGGAGAGTTTTCACTTCCCCACTCTGGCAGATGAAATGTTAATATATCTCATAGTTACTGCTTACTGCTACCTCGGTAGCAATACCTAGGTGTCGGTATTTTGACGCCTATCTGAAGTCTCCCATTAGGCTTCTCGTGTTGGGATATAGACCGTCAGCATTTAGTCCGCCGATCTATAAACTACATCCCATCTCAGCCAGCCATATCGCTGAGTAGCTGATTTTCTATAAGCAACAATAGAAATTCTTTGTTACTGTCATATCTAAATTTTAAAAAAAATAGTCCCAGCTACCTAGAAGAGTGGGTAAGTCCACTCCTCTCCGCAGCCGCCCACTTATAGAATGCAAGTGGGTGGTCCGGGGGCAGCCGACAACGCAATTTACGCTGAATTGCATCATCGTGGCCCTGCCCCCTGCGGCACAATGCAGGTAATCTTGGCATTGTGTAGCCAGGGCAGGGCCAAGATCATGCAGCCGTGTCCCCGCTCTTCCCCCAATCACACATCACGCCCCTTGCCACGCCTCCCGCTGTGCCAACCTGGGGCAGCCATAGTGTAAGCAAATATGCATTTTCTAGATGCTTTGTGGCACCATCCTGGTGAAATATAAATGTTTTACAGAGTACTAAGTATCATGAAGACTCCAGTATGTTTAATTCCAAAATGTATCTATCATGCTCCATCAATTTGCCCTCTTTGTTAAGTATCGAAGTATCCTCATAGCATTATCCCCCTCGTAGCCACAATGTGTCACAGCAGGGATAATGTTTGTAGGATTAGGCTAGTTGATGTTCTTGGAATTGATGCCAGAATTACAGCTTTAGCAGTCCATACAACTGCTATGAGATCCAACAGCAAAGAAAAATATGTGCCTCAAAATACAAATATGTATGATATATGATAATGGTGTAGATGTGTTTGCAATAACGATAGACACCACTATCGTTGCAGAATAAATGTTACTTATATTTATTTATAAACATGCATGCTATGCTTGCCTTCCCAACCATGTTCAGACTCCCAGAGTTCCCTGTGAGCCACTGTGAAATGCAGCATATTAGCAGATACACCATTCTACAATCATAATGAATTTATACACAGAGTTATATGATTTGGACTGTAATAAGGATTAAATGACTATATATAATTCAGACTAAGGTGCCAGATTGCTACTCATGCAATCAGTACTGTGCTCTATCAATACTGATTTTCAGAGCTGTTACTAGGGTGGTGCAACCGATGCCGTCGCACAGAACGCAGTATGCTCTGCAGGTGGAATCGGCTGCCGCAATGTCCATTTTCCGGGCACCCGCTAGGATGCTGTTACTAGCAGCTCCTTCTCAATGGCAGGGGAGGATTGGCCCTTAAAGTCACCGGTCGAGGCAAGCCTGTGGTGCTGAATGTCATATGTGGCCCCCGCCCGCAGTCCTGCATCACTCACTTCTTGTATGACAGGCATTGGCAGCCTGCCAGCACCTGTCAGTGGCCCACAGCACAGAGAAGGTCTGAGCTTCTGAACTAGCGAAAGGACAGCCTCCTCTAGTCACCACTCGGGTGCACCTCCCTCTATTCTACTCCTCCTGATCTGAGCTGTAGTTTCCTCCCTCTACAGCAGCAGAGTCCAGACAGTGGTCAGTAACAACAGCATCCCCCTCTCCCCTAGTCACCAAAGTCAATATACAGATGTGTCCCTGCTTGTCTAGCCTCAATATGACATGCAGCGAGATAGGCCTAGCATGACTGAGCCACCAGATCCTGTGCAACTCTTTTCTTAATGCCTAAGATGCATCAACATGTCAGAGCAATTCGACTAGGATGCATCAGCAAACTGTGCTGATTAACTGATATGCGACACTTGTATATCTGTGTGCAACTGATGCTGATTGAGAGACTCAGTCGCACACAGATATACAAGTGTCACATATCAAATTAATCAGCACATTATCCTGGTGCTTCCTAGTCACATTGAATACCAGCTTAGATGTATTTTTGACAAAACAAGAGTCAACAAAGACGCCCAGCGCTAGCAGAGTTTCATGGGACAAGGGGCCTGATTCAGAGCCACTCGTAAGTGGCAGTTCGTTCGCTCCGAGCGATGTTTGCCCAACTGTGCATGCGTACGGATCGTTATACGCATACGCGAACCAGTCAGTGCGGCCGAAATTCATGTGCTCGCAAAATAGCGAATGCCTGCTAATTTGAGTGACAGGATGAGGCGTATGTGGGTGGTAACAGGGGAAGGTGCTTGAAAACGGGGAGTGGAGATCTGATCACAGGCGTGCTTAGAGGCCAAAACGGGCGTTTTATGGGTGTGCATATTTAAAACAGCAGCGTCATTGACCACGTCACTGGGTTATTTTATAGCCAGAACTGCTCGCAAAATTGTGGTAGCAAAAACCAACCACAAGAATAGCGAGCAGTTCATACCCTGTTCGATGTACTCGATTAATCTAATAAATAGCGTACATGATGTAGGATGCGAGCGGACAGGGGGCGTAGTTTCCAAAAAAAACGACCGCAAGTTTTGTTCGCTCGTTCAGACCTAGAGGCGTGAACAGACCGCAAACAGCGAACGGTTCATTTGAATAGCCACCCCTATTTTCTGGAAGAGCGAGCGCAAATAGCGACCGGCTCTGAATCAGGCCCAAGGTGCGCCATAAGGGGCTGTTTGGTGCGACCGCAGCAAAAGATGAGTGAGGAGACTGTGGAAGTGTGGGTTAGTTCCAGGCTGGGAGGGTAGTGCTGAGATTTATGAATGAGGTGGTGCACACAGATGTCACACCACCTCATGTTCCTTCCACCCCTGCAACATGCACCTTCCATCCCTGCACCCTGTATCTTCCACCCCTGCACCCATTAATTACCAGCCCTGGACCCTGTAACTGCCACCCTTGGACCACCCACCTTTGCACAATGTAACTGTCCTCCTGCAACTGAAACCCCTACACCCTGTAACTACCCCCCTGCACCCTGTAACTGCCCTATTACACGTTGTAACTGCACCTCCTCCAACTGCCACATCTGTGTCCTGTAACTGCTCACCATTCAAGTGACACCATGCACCCTGTATCATCCACCCTTGCACCCTGATAACCTCACCCACTGCAACTGCGCCCCCACCCTATAACATTGTAACTGCACCCCTATACCCTGATACTGCCCTCATGCAAGTGATACCCCTGCACCCTGTAATTTCCTCCCTTGTACCCCGTAACTGTATCCCCTGCAACTATCCCCACTGCACTCTGTATCTGCACCCCTGCACCCATTAATTGTCCTCTTGCACTGACACCCCTGCACCTTGTAAGTGCCACCAATGCACCATGACCCCCCACTCCTGCACTGTGATCTCCCACCCTTGCACCTTGTAACTCCCACCCCTGCACCACCATGAAACTGCACCCAAACATGCTGTAAGTGCACCCACCTGCAAAAGCACCCTTGCATTATGTAACTGCCCCCCTGCACCCTGTAACTGCCCCCAATGCAAGTGTGATACCCCTACACCCTGCAACTCCCCCCCCCCACTTCCTGTAACTTCAAGGGTCATCACTGTGTGGAAAATGTGTAATGGGCATTACTGTGTGGCATAATGTGCAAGGGACATTACTGTGTGGAAGAATATATAAGATACATTATTGTTTGGAATAATGTGTAAAGGGCACTACTTTGTGGAATAATGTGCAAGGGACATTACTGTGTGGAGGAATATATAAGGGACATTACTGTTTGGAATAATGTGTAAGGGACATTACTGTGTGGAGTAATTTGTAAGGAGCACTACTGAGTGGAATAATGTATAAGGGGCACTACTGTGTGATGTAATGTGTAGGAGGCTCTACTGTGTGGTGTAATGTGTATAATGGGTAATGCTGTGTGGCGTAACGTGACTGAGGGACACTACTGTGTGGTGTAACATGACTGAGGGACACTACTGTGTGGCATAATGTGAATAAGGGGCACTACTGTGCAGTATAATGTGAATAAGGTAGCACTATTGAGTCATTTCAATTGGGTATACTATTGTGTGGCCACAGCCCTTCCCGTGAGACCACACCCGCATGCTGTCCTTATTTAAAATATAGGACACCAATGCTCTTTCTGGCATAAAATATAGGGCACCAAAATGTCTAGTTACAGCTCTACTGATTTGGGATGTGGCACATATTGTGGTCTGTATCACATTATGATGGTGCATAGAAGGCCCTATCAGCAAGGCCAGATTAAGGTCTGTGGGGCCCCTTGGCAACAAACATGTGGGGGCCCTTATTAAATATGGACAAAATGGGGCTATGCGCAATGGGGATGGTATCGCTCATAAGCGATACATTGGCAAAGAGCAATAAGCTAAGCTTAGCGCTGTTTGTTAAATACTGAAAGGAGGATATAACCCCTTTATTGAGTGCTAAAGTGGTTATGTGTCATTGTAAAAAGGGGCCCATGGGCTCCACATGAAAAAATCAACACAGGCACGCACTGCGGGAGCCGGAAGCCGGAGCTGGCGCTACGGGGAGGGAGCCGGATGCCCGCTGGTAACAAAATCTCAGAGGGCGCCCAGCAAATGGAGCCTCCCTACGGCGCCGGGGTTAGGTGGGCCGGAGGAGGTGGAACTGGTTCTGTCTCCCATTCTGGCCCACTTTAACCCCGAGACGGTGTGGAGTCCCCTTATGTGTGGGAGCCCCGGGACGAGCGCCCCTGTCGCCCCCACCGTTAATCAGAATTTTCCTATGGGGCAGAATATTTTTACTTACGACTTTGGCTTGCCCTGATACTCTTTGTACAGGCAACATAGTCTTTTTTTTCTATGTTTTTATTATCGTGAATGCACAGATTGTGAATCACATTTCTTGATTAAATGTATCAGTAAGATAAATATATCTTTAAACTATGATTGGTGCTCTTTTTCCATTCGCTTTAGTCTTCTACAAGTGTTACTAATTAGTGCACAACCAGTGTCTACAAGCTTAATTTCATAATTTTTTCCTTATTTATAACAGTTTCTAGTGTTCCATTCTAGTCACTATTACTATTAATACATTATTACATTAATGTCATTAATCTGAAAGGATAGACAATTTAACCTGTCTTCCAAAATGAATTTTTAATTATCTAATATTTCCATAACATGGCTGCAATGTTCTGTAAACAAGAATACAAAGAGCACTTGCTGGCAACTGGAAAAAAAGAATATTTGCACCTGTGATACAAACCTGCTGCTCCAACAGAAATTTGCACTGATGGCAAAGCCAAAAGAAAAAAAATGCCAGCTCTTGCAAATTTCTGTTGCTTTCGTAGATTTCATTATCATACCTAAGAGAGTATCTGCTAAACAAAAGATGGAAACTTAAAGCCTATATAAGCCTGTATAAGGTTATATTATTCTAGTAGCATTTGCCAGCAGCTTCGCTCGCATGGATGTCTGTTATTGCTCAGTGGAACTAAGTTTACAAAGACAGTAGTGGCATCTAATATTGTGATGTATATTTTATAATGTAGACATTGATCACAAAAAGTCTGTGTAAACAATAAGGAGTAAATTTACTAAAGTGAGAGTTTTTAAAAGTGGGGATGTTGCCCATAACATCCAATCAGATTCTACTTAACATTTAAATAGCACCTTCTAGAATATAATAGCTAGAATCTGATTGGTTGCTATGGGCAACATCTCCACTTCTAAGAACTCTCACTTTAGTAAATTTACCCCTAAGAATCCACAGTTTTCAATTTTTTATGTAAACAATAAAATTCAATTCAAGGGGCAATCTATCTCACAGTCCAGTCTAAGGGCCTGATTCAGCAAGGAATGCAGTTGCTTATACGCATGCAATCAGTCGATTAATTTGCACTGCGCATGCGTATGCATTGCAGTGCGTGTGCACAAGACAGATGCTGCGATCGGAACAGCGATCGTAGAGGCTACGAAGACCCATGGGAGAGTGATTGACAGGATGTGCTGTATGTGTATGCATAAAGTAGCCATTGCGATACCAGATGCCGCCTGAGGCCTCATAGCGTGCACTAAAGTAAGCAATTCCTGACTATGTCAAGGGGAAATTGTGATGATGCCACACTGACAAAAATATGTATACGTATATTTTTTATATTTATTTTATTTTTATCAGAGAAAATTATTTCTCATTCACTCACTATGATGCTCCTCTTAATTCAATGACCAATGGGTAATAAGTGTATATATATATATATATATATATATATATATATATAGTCAACGAAGAAATGTATATCACCATGTGCAGAATGTTGATCCCAGCTTCTAATAAAGGTAAAGTCCTTTATTTATACTTTCACTGTTTGCAGCATGTTTCTCCAATACTCCTCCTCAGGAGTTCAACATAGGAATTTCTAGTCAAAGAAGGAGAACGATGCGCACCACAGTTAGTAGATAAAAAGATTTATTGAGTACAGCACACATAGACAACTTACTTTGAAGTTTCCAGCAAGCAGCATACACGTATGGTAAATTATAGCGGGATTCGCAAAGACCTCAGAGCGACACCAACAGCCTGGATGTAAACAACAGCACTTTTGATCTTAACTGGTGTTAGTGGTGCTCGCGTCTCAGCTTGCTCTCCCTCAAACAGGCTCTACCAAGGAACCGGCGGCGTCACAACGTCGTGACGACACCAAGCCACGCCCCAAACGCGTTTCATCACGGAGACTTCGTCAGTGGGTGTGGCTGGCTAGTGCCTTCAGCCTATTTTATAGTGCTGGCACTTAACATAATACTAATTGCATAGTACGATAATTGCTAAAAAATTAAAAAATTCATATTTCCTATCTTCCTAAAACCACATATACACGTGCATTTACTCATACTTAAATCTTTCACATATTTTATATGCTGTGCCATAATCCTATTTAGTTTCTGGTCACCCGGACGCCATTTTTATATATATATATATATATATATATATATATATAAGCGGAGGTGCCACCAGACCTTCTTATAAGTTTGACACTGTAGTTTTCAAAAAGAAAAAGATAAGAAATATGGGCCCTCATTCAGAGCCGTACGCTCTGAGCAGAGCGCACGCTCTGAATGAGGGCCGTCCTCCATAATTATGGAGCGTCCTCCTGGATGCTCGTATAGCTGTGGGTCACCACCCACAGCCTGTACGAACGTGCAGGTTGATGGCCGCGATGGTCTTGACCATCGCGACCATCGCCACTGCGAGCCGGAGCCTGCGGTTGAGTTTTTCAACCGCAAGGCCCGGAGTGATTTTGGCTCTATCAGAGCCAAAATCACTCCCACTGACATCACTAGTGATGTCAGTGGGCCGGCTTCTGACGGTAGGCGTTCCCTTGGGAACGCCCCTGTCTGGGAGGCACGCCCCCGGCACGCCCACCAAAGGGGGCGTGCTGTCAATCAACATCGACAGCACGCCCCCTTTGATCAGACAAAACGAGCGAAGGAAAGTCCTTCGCTCCCTCCGTCGTGCGCATGCTCAGTGCAGACCATCGACCCACTTGCGAGCAGACAGCCGCTCGCGAGTGGGTCTGAATCAGGCCCATGGTCCGGTGTCATAAGTTCAACATATTTACTGTTGTATTCTCTGGAAAATTGGTAAAATATAACCTTTCTTAGTCACTCTAAAATATGGGGCACAGATATAATGGCGAAATATTAAAATAATATCTAAAGAACAGATGTGAAAGAAAAATATAGAATAAGTGGTTAGAACATTTTCTGTTGCTGCCGGTCAATACATTTGGTGATATATTATCAGTTAATCAAGTTGTCGATATTACAGTCCAAATAATAGTTAATTATTTGCTGTTACTAGTATCCAAGGGTTAAGCTCTCTTTAGATAAGTGTTTCTTATATAAAACAGAGTCTCTGTGGTAGATGATTTGCTGTCTTACTAATTGCTACAATGTCAGTATTTATTTGTAGCTATTGTATGTATCATATGTAAGTAGCAAATACATTGTCTGCAAGATGTAGTTTTGTTTATGAACTGTAATTATTGTAACCAGTAAGCACTTATGAAAATTTAACGGTAATACTCTCATATATAAGGATTTAAATAGACCACATAAACCACACTGGCTTGGTTTCCACTAGCCAGTGTGGTTTATGTGTCTCCAATTGTATACTGGAGATTCTCACACTGACAGTCTCTGCAGATTCATCTACACACGGGAGGTATGCGAATATGCTCAATGTTTAGTCTCTCTGTGAATATCCATACCCATGTGATTAGTGTCCTTTCAATGTATATATTATTAATTCTAGCATCGACAATAGATCGTTTTTTCCCTCTCAGTGTCCGCATATAGTAAGCGTTGACCGGCAGCACTCAGGGAACGCAATTTTGGTGTACTTTGTAAGGCGCTGCATGAACACTTGTGGCACCATATAAATAAACGATAATAATAATAATAATAATAATAATAATATATCACCAACTGTATTGACCGACAGCAACAGGAAGTGTCTTAACCACTTATTGTATATTTTTCTTTCACATCTGTTCTTTACATATTATTCTAATATTTCGCCATAATATCTGTACACCATATTTTAGAGGTTATATTTTACCAATTTTCCAGAGAATACAACAGTAAATATGTTGAACCTATGAATGTGCACCGGACCATGGCCCTCATTCAGAGCCGTACGCTCTGAGCAGAGCGCACGCTCTGCATGAGGGCCGGGCTCCTTTTTCATGGAGCGTCCTCCTGGACGCTCGTATAGCTGTGGGTCACCACCCACAGGCTATACGAGCGTGCATTTTGATGGCCGCGATGGTCGTGACCATCGCGACCATCGAAATTGCGAGCCGGAGCCTGCGGTTGAGGTTTTCAACCGCAAGCTCCGGAGTGATTTTGGCTCTATCAGAGCCAAAATCACTCCCACTGACATCACTAGTGATGTCAGTGGGCCGGCTTCTGACGGGAGGCGTTCCCGTGGGAACGCCCCCGTCAGGGAGGCACGCCCCCGGCACGCCCACCAAAGGGGGCGTGCTGTCAATCAACATTGACAGCACGCCCCCTTTGATCGGACACAACGAGCGAAGGAAAGTCCTTCGCTCGTCGTGTCTGGCGCATGCGCACGACGGAGCTCCCTCCGTCGTGCGCATGCTCAGTGCAGACCATCGACCCACTTGCGAGCGTACAGCCGCTCGCGAGTGGGTCTGAATCAGGCCCCATATTTCTTATCTTTTTCTGTTTGGAATTCCTGACTATGGCCTCGGCTTCATTAACTGTCCGATGTTACTCAATGTGGCTGATTGCTTTTCTATTTTGTCAAAGTATACGGATGTGAGCAAGGGGAAGTGGGCATCTTTATGTTAGGCTGTGATTGCAATGCAAATGGAAACATTCACATGTCACCGCTAATATTAGCTACTGTGTTGCATACATATAAGCAGAATAGTGATCCATAGTGAATCAGGTCCTAAGTTCACTTTAGTCAATCAAATCTTATCTTGTAGATCCAAAATCCATTGCTACTTATCCTACAGTAACACTGAAAAGTTGCAAGTAACATGAGTAGCGACTCTATGATAGGTAGTATTTGTCTTGGTGTGCTGTCTACTGAATTGACATGCATACTGCAACTTCATGAGTCAAGATAAGCTGTCTGATTAGTGCTTAATAACAATAATAGAAATATAGCTAATAAGTATCCCTGATACACTATATAATGATAGGGAGCCTGTTGCACTGAACAGGATAAATAAAAGAACAGTCCACCAAACCAGTACTGATGGTTATTACCCACTGGAATGAAAGTTCCACAATTGTCCTCAATTAGCGATGATCCCACACTGAGGTATATCCAATGCAGAGAAGCTGACCTGATGGTGATGAAGTGGGCTGGAAATGGTTGTTCAAAGTCCAAAGTTGCTGCTGTAATATACTTGAACAGTGCAAATAATCCAATGACAATGGCAAGTGTCCAGAGTGAAATTAGGGTAAGCACCTATGCGTTTCGCTGCTTTGGGCAGCTTTTTCAAGGTGTCCATGTGGTGATCAGACCAGCTTTAAATAGTGTCTATCATTACAATAAATCGCTCTCAGGAGTTTGTGATTTATTAATTATACATGACATTTGTCCAGTAAAGCAATATGTTTAAAATATGTAATTGCTGTAATTTAAAATCATAGTAATGATAACAGAGGCAAAACCATCAATGATATATAATGAATTTATATATCATTGATGGTTTTGCCTCCTGTTATCATTACTATGATTTTAAATTACAGCGATTACATATTTTAAACATATTGCTTTACTGGACAAATGTCATATATACTTAATTAATCACGAACTCCTGAGAGCGATTTATAGTAATGACAGACTCTATTTAAAGCTGGTCTGGTCACCACATGGACACCTTGAAAAAAATGCCCAGAGCAGCAAAGGTGCTTACCCTGATTTCACTCTGTACACTTGCCATTGTCATTGGATAATTTGCACTGTTCAAGTATATTACAGCAGCGACTTTGGATTTTGAACAACCATTTCCAGCCCACTTCATCACCATCAGGTCCGCTTCTCTGCATTGGATAAACCTCAGTGTGGGACCATCGCTAATTGAGGACATTTGTGGAACTTTCATTCCAGTGGGTAATATCCATCAGTGCTGCTTTGCTGGACTGTTCTTTCATTTATCCTATAATAATACATACCTCAGTTTCTTTCTAGATGACTAAGTTATACAATATTGAAAACGCATTCCAAATTCATCCCATAGTTTTTGCGTAATGCCGGAACAAATAGACAAACAAATTCAGAAAAAATTTTATTTGTCTCCATAAATTTATCTAAAAAATTTCTATATACAGACACAACCATTACAACGTTATTATAAGTATAGATATACTTTATTTTTTACAATTTTCCACAAGGGACACTGTGTCACTGCTCATAGGACCTCATACAGAGTCGGTCGTAAGTGGCCACTCGGTCGTACGCATCCGATGTTTCCAAACCACGCATGCGTACGGGTAGTTGTGCGCATGTGCGTACGAGACCTTGCGATCCGAAATGCTGTCGATCGTACAGCCTACGAGCAGTAAGTGGCTTCCGAGAGTTGATTGACATGAAAGGCCATTTGTGGGTGTTGACGGGGGTGGTGGTCTGAAAACGCAGGCGTTCCTCCCTGTTTTCAGGGCGTTTTAAGGGCGTACATAAATTACCTGCTACGACTGACATAGAAGGCCAGAAGTAGTAAAACATCACTCTGCGAGCATGTTAGAGGCCTGGCTGATCATACAGCTTAAGGTTGGGTACGTGCTCTCTCAAGCCTCAGAGTACAATCGATACTATCGAATGTTACTGATGTTTGGAGTGATGTTTCTATTTTGAGCCACACAATGTAAGCAGATAATAATCGTTTGTTGTAGCTAATAACACTGCTAATTGGCATGTAATTGATTCAACTGCGTTTGCATTAGCGAATAATAAGAATAACTATATTTCAGGGGGATGGCTTGTTCTATGTGGTTTTTTGGTAATTTTTGGAGTAATTTGCACACAAGCGGCCGCAACCATCAGAAGAAAATTAACATACAGCGACTGACAATGACTGACAACGATTGACTCGATCGCTAGCTGCTATCACTCGCTAGCTAGAGGAGGTGCATTGTTCACGTATGGGCGTCACTTTGGTTGCGACCGGCCGGCTGTGCGATCACTTCCTTTTTCAGTTTTGCGGTTGTTAGGCGTACGACCGAGCGGCTGCTTACAACCGACTCTGAATGAGGTTCATAGTCCCAACAAGAAGAGCTTAGAATCTACTGAACACGAGATTTGTGGGATTCTGTTGCCCCCGGATCCACTGTTGTTTTTTAAATGCCATATTTGTTTTAATGTTTGTAAAACTGCAGTGGGTAAGTTTTAATCAGTGATTCAGAGAATGTGCTATTGGATACATAAACAAACTGAAGCATATATCACTTTGTTAAACATTTACGTTTCCCAAACCTAATCTATATAGTTCTTTAAATTTGGCTATAGTTAGGCACATCGATCTGATGCAACGAGGAACCAACAAGTTTGATCCACAGTCCTATGTACAATGTACTCTCTATGCATTTTGACGCACAAATCATTGTTTAATTCCATACAAAAAGTATATCCTGCTGAGACTGGTAAACTTCTCATAATGCAACAAAATAACTGAGCATCATACTTCCATGACTTACATATGTCAAATAATGTATCAATCATATTTCTAATTAAGGAAGAGTCAATGTACACAAAAAAGTCAAAGTAGTTTACATTGGGACCTCTTACTAACTTATGTGTGGGTTATAATCAGTGGCCTATTTTACACAGTAAAATCCGCCACTCCCATGTTATCCCCCAGCAGTTTTCCCATGTGTAAATTAGCCGCAGTGGCTTCCCATTGGAAGCTCTTTCTGCTAATACCATATCAGACTAGCAGTCCTAGGGGAGGTGTTTACTCCCCCTAGGACTGCCAGTCCGGACTGTCATTATCAGAAAGCACTTTAAATATGAAGCCGCTTCTACTTTTATTACAGCAGTCATATTCGGCTTCTTGGGCTTCAGCAGATGCAGCCCCTAGCTGATGACGTTTTTCTGTGCATGCCTATTTTTTGGGGGTGAAGGGGCACTTTTTTTTGTTCTTTTTATGCGTATGCGCATTGAATATGGACCGCATGCTAGCACCGTACAGGTGATTGGGACTGTAGCCCATGCAGCTCCCCTGTAATCAGGCCTGCCAAGAGCCGCACTGGGCCCGGGTAAAAAGGGGTGTGGCCTAATTGCGGGAGGCGTGACTATGCCCCCTTAGGTAAAAAAGTTACGCTTTGCAGCATCGCGAAGTGGCGCTGCACGCTGGTGAGGGGGGTTCAGTGAGCCCCCTCATCTTGGCGCATAACCAGTGGGGGGCGCAATCAGGGCCGGGGCTACCACTAGGCAACTTTAGGCAGCTGCTTAGAGTGCTGGCTTGTGGAGGGCGCCGCAGAGTTCCCCATGTAAACAAATGAAGAATGCCTCTGAAAGACCTCCTTCATCTCCATGACATTGCAGTGGGTCCAATCTGCCACCACCGCCCCCGAAGCTGCCATTTTCCCCCTAACCTTTTTCCCGACCCCTCTGTGAAGCATCATGATCACCAGGTCTGTCTTTGACACCCAGGAATGGGAAGTCACAGCAGCACTGACGTCCTCGCCCACTGCACTGAAATTCCAGGGCGGGTGCTTGTATTCAGCTCCTCCCCTTCTTACTCCTCCTCCACTCTTCCTTCAGGGGGAAACATGATTAAAGAC
Organism: Taudactylus pleione; assembly: GCA_031769625.1. Classification (NCBI taxonomy): domain Eukaryota; kingdom Metazoa; phylum Chordata; class Amphibia; order Anura; family Myobatrachidae; genus Taudactylus; species Taudactylus pleione. The sequence goes on along the minus strand of JAUIMM010000036.1, from coordinate 18,022,765 downwards.
TAACGAGGAGCCAGCTGCAAGGCCTGGGGTGTAAATTAAAAGTTTGCATTGAGTGACCATGGTATGTACCTACTGTTTATGTGCAACTGGTATTTGTATGTATGTGTGTGTTATATATGTACCTATGTATATATGTATGTATGCATTCATGTAAGTACCTATGTATTTCTGGTATATGTATGTACTTACTTATGTACTGTATGTGTCCATCTGGTATATTTATGTATGTATTCATGTACCTATGTATATCTGGTATATGTATGTAACTATGTACCTATGTATGTGTGCTTTTGGTATATGTATATGTGTGTATGTATGTACCTATGTATATCTGGTATATGTTTGTATGTACCTATGTATATTTGGTATATGTGTGTATGTATGTACCTATGTATATCTGTTATATGTTTGTATGTACCTATGTATATCTGGTATATGTGTGTATGTATGTACCTATGTATATCTGTTATATGTTTGTATGTACCTATGTATATCTGGTATATGTATGTGTGTATGTATGCACCTATGTATATATGTTATATGTATATGTGTGTATGTATGTACATATGTATATCTGTTATATGTGTATGTGTGTATGTATGTACCTATGTATATATGTTATATGTTTGTATGTACCTAAGTAAATCTGGTATATGTATGTGTGTATGTATGTACCTATGTATGTATGCATCTGGTATATGTATATGTGTGTATGTACCTATGTACTGTATATGTGCATGCAGTATCTATATGTACAGTATGTACTTACCGTATGCATCTGGTATTTGTATGTATGTGTGTGTGTGTGTGTGTGTATGCACCTGCGTAAATGTGTATGTGATATCTGTATATGAGTGCATATATATGTACTTATGTAACTGGTATCTGTATTTGTGTATGTATGTACCTATAAATATATATGTATACGTGAGTGTACTGTATGTAATAAATCATGTACAGTATAAATAAACAAGAGGTAGCATGTTTTCTACTAGAAAAGGGATATATATATATATATATATATATATATATATATATGTGTGTGTGTGTGTGTGTGTGTGATTTTCCATGTATATAACTGTACAGTATGTACCTATGTAGCTGTGTATATTTTCATCCATATGTATGTTAGGGTCTGTGTGTGTGTTTATTTATGTATATGAGTGTACATGTGTACCTATGTAATAATGCATGTACAGCATAAATAAAAGGAAGTTTCCACTCTAAAAGTGAACATATATGTATATGAGTGCATATGTATGTGTGTATGATTCTATGCATGTCTATGTACCTATATATATGACTGTATACGTTTATGTATGTATGTATGCAGGTATATGACTGTGTGTTCCAGCCCCAACCTCTCTGATTGGATGGGCACATAGCGCCACATTCCTGTAATTCTAGCCCTGCCCCCTGTAGTTTAAAGCTGCAATCTGCTGCATTTTACAGTCGGGATGAAAGCGTTCAATGCAAATCGGGTCATCCCAACTCCCAGCCGCCCACTTCAGTCAGGAGTTGGGTGCGTGTGACTACAGCACATGCACTGGGGAAAGCAGGGGCGGTTGAGTGAAGCTTTGCCTAGGGTGCCTAGAAACCTAGCACCCGCCTTGGGCGCGATCACCTTGATCGGTCCCCCCATAGGCATAGGATCAGCTTGATCGCTCCCCCCACAGGCCGCGAGCAGTCTCCCAGTGCAGCCCAGCACACAGCAGCGTGTGCTGGGCTGCTGTGAGGTAAGAGGGGGGGTGGTGCCGGACCCGGGCCCCAGCAGCAAGTCTGGGCCCGGGTAATTAGTACCCGCTTCCCCCCACTCTTGGCGCCCCTGCCCATAATATAAAACGGTAGAAGCTGCAGCTGTTTTTTAATGTAGTAGCACTTATACAACTTGACTTTCTACAGATATTTTGCAAACCTATATGGGTTATTGAAATGGAAATAAGACAGAACCTATTCTCATTGTGTTTTGCCAGTCCCGATCAAGCAGATTTTATAAAAAACTATAAAGATTTATATTTGCCACTGGTATGAGTTGTTTTTGGACAGATTATATATATTTAATTGTAAACACACAATGTGCTTTTATCTTCCTGGTGAACATCCGTAAATGTAAATATAATTACAAAATACTGGTTTTGTTTGTCTTATCTATTATTACATCATTTGTGCTGCACAAAAAGTGTATTACTTTGCAGCAGGTATCACTGAGGAAAGATTTTGTTAGTGTGGCATGTGGTGACCCCACACCCATTGCCCACTATACCTAGGGGCCTATTCATGATAATTAACACTCTAACTCGCCGCGGCCACCGGAGCAATTCATCATTGCTCTGGCGCCATGGCAGCTGATGCGAAATCAGCTGCCCCAACGAGCGGCTTCACTGCTCCTTTTCGGAGCAGTAAATCTTTCCACTGCTCCTATTGGAGCAGTGACGGCGGTGCGCATGCGCGACCTACAGGTCACGCATGCACACAAGAGCCCCGACATCTGGCAGAAGGAGCGGAACAGGGGCGGAGGGATCCATAAGGATCCCTTATCGCAAACCCGGACCTTTTTCCCATAGGGAAGAATGGGTACCGATCAACAAGTGGGGGCATTCGCCATCTGAAGAAGTCAAGCTCCGAAAATATAATATTTTCGGAGCTTGATGAATTCTATCCCCATACTAGTGTATGGGGACAGTGGGCCATTCCGCAAACGGAAGGTAAGTAGGAGATATCTGTGATATCTCCTGCTTTACCTGCTTAGTGATTGGCCCGATAACTTAATTTTCACAATTGCAGGTGAAAATGTGCTTTTTCACCTGCTTTTGTGAAAATTAAGTTACAAAATGGTGAGTGTGCACAGATTTCCTCCAGCTAACTTCCTTATATACCCAAGCCTTTCAGAGAGGCAAGTTCCCCTACTTCTTTGGATTTACCAGGAAGACTCACTGTATTAACTTCAGTTATACTTCAGAAACACTTTCAGAACTGAACTTCATACTCTTGACAAAGTTCATCCAGAATAAACACAAAGTAGGTAAGAAAACATTATCTTTATTTTTCAGGAACGTTTCTTTTGATGAACCAATGGTTTCACACTAAACAACTTGTACCAAGCACCGTAAATACAATTTAGATATACTGACAAAACTCTATAAATAACCTTTTTTCAATCAACTTTTCCTGAACACTCTATCATAAAATAATAATTCCCAAGTGAAGATTTGGTAAGCATCACACATATAAGCAATACAACTTTATCTTAATTTTTCTTTAAACTTTACACTGCAGTATAAATTAACCAGCTAGAGTCTGTCTAGCTTTACTCTTAAACTCCTTTAAATCTTTTGCCTTTCTCCTTAAAGTACAGTCCCTGCAGTGCTTGTTATTATACCTACGATATACACGGCACTAATGGGCTTTATCCTACTCCTTGTCCCACAGTCTGTGCTGAGGGGAGAGCTGCTCAGTCTGTCCATACATTTGGGGCGACAGCACCTGAACTAACAATTGACAACTGGACTGTGTCTGTCTTGCTTAGTATCACTATTCTCTCCCCTGCTAATTGCACTGCTAGTGATGTGACTCACTGTCTTTGGGGTACAATATGCAGGCATTTTGGTTTGTCTAAGGTATGTATGGTCTTACCTCAGGATCTTTAGTACTTACTATGCTGGGGTCACTGCTTCTTTAGCTTTCAGCTATCCTCCTTTATGCGCTGATGGACAGAAGTAAATAGAGGCAGTTTTCGCCGATGTCTGTAGCTGGCTCTCCGAGGACTCCTAAGCCTCTCTGCTGTCAGTCAGCAAGTTCAGCTTTGTTGGTGGGAGGAGGTTCTTCTTCTCCTCTACGAACCCTCCCCTAAGTCACCACCGCCTCTCCTGTTGTGACACAGGTCTCTTTTTTGTCCAGAAGGTCAGCAGTGTCCCTGCTCCTGCCTCAGATACCTCAGCGCACTCACCGACCAACTGCCCCTAGCTTCCAAATGCCACTCCCTGCCACCTGACACTGCCCATGTGACCTTCTCCTGACCTCTTGAGCAGCTGCAGAGGTTGCTGGCATGACATGCGCATACAGTAAACACAGTGTCAGACATAATACATTGCATAGTGGAGTATTACACATGTTCAAAATATAATTGTGTCGTAAAATTGCCATTTAGGCTTTCAGATATCTATGTACCTGCCTTTTCACTTAGATTTTCTCGACTGTATAAATTCTATAAATTACAGGTTGTAAACTTAATTCTAATAAAGACATGAGACGAAGATTGGTATAAACATTCTGACAGCTTTTAACTATTATATTAAATTAGCACTGTGGCAAATAAAAGAACTGCCAGCTATCAGTAATGCCACTTTACAAACGCTACTCAACATCCGACGAAAATTGTTTAGGAGTGACCAACTGCCCTAGTAACTTCAGCAATGACAACAGGTATTCAACTCTCATTCCAATGACACACACAATGCCCTCAGCCTAAACAGAGTATTGAAGGTGAGCAGAACTCAACAAACAGTTCCACTGGCATACTTTCCTGCGAAAATCAGCCCCTAACAAAGCTGACAACACAATAAGAAAAGGAGGAAGGTGGATAATTAATTACCAAAGAGGCTTCAACCAAGGTGCCAACAGACTATAGACCTTAAGCCCCACTGTAAACTTTACCTACACCAGGTACTATAGGATAACTGTCATGTAAAACACATAAAACACAAAAGGAACCCTTCTAGTATCTGAAACTGGCAATCTCAAAATCTGTCCAAGCCTTTGGGTTAAAAGGCCATTAGGAACTGGTAGGGGTACAGAGAGGGGGGGAGCGGGTGCTATTTACCTGGGCCCGGTACCGCTGCCGCCCCTCCTCCCTCTTACCTGTCAGCAGCCCAGCACATGCTGCTGTTTGCTGGGCTGAAATGGGACCAAGGAGACTGCTGCAGCAGCAGTCTCCTCTCCTCTGCATGTGCGGGGGTGGGGGGGGCTGCAAATGTTTTTTTTGTCCTAAGGGGGCATGGCCATGTCTCCCCCGATTAGGCCACGCCCCTGAGGGTGCTGGGGCCCGGCCCGGCTTTCTATGGCCCTGGGAATTGGGGCCTAGTTATTAACACTATTTTGTGAGAAATACTTCAAAAACATCAATTTTCTGAAGATCCCGCCAAAGACTGAGTAGCCTCTATATGTACTGTAACAATGGGTGTCCAGAGCAGATATCATTTTTTGATAGCAAAGGCTGCCCTTATAGATTTACTGTAACTAGGCTTTGTTGGCACACATTAAATGCAAATTTTTTGTTGTTAATTGCTGTGGGTTTGAGGCCTAAGTAAAGTTATTCTCCCAAACTGATTTTTTTCTTATCTCTCATCTATCTCAATACCGTTCCTCCACAGTCCCTATTAAATCCAATGGGATCGACAGGAGAAATGAAAATGTGGAGAAATCAGTGATTTCTCTGCACTGTGCATGTAACTAAATACGGAGAAAACGTAAGTATGGCTTTCTCCAGCTAAAATGCTGGAGAGAAGCTATATTTGTATTTAGTAAATAGACCCCTAAATAGTTTAACAATAGTTGATAAAAAAAGGGATCGTTTTCCTTAGGCCCGTGGCCCGCCGATGGTTATTGTAGTGCAGACCACAGTGTGTTTGCTTTGGTAGCCAGCCAATGAGAGTCAGAGAGACTCTCACTGGCTGCTGCGCCCACTGCAGGAGCAGGGCTGGAGCTCACTCATGAGCTCCATCTTCCGGCTCCCTCAGTGAGTGAAGGGAGAGACATCATGACGTTTCTCTCATAATGCATAGCGGGACGGCCCGGGAGGACAGAGGAGCGGACAGCGGCGGGAGCAGGAGCCAGAGCCGGGATTCAGGTAAGTGGTTTTTTTTTATTTTTTTATGCATGGGGGCACTATTGGGGGGGGACTACTACTTGGGGCACTACTGGGAGCACTGCATCAGGGGGACCACTATTGGGGCCACTACTGGGGGGGGGACTACTACTGGGGGCACTGAATCGGGGGACCGCTACTGGGGGCACTGCATAGGGGGGGACTACTATTTGGGGCACTATATAAAGGGCACTGTTGGGGGGATCACTACTGGGGGCCTGCATAAGGGGGACCACTACAGGGGGCACTGTATAAGGGGCACTACAGAGGGCACTGCAGAGGGGGGCAGTTATGGGACATAATTAAAATTGTAGAAGGGGGCCGTTATGGGTCATAATTGTGTGAGGAGGGAGCAGAGTATAAATACTGCAGTATAGCTTAGTAGCCCTCAGCTTCATTGATTTTTTTAATGTGGCCCACAGTGCCTTAAAGGTTGAAGACCTCTGCCTTAGGATATCCATTCCAAACCACTATCTAGTTGCTCAAACAAACATATGTTTGCATTAACCCCCTACTGCATGGTTTTCATACCTCATATTTATGGAGTCATGATAGTAAGCCAGATTATATATTTTAGGGATTGTAATGATAAATAAATACTTTACAAGTATTATTTTTAAAGTTTGTTTAGATAGATAGATAGATAGATAGATAGATAGATAGATAGATAGATAGATAGATAGATAGATAGATAGATATGATAGATATTTCAGGCACAGAAACAGACAAATCTCAGGTGCACAACTCCAAATTATTAACAATATATAAATGTAATAAAATGTTGTAGTCAATAGAGGTTTTTAGCATAATCATGGCCAAGGTTAAGGGCCTACCCACCATATCCAGGTAACCTCTTTCGGGTAGGTCCCTAACATACTAGGGTTCAAATCCAGAGTGCAGGACCCCCGAAAGAGGTTACCCAGGTAACCGAAAGAGGTTACCTGGATATGGTGGGTAGGCCCCTAACCTTGGCCATGATTATGCTATAAACCTCTATTGACTACAAAATTTGATTGCATTTATATATATTGTTAATAATTTGGAGTTGTGCACCTGAGATTTGTCTGTTTCTGTGCCTGCAATTAGTCTCATCAGGTAGCACCTCCCATTATATATAGTCAGGTTGTGCAGTCAAGAAATCTTTCCCAAATACTCCATTTAATGATAGATATTTCCCCTGTAAACAATAACCTTCCAATTAACGTGGTAAAGGCTAAGTCTGACAAACGGCACTGCTTCCGCTTAACAGGGTTATTTTTAGAACATTTTGCAAAAAAACCCTTGTAGGTTGCATTGTGAATGAATCCGCAATATTGCTGTCATGGAAACAGGATTCCTCTGATTGGCCAGACAGTATCTATGCACTTGAATTTGAACAAGTACTCCTAAACTGCAGGAGATGTTAATATTTAATGCTGTGCACAGACGTGTTGAAACCTAGCAACCCTTATAGCAGTAGTTATGTAATTCTTTATTAAGAGAATAAACAGAAGTAGGTCACTTCCATTATTTTGCTTTCCTGAGTGCTTATGCCATTTTGCACATTTATAAATGTGAAACATTTTATTTATTTTATATTTTATATACATCATGAGTAAAGGTCAGAATCTACTTTGGTTCGTGTACATTTGACATTTTCCTAAAAAATATACAATGACATTCTCTGTTATACCATATTTGAGATTGTTCATTGAATTATTATGTAATGTCATTTGTACTATATTTGTGTATAGAGTGCATTTGTAGCCTTAACAATTATAGAGGAGGTGGAAAGTTACATTTGGAACAAAACTGAGAGGAAAATCTTCTAGCTTAAGCTCCCTGCAAGAAAAGGCATAGGGGTCTAATTATTAAGATAATTTCCCTAAAAAAATCATGTGAATATGAGCATTTCTGTACAATTTCAGTATCCCCTCTACTTGTATTTTATATCTTCTGCATTAGGCAACTTAATGCTGCAGACTACAGTCCCCTATATTCTCTTATTCTTTATTCTGCAAACTGGTCCAATTTTCCAAGCTCCGAAAAGTATAGCTTTTCATACCTTGGCCCAGATAGCTATCTTCTGGTGGTGTTAGCCACTCTACCCTTATGTGGCAGCATCACTGGAAAGATATCTGATCCATCTGATCCATTGCTGGCAGGCTTCATAATCTTTCTATAGGGGATACATTTGTGGACTTATGACTGCACATACACAGTGTAAGAACTGGTAGTATTTTTATAGTGATAGCTATCATTTTACTACAAACCCAGCCGGTGCCTTGTACCGTGGCCCGCTGTGGTGCAGGGGCCCATAGCCGCCTGCATCTGACAGCGCTGCTGCGCACGCCACCAGGAGGGGCCGCTCTCCTCCTCTCTCATCTATAGTGCTATTGCCTAGTCCCTCCCCCAGCCACAGACTTATGCTGGCCATACACTGTGCGATGCACCGTGTAGTGCGACCGCCAATCCGTCAGCAGACGGATCGTGTTGTCACTGCCGGCATTCGTGCGGTCCCCGCAGACCGCACGATATGCCGGCTCCCCCCGCCACCATTTGAATGGGATTGTACATCGCATCCCGGATCAGATGGTTTTGCAGGAAGACCTGGGGATGCGATGTACGACCCCGCGGGAGCGCGCAGCATGATATCAGGTACGATATCGTGCCCATACACTGCATGATATAGCACCTATATCGTGTCGATCCGTCGGATCGTCACGTATATCGTGCCTTGTATGGCCACCTTTACTGCTCCAAAGTTTCAAACTGTGCTGAAGTGCTGGGGGGGCTGAGCTTGGGTGACGCGAATGGACCAGCTCCTCCCGCAGACTTAGCACTACAATCAGAGTCCTGTTGCCTTGAACGGCCCAGCCGGAGGGGGAGGAGGCCCTCAGGAAGGGCCACTATCTCAGCCCCTCCCCTCTTCTTTTTAAATTCCGGCCCTCCCCTCCCGGCTTCAACCATAGTGCAGCTGCGCTGGCTGATGTTCTTGGGGTAGGGGCCTAATGACATGGTGCCAGTCTGCCAGGTCCCATCCTTATCAGGTCTACAACCCGCAGCTGCTGCAAGGTAAGTGCGTGTGTAAGGTATGTGTGACACATGTATGTTTGTATACATATGAATGTATGTGTGTGTATGTATTATATACATATATATATATATATATATAGACAGTACGTGTGTGTGTGTGTGTGTGTGTGTGTGTGTGTGTGTGTGTGTGTGTGTGTGTGTGTGTGTGTGTGTGTGTGTGTGTGTGTGTGTGTGTGTGATCCCACCTGTAAATGTCCTGCGTTTGCCCCTGGCACAGGACTATGGTGTATATACTACAGTGTATTGCTGTTATTATTCTGGTACTTTATCATGCACTAGCAGTATTTATTTTATATATTTATCAAGGGGCCCAGTCCATGCACTCGGTAATGGTTAGCCAAGCTACTAAGCATGTATTCCCCCTCTGTGTCCTTCGTGCCCCAGTCCGACACTGGGCAGTGACATAATTTGAGGAGGGGAAGTTTGGGGTGCAGGGTGCAAGGAATGGTGGGGGGGGAAGCATCTTCTTGCATCTGGGCCCACCACTCTTTAGTTCCGCTACTGTGCAAACCTCTTCGCTGGGACAGGCCTTTATCGGAACCTTTGTCCCAGCAAATGATTTGTGTTTAATAGCCCCTCAAAAATGTTATTTCATATGCAACAATAAGAAATTATACTTTTGGTGTCCTTCTGCCACCAATGATAAATATTCCCCATAGTCTAAATAGCTATACGTACAGCTTGAGGTACTTGCTGAACATTTCAATTGTCAAATATATTTAAGTATAAAGTGGGTACACACTGACAGATATATCTGTCCAATCTGTCTGGGGAAAGGAAAATCTGGTTTGTCTTCCAGGGTTTCTATTGGTATTTGCTCCCATACATTACCAGATTTTCCTTCCCACCAGATTGGATAGATATATCTGTCAGTGTGAACTCAGTTTAAGTCAGAGATTATCAGGAGTCTTCACACTATCAGGAATACTGTTTACTAGAATGAATTAGGTTGTTGTGTAATCTCTGGGACTGTGAGTGTTGAATACATATTTTACATACATGGGCATCTGCATAGGGTGCAAAATCCATGGTTCAGCTAAGGGAGGATTCACAGGGATCATGGTTCAGTCTGGTTGCATAATTTCATTGATTAATAGGGAAAATATTCCACTGCATTAATCAATAATATTTTATTGCGTGCATTGGGCCTGATTCAGAGCCGCTCGTAAGCGGCCGTTCGTTCGCTCCGAGCGATATTCGCACAACTGCGCATGTGTATGGGTTGTAATACGCATGCGTGAACCAGTCATTGCGGTCGGAAATTGTGTGCTCGCAAAATAGCGAATGCCTGCTAATTTGAGTGACAGAATGAGGCGTTTGTGGGTGGTAACAGGGGAAGGTGCTTGAAAACGGGGGAGTGGAGATCCGAACGCAGGCGTGCCAAATGGTCAAAACGGGCGTTTTAAGGGTGTGCATAATTAACAAAGCAGCGTCATCGACCATGTCACTTGGTTGTCTTTTAGCCTGAACTGCTCGCATGATTGCGGTAGGAAAATGCTACCACAAGCACTGCGAGCAGTTCTGATGCCTTTTGATGAACTCGATTAATCTAATAAATAGCGGAGATGACGTAGGATGCGAGCGGCCAGGGGGCGTTTTTTTTAAATAGCGAGCGCATGTTTCATTCGCTCGTTCAGACATAGAGGCGTCAACAGACCGCAAAGAGCGAGCGCTCTATTTAAATATCCGGCCCCTTTTTCTGAACGAGCGAGCGCAAATAGCGTCCGGCTCTGAATCAGGCCCATAGTGCAATGTACAGTTATACTGGCATGGATGTTTAATATTTTAATCAACTGGAGGAGTATATTGGAACATGATCGAATTGAAGAAAATATTGTGGAGAATGTTATGTTTGCATGCGCCAATGTGGCCAGCGAGCTTGGGAAATGCATCTTTGTGGATGTTGCCTAAGGACTTGTTCAGATAAGCTCTTTAGGAGCATATTCTCACACTTCCTTTTAGACCAAAACTGCTCTGGACTGGACATACTGTTCATACACTGGTGTCTGCATGAATCTTGCACGAGCAGCCCACGAGTTTGTCAAAAACTACTTTGCTGCAGAAATATTTTTCATTCACAGCAGATTTTGCACAAATAGTCACCCAGTATATTAAAATAAAGTAATGATGCATTTAAGAGATGTGCAGTACCTGGTCTTTTGACATGTTGCATAGTGTTACAGGATATTTACTTATTAATCATTATAAGCCTGTGTGTGTATATGTGTGTGTGTGTTACTTGTACAGTATATATTCCTTATTCAGAAGGAAGGACCAGAAGAAAGGACCAGTTTGCTTGGCCCATTAGCACATGAACTGACATGACCATCTCACACACAAAGCTTTGCTTAGACATGAAACCCTTGGACTTTGTTACCACTTCCTATGTGGGTCTTCACACCCCAAGCTCATTCAGACTTACACACATAGGACATTAGACAAAAGGTTGTGACCACTTCCTCTACTGGCAACATCCAGAGGTGAGCACAATAATATACCAGCTCACAAGATACCCTGGTCACTAAGGTCCATATCATGGAACTTACCAGACCTGGACCTGGCTCTCTCTTTTTTCCTCACATGGATAATTATAATCTCTTTATTCGTTGGGAGGCTTTCCACCTAGTAACAGATGGTGGTTAGGTGAGCAAGTCTTCTGACTGCCACTGGAGAAGTTAGAGGGAAGAGGAAATTTCACTTACCTCCTCCACAGCCGGGGGAGCAGACTGGCGAGGCTCCAACGACTTGTGCATGTGTACAGTTGCACACATGGGTGCGAGCGCTTGACATAGGAGCTGATAAGCGTGCCTGGTCATGTACTGCTGCACACGCATGCTGGTCACATGTACGTGCGATGAACTGCGCTGTAGAGTCTGCCCCCTGCAGATTTTATTTCAGCGCTGAAGATGGAGGACTTAGGGCCTTATTCAGGTTGGATCGCAATGCTGTGGACGCACGCAACTGGTCAATGTTTGCATTCTGCGCATGTGTATGCATCGCACTGCGCATGCCGGCCACTGTGATTGTTATGCAAATGCAGTGGCACAAAGAAATGATTGACAGGAAGCACTGTTTGGGGGTGGAGAGGGGGGGTGGTCGAAGGAACGCAGGCGTGCCTGTGCGTTTGAACGCCTTTACAGGGGCATGCATAATTAAGCCCCTGCGATGGCATACACAGGCAGAGGTCTAGATAACGACAGGAAGTTTTGCAGTTTGCGAGTGAGGGTCAAGTCAACCACACATGGGTGTGGGTCCGATGTTACTTGATGTTACCGATGTTTTCGCTGACTTGTGGATGTATGTAATGGGAAGTGGGCGGCTTTATACAGTGGCAGGCATCTTGGTATAGTGCTGCAATTGCACTGCGATCACATTCATTTGCATATTTTCGCAGCAAACGGGTGCGAGCGATTGCAGACTTGCAATCCGGGCTGAGGGCCTGATTCAGAGATGTACGCAATATTTGGAGGACTGTGCATGCGCACTTGTGCAGCCCTCCGACTGCGAGCCAGCTTGCAGTGTGTCCCAGCTGCAATGATTGACAGGCTGCGGCATTTGGGAGGCGGAGCGGGGGTGTTTCCTGGCAGTGTTCCAGGAAACGGGGGCGCATCGTCCCCGTTTTCTGGGTGGGACGAGGCCAGGATCTGCGTGGGTGCACTCAGACTTCCTGGCCTCACAAGCTGCCAGGATCCGGCCAGGCTGCAGTAAGCTTTAATTCCCTCAGCCTGGATAATGGAACATCAACAACAATAGTGAGCAATGGTCACGATTGTTTGCGATGGTGACCCCAGGCTGTGACCTGGGTCGCAGCGCTGGGATCACACAATTCCATCCATCTCTGAATCAGGCCCTTAGTCTCTGTATCTGCTACAAATACCTTGCCTGTGTCCCCATCTGTCAGCCATGTTTCTATCAGAAATACTTTTAGAATAACTAAGAGACAGGCTCTCTAGTGACTCTTCCTCATCTGAGGAAATAGTATTCAAAAGGAGAAGATTAATGAACCCTGTCAGGTCAGACAAAAGCAGGGACAGTTTTTTGGCAGATTAGAGAACTCAGGGGGATCACTCATAGTCAATTTCACCTTTCTAACTCAAGGATATGAGAAAAAGTACATCAATGAGGAAAAATGTGAGTTATATTATAACAGCTGTTCAGGACTAAGGGGTCGATTCAGACCCGGATGCTAAGCTGCGCTCTCTAGCTTCCAAAAGGGGCCGGGTATGTAAAATCCGTTATCGCACTGTCTGATGTAAGGATACCCTCTATGTTTTAGAGAGAGACGGCAGAGTGAACGTACGCCGGTATAAAGACGCCCACTTTTCTTTCTTAGCACACGTCATCTCCAGGAAGTGTATGATTAATCTGAACCATCGAGAGCCATCGGAGCTGCACGCAGCACTTAAGGTAGACCCTAGCCTGCCGCAAGCACTGCGATCACTGCAGACTGAAAATCAACCAAATGATGTGTACAATGACGCTTCCATGCTAATTATGCACACCCATAAAACTCCATTTTGACACCCAGGCACGCCTGCGTTTGCAGCACCACTCCCCCGTTCACAACTACCTTCCCCTGTTACCATCCACAACGACACTATCTGTAACTCAAGGTAGCACTCAGTCTGTGTACAACGAATACACGATTCCCGATCGCAGTGACTGTTTTGCGCACGTGCACTGCGAATGCATACACATTCGCAGACGGGCGACAATCGCCCATAGTGTGCATCCGCAGCTTAGCATCCGGGTCTGAATCGGGTCCTAAATGTCTCTTTCCCAGATATTGCTTGTAGCAAAAATACCTCAGTGGTGTATAACAGACCACCATCTCTTGCCCACATATATCTCCAGCCACTGTCTGGCGCCAAGTGCAACCACACTGCAACAATGGGTAGAGTAAGCAGCGTTCACTGCTCCCCATTAAGTATGCGGATGTGTCAGTCAACCCTCAGTAGACTGGGAGTCAGAGGAGGTTATCAGAACTTCATGATCCTCTAGGAGAGGCAAGTGTACTGACCTGCAATTGGCCAGAGTATCATTAGCGGGCATAGCACCCCATAATAAAGTCTCATCTCACTGGGCATTGAATGAACATTCCCAAGTATACAATTATATAATAGCATTTAGAATCACCGTCATAAAAGAGGATGCAATTGTTTTTCGTAATCATACCGGAATTCCAAAAATTCCGGCCCTCCCCTCCCGGCTTCAACCATAGTGCGGCTGCGCTGGCTGATGTTCTTGGGTGCCCTGGATGTGACATGGTCATATCACAATCTCGTGACCGTCCCTGGCGCCTAGTGTGGGTGGAGACAGCTGGAGGATCAGAGGAGTAGAGGCAGTCATTCCCTGCACAGCAGCAGGACTAGGTAGGCAAAAAAAGAAGAAAAAATTTAAAAAAGCTGGGTTTTTTTGCACACTTCCAGATGTACTGAGCTTTGAAAAGTGATAAAGTGGAGAGTGATAAATAACAGGCCACTCAGCTCCTAACTGTCATGTTACAGGCTGTGTTTTTAAAATGACAGTTAGGAGCTGATTGGCTGGTTGTTTATCACTCTCCACTTTATCACTTTTCAGAGCTTAGTACATCTGGCCCATATATATGTGCTTTATTCAGGATGCTGCTTCAGCAGCAGTGACCAGTGATCATTGCTGCATGATATAGAGACTGTCTAGTCACTGCACCCTAGAGTTTCACAATATTTTTCATAGCACCACTAGGCCAAACTTTTCAGAGAAATATTAAGTAAAGTGGGCTTATTTCATCCTTAGGGTCAGTTATGTGGTGAGACAGGTTTCACTTTTGTTTGTCCACAGATTTTCTGATTGGAACTGGCTTTCCCTTTTACATTTACCATAAATAATTAGATTTATTTATGTTACCGATGTCGCCCAGTAGCAGAGAGTATATCAGGAGAAGAGTGATGTGTTAGTGAAGACAGGGCTGCGATGGATCATCGTGATGTAATGATCCTGCAACCCAGCATCACAGGATTGCTGAAATCCCACATGTTATCGTGATTGGTAGATCTGTGAAATTTAACATGTAGAATTTTCCCAAGTTTTTGAATATCCAGCAGCTCTGCAATTAAGCAGGATCAACAAAAAGCTGACTATTTGAAATCCATTTACCTGCTTGTAAATGTATGGTCTTTGCATATGTGGAAGCAACTAACCACTAATTGATGGTATTATATTTATTTTAACACTCAGAGCAGTCCAAATCTATTGTTATCTAGATCAGGTGATCGAATAAATATATAGGTCTGCTCTATGTGTAGAAAATATATATATTTTTATTGTCATTTCAGTTTTCTTTTTTTTTTTTTCATACTGGCCATTTTTACTTTTATTATAACTGTATTAATAAATATGTATATTCCAAATTGAATCTATTGTGTGGATAATCCTGTTTATTGCAGCGCTGTATGTTTTATTTTACTACTTTCTCTTAGAACCCCCACCGAATATCATAATCACCTCATATGCTTCCATCACAGGCTGGGGAGCATTCACATGTGACAAAGCAGTAAGAGGCAAGTGGTCCACTCAGGGATCAGAAGCCCACATCAGTCTCTTAGAAGAGTGACCAAATTAGCCCTGGTGGCTTTGATCCCTCCTCAGCTTCAACACATTCCTGTTCAGATTCATCTGGACAACAAGGCCGCTATGTCATACATAAACAAAATGGGCAGTACATGATCACTACTGCTTTGCCAAGAGGCAATAGACATCTGGTGTTGGGCATTCAAATAAATCATTCAGCTATCTGCCATGTACGTACCTGATGAACTAAACGAGCTGGCAGATTTCCTTATGATGGGCACACCTCACATTAAACAGAGTGTCCCTGAAGCCAGAGATCTTTCACAACATTGTGACAACCTTTGGCAAATCGTAGTTGGATCTGTTTGTATCCCATCCAATGCTTAGGTTCTGACCTTTGTTTCCAGTATCTGGGTTCAAAACTGCTACAAGCCCTTCCCTGGTATGAATCCATGCATATGAATATGCAAAGACTGTAATCCTCAATTTCAGCATCTTTGGATACGGCAATCATGCTTGGTATGTCTTTAGGTGTGACCATCAAAACTAGCACTAGCCCTAAACTAGGTGCAGATTATCTACTGGAGTATGGCCTCATGGCCAATGTAAGTGATTAAGGGTCTGTGGGGTAGATGTATGAAGCAGTGAAAAGATTGGAGAAGTGTACTAGTGGAGAAGTTGCCCATGGCAACCAGTCAGCTTTAAGGTTGCATTTATCAAGTACATTCTATTAAATAATAGGTAGGAGCTGATCTGTTACCATGAGTAACTTCTCCACTGGTACACTTCTGCATTCTTTTCACTGCTTCATACATCTACCCCTGTGAACGCAAACACTTCAACGACATGCCTGTGACCTTCCCATAAGAAGGACCATCTTAATACAGTAATAGATTGGGGTTCAATTTAAGAATGAAGCATAACCCCAATAGCACTCTTTTCTAATCCAAAAGGAATTATTACATCATTTCAATATTTAGCAAACAGCAGTAAGCTTATTATTGCTGTTTATGAAGAAATCCTTATGCCATCTATAGATGTCATAATGGCAGATGTGCACACCGCTGCCACAGATTTGCCAGCAAATCATTGCCGACAGCTCTAGGTTGCCGGAAACACAGGAGAGGAAATTGTTGGAGGATGAAGACACCGCTGGACTTTCCCAGATAGGTAACTCAGGCTAAATACCGATGGCATGATAGTAATCACTATACCACCAGGTTCTTAAATGGAGGAAAAGGTCAGTTTGGAGTCAACTTTCCTGACCCCTGTAATCAGTGTATTTTTATCTCAGCATCTGCTGCGCTGCTGTTGCTAGTGTGTGTGAGCTGTGGCTGATGGTGAGAATGTTTTATCAGTGATCTTTAGAAGTACAATACAACAAATAGTTTTAAAATCCATTTTTTACCAAGAGATGATCATTAAAATAAGTCTGTAATTTCTTATTATACTGTATGTGGTAAACCAACAGTCTTGAGGCAAAATATAGGTTCAAAGCTAGCTGCAACTGAGTGAAAAGAAAATAAATATCACAGCGAATAGTTGAAAACAAGAAATCTAGTATTGCAGTCTGCAATGTTAGTATCAATACTTGCAAAACTTCTCAAAATATATTTCTACTAACGTTATATAGAAATATCCTGCAGCAAGTATTTAAGCACATATATTCCTATATGTGAAGCTAGCCATGCCGCTTAGGTGGAGCATGACACGCCCCCTCAAGGGTATGTGCCGCATTCTACTACCGACTAGAATCTCCCTGAAACTAGTTTTCAAAAGTAGGCAAGTATGCTTTTAAGTGATTGCCACTTTAAAACATCAGGCAGACTCGCCGGGATCTCGCTGATGCCTGCAAGTCGCAGGTTATTACATATACCCCTAAGTGATCCTAATTAATTTAATTATAGTTATTCAGTAGAAGCTCACATTGCATTGTTAAAAAAATTATTGTGCTTGAATTTTATGCTACATCTTTGTTCTGCCACACAAATAATAGGTTATATATGTTTAATAAGCTATTTAGCTTGGCTCCTCAGTATTATGCTGTAAAAGAAAAGACCTGTGAGAGTTGCTGGTAGACTGATGACTTCCCCACAGCTGCAGCCCTAGACAAATCTAGGAACAATTTTATATTACACTGTAAAAATAATAGAAGTCCGCCTGACATTGCCTTGTCTGATGTTGCCAGGCATCCACAGAGCACTGCAGCAAATGGCACAGAGGGGGCTACATAGCAGGGTGGAGCAAGGGCTCTGAATGCTTAATACTGACTTGCAGAGCACAGCTTGCTCTTTTTGACAACATGACTGCTCTTATGTGAGAAACTGTAATGTTTGTAATATCTTCAAAGCAACCAAAGGCATTATTTTTTGCAAATAAAATATTACTTAAATATACTGTTCAATCATCTTCGGGTTAACAGCAATCTGTTTCATTGTGTTTATTTGTAAAGCAGATGGCAATAATAATTACTATGGAGGAAATATATGATGTGTTACTGTGTTTTGGGGCTACTTATTGAACCATGCTGTCTACATTATGAAAAACCTGGGATAGTCCAAGTGCCCAGGGAACACACTCCAGGACATACATTTTGTTTCATCAAGAATTATGAACAGCTATTTTTATCCATGAGTCAGGCTGTTATTCATCCAGTGTTGTCATGGGAGGAGAACTCATTATGTGACATAGTTAAGACTGAAATAGCTTATCCAGCCAGAAGGTAAGCTATACTATACTGCATCCCTTATCACTGCATGTGGTTAACACAGCAATGTAACCTGCAAATGGCATACACTGATAAGCAGCAGCCATTGTATACCAGCTGGTGGGCGCTTACTGTGTTGTGCTATTAAATATTCATAACAACGATTTAAATGCAATGGGAAAGAATTGTTCATTAAGACAAAGATAAGGAAAAACAGAAGTAGAATCCAAAAGAACACAAATATTTTCAGGATCAATTAAAGGACTAATTATTCTGATTCACTTCTGTCATATCTACCTATAGCGGTGTAACTAAAACATTGTGCCTATGGTTGATGCTAGATCCAAGTGGGCTGATGGACCTCTGACAACACAACCATGTGACCCGCGATGGCAGGGTGAGAGGCAGTGGCGGGCTGGGCCGGGGGGCAGGGTGCCATGTGCCCCCCAGGCTGCAGCGTCATGCGGGGCGCGGGCCGCGGGCAGTCTGTGTCACTGTGACACAAACTGCACCGCGTGTGTAGCGCTGACCAGACGGAGTTCGGTCAGCGCTACACAGCACAAACACACAGCCGCCGGAGCCGCCAGCTGTGTGTTTGCTTTAGCAGCTGATGAGAGTCAGACAGACTCTCATCGGCTGCTGCTCCCACTGCCAGAGCCGGACATCTTCCAGCTCCCGCAGTGGGTAATGGGAGTGACGCGTCACTCCCATGACGCATCACTCCCATAATGCAAAGCGGCGGACGGAGGAGCTGATCTCGGCGGCGGGACCAGGAGCAGGAGCGGGTGTCAGGTAAGTGTTGGTTTTTTTTTTATATTATGTGTGTCTACTGCGGGGGGTCTGGCACTATAAGGAGGAGACCACTACTGGGGGCACTACAAAGGGGGGGACTACTACTACTGGGGGCGCTACAAGGGGGGGACTACTACTACTGGGGGCACTACAAGGGGGGGAGACTATTACTACTGGGGGCACTACAAGGGGGGGACTACTACTACTGGAGGCACTACAAGGGGGGGACTACTACTGGGGGCACTACAAGGGGGGTATTACTAGGGGCATTGCATAGGGGGGAGGGGACTAATACTATGGGCACTACATAGGGGGGAGGGGACTACCATTGGGGGCACTGCATCGAGGGACCACTGCTGGGGGCTCTATATAAAGGGCAATAGTGGGGGTACTGCATAGGGGGAAGACTACAACTGGGGACACTATTTAAGGGGCACTGCATAAGGGTTACCTCTACTGGGGGCACTATATAAGGGGCAAACTACTGGGGGCACAAGGGGCACTGCATAGGGGGGATCACTACTGGGGGCACTACTCGAGGCCTGCATAAGGGTGTCCTCTCCTGAGTGGAGGGAGGCGCCGAAGCACGCACGTTCTTTCGGGCACCCTGGCTGCATGCTACTCCTCTGCCAGGGCCGCCTGCATGCATTTGCCCCCCAGGCTAAAAGTTGACAGCCAGCCCCTGGTGAGAGGCAAGGCTGGTGAGCTAGCAGTTTTACTATCTATGTGGATATAAATTAGGAATAGTAACCTTTGGTGAATGAAGCTAGCCACCGTACCCGAAGGCTGGTGAATGAAGCAAGCCTGCGAGGGTACACTTTGGGTCCCATTTTCTGAACCTTGCTCTTCCCCTGCTGTCGTGGGCAGGGCCGGTTCCAGGGCTAATAGTGCCCTGTGTCAGCCCAGTGATCTGCGCTCCTTATCGCACATGGCGCAAAATTGGGGACATGGCCTAATTACCATAAGCCATGCCTCCTTGCGTGATGTTATCTGAGGGGCGTGCCTGCATGGCACGCCTCCAAATAACATCAGGCTGGGGGGAGCCTCACTAGCTGGGCTTCCCCCAGCCCTCTCACGGCACTGAATGGATGCCGCGCAGCATCCGTTCAGACTCCGGAGTGCCGGCACTGCGCAACCCCCCGATTTGACCACCCGTGGAACAGGGGGAAGGGTGCACCCTCTATGGGTGGCGCCCCTGTTTGACAGCTCAGGTTGAACACCCCTAGAGCCGGCCCTGGTCGTGGGTCACATAGTTGTGAAATCAGAGGTCCTCCAGTCCTCTTCAATTTAGACCTAACCAGAATGACATGGTGGGAGACCCGGTTATTAGGTATTAACATTATTACAACATCCTGCACCACTAGCTGCATGCAGAATACACTCACTGACTAGTGAACTGTATAAAACCTTGCTTCACTCAAGCTCCACTCCCGCACCTGTGTGCATGAAACAGTGAGTATGGCTGTACCTGTTATAATCAATAAACCAACACCACTGGTTAAGTAAGTAACTGGGCAGTTCATAGTTTGAGCCATCAGCTGAGGTGTGCCTATATAACTTTGCAATATCAATACCTACACACATCATTTCCAGCAAGTTTTGCTTTTTAATTGATTGCCCCTTTAAAACTAGATGCCTGCAATTAGCGGGCTATTACATTTAATCTTGAGTTTGCAGATGAGATAATTATAAAAAAAATAGTAATACTGTATGAAGAACTTTTCCTGTTGATAGGCAAAACATCAGATTATATAAGGCATTTAGGGGCATATTTATTAATAAAAAGATCTG
The DNA here is from genome assembly GCA_031769625.1 of Taudactylus pleione. Lineage (NCBI taxonomy): Eukaryota > Metazoa > Chordata > Amphibia > Anura > Myobatrachidae > Taudactylus > Taudactylus pleione. The sequence continues at coordinate 18,001,988 of JAUIMM010000036.1, read as the reverse complement.
ATAATTATAATTTCATCTAGCTGGCAAAAAGAAATTAAGGTTCACCCAGATGTACAGTATTAAAACACACACAAAGGGACAGGGCCTCCAAAAGGAAAAAATTAGACCGTTTGCTAAAGTGATCTCTTTATTTTCTCTTTATTAGCTCTGCTGTGCATGCACTGTCATCATACCACGCATGTGCGAATGGCCATTGCCAGGGAGGGATTCTACAGATCCATCTCCCAGTAAACTGTAACTTACTGTACAGGGGGCCTGATTCAGAGCCGAACGCTCTGACCAGAGCGCTCGCTCTGAATCAGGGCCCTCCTCCATGAAAATGGAGCGGCGTCCTGGCCGCTCGCATAGCTGTGGGTGACCAGCCACAGCATATGCGAGAGTCCATGATGATGGTCGTCATGGTCTTCACCATCGCGACCATCGGGCTTGCGACGGAGACCCTGCGGTAGGGTCTCGCTGCCGCAAGCCCTGGAGTCATTTTGGCTCTATCAGAGTCAAAATCACTCCCACTGACATCACTAGATGTCAGCTTCAGACGGTCAATCAACATCGACAGCATGCCCCCTTTGGTGCGAGACCCGGAGCGATGGAGAGCCCGTCGCTCGCCGGGTCTCGCGCATGCGCATGACGGAGCTCCCTCCGTCGTGCGCATGCGCAGTGGGGGAACATCGACCCGCTTGCGAGCGTCCTGCATTCGCGAGCGGGTCTGAATGACCCCCAGACTACAATGGCTAACGCCAGTTTTGCATTCTGGAGCCTGCTACATTTTCCATTTTATGGAAGCCTTTTGGAAGCTGCTTTTATGATGGAAACTGGGGGATTGCATTCGATATCTCCAATATTCATTCATCTGGGTGGTACTTAATATTTGTGGGTACCCCAGAAATATGGATGTTTTCGGGGATATCTAACAAATATTCTTCAATAAATATGTCCCATGGGGGAGATGTATTAAGCTACGATTAAGATAAAGTATCAACCAATCAGCTCCTAGCTGTCATTTTTCAAACACAGTCTGTAAAATGACAGTTAGGAGGTGATTGGTTGGTACTTTATCTCTCTTCACATTATATCTCTCCAAGATTTGATACATCTCCCCCTTAATCTTTAGTTTTATTAGTGAATTTAAGAGGTGGAGCACTTATAATCCTATTTGTAATTATGCCATATAAATCCATTTTAAAGAATTGGTTAAAATTTTATTATTTTATAATAAACAGGTTATGCTAATATATGTATAAAGTCCTGTACATATCTTCAGTGTAAATGGTTAGTTCCGATGTCATCACTTCAGTGATTATTAGGATTTATTTATCATCCAATAATAAAAACACCCCTAACAGTCGATCCTAGCAAAATCATAACATGATAAACAAGCAACAATTACACTGAAATTTCATTTGCCATAATTATATTCATATGGAATAGTATTGCACTGTTTTGTTAGGTAAGGGTGACTAGTAATCTTCATTAATATCCTTGACCAATTCTTTGCATTTTAAGTATCTTCTGCATTGCAGTGTAATAATTCATTGAAAAGATAGTAAACATGCATTTTTTTTTACAATAATAAGTTATAAAAGTTAACTTTTTTCAAATGCTGTACAGGGACTCGGCCCAATTATTCTTTATTGTTGATCACACCCACTCTAACCACCAGGTATTTGCATTATGGTCTTGATTGAAATATTCTTATTATGATGTGCTATACAGTTTTGTTTTTTAAATTAGGTAACACTTACTACAAAATTCAAATGATTAAAATTGTACTCATTATAATTCTCAAAGACTAATTGTTTTTAAAAGCAACTACTTATTTATACACAATTGCAAATTCAACAGGCAACCCAAAATTAAACTTATATTTATATTTTACTATGTCTTATGAATGCAGTTATTTATTTATTTTTTAAATGATTTATTTAAACCTTTGTTTTTTCACTGTAAAGGTTCATGTTGACAGGTCTATCTGCGTCTCCTTCACTTATAATAATCTTGCAAGAGGTCTTTACCTCTACTATGCATCTACCCTCTCTAGTTCTGCCTCTCCAGATATAATAATCACATAAAAAAAACTTAGATGCAGGAATTTGTGTTTTTGGTGCACAAGCACAGCTCGCAAATGTGTCTTGTATGTAAAAAAAATAGGGCTTGCATCCAGCTGAAAACAAAATCTTGTAATATACATTGTATTTGTTTTTTACATAATCTTGCATGAACTGTTGTCTAATATATCATCTTTCTCAATTGACGCAGTAACAAAGTTCTTTATGTATTTCAAATGATAAATGTTTAAATTAGAAATGAGCGGTTTGGTTTTGCTGAAAACCTGAACACACCCAAATTTTGAGGTTCCGAGTCACTGGCTCCCAGCTCTGATCACTTTCGGGTTCAGTGTAGAACCAAGTCTCAACTCAGGTCTTCTCGACAAGTTTGGAACTCGGATGTAAAAATCGGATCTTGCGTATCTTGTATGGAATGGGATTGAAATACCGGCGGCTCAAGAGTCCCAACAGTGACAGGCCGACAGGTGAAGATCCCAACGCCCGGTGGTGAGTTTGCTAACCCTCCCCTCTCCCCCCCTAACCCTTCCTTGGGGGTGCCAAACCCTAACCTCCCCCCCTAGTGCCTAACCCTTGCCTACCCCCATGGGTGCCTAATCCTAACCCCCCCTCCCCGCACCCTAAACCTAACTCTCCCGTGGAGGTGCCTAACCCTAACCTGCCCCCCAACTGCCTAACCCTAACCCCCCTTCCTCTAGCCTAACCCCAACTTTCCCCAGGGGGGTGCCTAACCCTAAGTCCCCCCAGGGTCCCAAAACCTAACCCACCCATCCCCGGGCTAAGCGTATACTTCCCCGGCAGAGAGGACAATCGGTCCAGCGACCTCAGCGTTCCGGTGCCGGGATTAACATAGGCGTCGGTATTTCGACGCCTATGTTAAATCCCTTGCCAGGATTATGCTGTCGGTATTGTATTGAATGTTATTCCCTCCATCATGATTTCAGGTGCTGTGAGGTGTTCAAAATTGACTGGAAATTAATTTTGTTGATATTAAAAATAATATAGGAACAAAACAGGTCTAAGTGACATGATTTATAGCTGTTTTTAGAAATTTTTAAAGAAATCCAACATCAAAACCGAACAAAAAAACACTTGAGAGAGGTTTTGACAAAACCCAAGCACATCTCTAGTTTAATTATTGCACAAATATACATTGAATACTCACCTAATAACTGTTGAACACAGTTTATTCATATTTTTGAAGAATATTAAATAAGCTGACACTTTATGCTTCCAAATTAAATCATTATTTAGTCATATTATCTTTTTGTTTTAAAATACATTTTGAAGTACATTTTCTATTTTTGAACATTCTCATGTGAGCTTGGTGGTATCCATGGTTACTCTGTAAGCTGACACCTCAACTGAGAACTGGATGTGCTATTTGGATTGTATTCTACGTATAATTTATATTCGGTTTGTTTGTGATAACCAAATTATATGACCTTGATAAATATAGGCAGCAATTGAATCTGAATATCGCATTATATGACATCCCTGTGACTTAAATTGCTATTTGGAGTATGATGCAGACAGCTGTAACTATTAATATGTAAGTGTGTAGACTGCCACTTCTGGGACTTTGTTAGATATCACACATTTTACTTAATATTACATTTATGCCTTATCTTTGGGACCTGAAGGTATATGAGCAGAAAATTAAATTAGTTTGTCGACCAGCTAGGACAATTTAATCAATTAATTAATCAAATCTATTGTACAAAAAATAAAGAAATCACTTCCTCAAACTATTCAAGAGCTTCACCTTAAGAATAAGAGCAATTACTCACACACTGCTGACATGTTCAAGAGGAAACATTAAGCAGTCATAGAAAAAACTATTGAAAGACCAGATGAGGAGACAGCAAGTGTATAAGCCCCAAACTAAATCAAGATCACTTCTCCTAACCTCTCACATATATCTGCATAATGGGCAAAAACATTTCAGAAATAGTGTTTTATTTAAGGTGGACATGCTAAAGGCCTGATTAAGATTGGTTCGCAAGGTTGCGTTCGCATGCACCCTGCTTGCTGCGAAAATATGCTAATGAATGCAATCACACGGCAACCGCAGCACTATACCAAGATGCCCATCACTGTATAAAGCTGCCCACTTCCCATGACATGCATTCGCAAGTCAGAGAAAACATCGGTACCATTGAGTAACATCGGAACCATCCGCACATTTGTGGTTGACCTGCCCCTTCCACAGAAACTGCTAAACTTCCTGTCGCCATCTAGACTTCTGCAGGCATATGGTATTGCAGGGGCTTAATTATGCACACCCCTGTAATGGCGTTTAAACGCCCAGGCATGTCTGTGTTTCTCTGACCACCCCTCGTCACCACCCTCAAACGGTCACTTCCTGTCAATCACTGTGTGAAGACTCTGCGTGCTCACTGCGATAGCTTCCAGAACGCTGTGGTCGGTTCGTGCACGTGCACTGCGTCTTATACGCATGTGCAGAATGCAACCATCGGCTGGCTGTGTGCGAACGCAGCCTTGCGAACCAACCTGAATCAGGCCCTAATTTCCAACTAGTCAAACAGTTGCACTAAAACATCCATTATCTACTAAATTAAGATCAAGGGCCACTACCTTAATATTGTTCAGGCATCGATATGTATCACAACCATCAATCAATAGAACAGCAGAAGCCGCAACCAAGCATTAGTGCTGCAGCTGCTGCCACCACCAGTCATGACGATACCGCTTCAACATTATCTACTAAAGCCTGTGCTCAATTGCATAGAGACTTTTAGTCAGGGCATCTGCAATCCAAAAAAAACCCACATATTTTACATTGCTAAAGGATAAAACGCCTCTAATAAAGGGAAAGTTTCCTACATAAAAATATCAAATCCCCAACATGCTATACACCACACGCATTAGCAAGGAAAAGCTCAGGTCTTGTCCTTTATTTCTGTGTGATGGTTCTGCAACTGCTGTCAGTCAGGCATCTTCTTCTGCCTCACATGACGATGCAAGAGCACCTCACTCTGTCTAGAAGAGGTGTCAAAAAAATTAAAACCGTAATATCAGTACTGAAAAAAACACAAAGGCAGTAAAACAAACTCTGTGTTCAGAAAAATCACAAATCTCTGAGGAGAGTCTAAGTCTGTTTGTGGGTGCTATGTGTGAGCCTGACCTTTCTGATACTGTACTTGTGGAGTAGCCTCCTTCCACCATTTCTGCACCCTCTGCCAATGTGGGGATGAGCAGCACAAGTCAAGAAGATGCTGAGCTAAAAATTGAGGATGCTATGGTAAAAGTGCAACAGAATGAGGGGGATATTTGTGTAGCTGACACTGGAGCTAATGAGGATGTTGATGAGGATGTTGTTTGTGTAAGAGAGGCACCAGTGGAAGCAGTTCTTGCTCATGATAAGAAAAAGGCCATTGTCATGCCGGGGCATGACAAGAAAATCTACCTCTTATGTGTGGAATTAATTTTACTTAAATCATGACAACAATTGTCTTGCCATCTGTAGCATTTATAAAGCCACAGTAAGTAGAGGTAGGGACTTTAACCATCTAGGAACCTCCTCCCTGTTATGTTATTTGCAACGTGTTCATAAAAAGTTTTTGGCAAAATCAGAAACTTATGCTAAAACAGTAACAACAAGTAGTCCAGCATCAGCTAGCTACCTTCTCTCTGCTAGATCCAAGCACCTGTAATCTCCACCACCAACACCTTCATCATTGATATCCTCAATAATGATTGGAAGTAGTCCTGCATCCAATTTGATAAAGCTAATTGACTCCTCCCATATTCAGGATTCCTCAGAAAAATCCTTCAGTGCCAGGCCTGCTGCTTCTACTGGGGGTGGATCTTCATTCCAGAAGAGGAAAAGAATACTACTTTTAGTAGTTTGAAAAAAAATTGACCGTTAAACAATCTTTTTCTAGAGGAAGCAAGTATGACAGCTGTCACCCAGTTGCACAGTGGATCACTGACGCCATGATGGCTATACTAGTATTAGATCTGTGTGCAACATAGACAGTTAATTGTGGTCCTGTGTCCCAGCTACCAAATTCCATTTAGAATCCATTTTACTAGAAAAGCAATTCCCCACCTGTACATGGACAACATTGTACCCACATTTCTTAACCACAGATATGTGGACAAGCGGAACTGGGCAAACTAAAGATGACATGACTGTGACAGCTCACTGGGTGGGTGTATTGCCTTCAGCAGCATGAGCAGCATCTAACAAATGCCAGCTCATTCAGAGGTAGGCTACTTTCTGTATCACTGGCTTTACTAAGAGGCATACCGGTGTCAACCTCTTAGAAAAACTCAGGGATGTAATTGCAAAATGGCTTACCTCACTTGGACTCTCCTTGGGTATTGTGATTTCTCATAATGCCACAAATATTGTGAGAGCATTTTACAGCTGGGTGATTTCGAACATGTCCCATGTTTTGCTCACACAATCAATTTGGTGGTGCAAATTTTTTTTTAAATGACAGGGGCATGCAGAAGATGCTGTCTGTGGCCCAAAAAAATTCTGGACATTTTCAGCCTTCAGCAGCAGCATATAGTAGAATGCAGTACCTGCAAGAACAGTTTAATTTACCTTACCACCAGCTGAAGCATGAGGTAGTAACAAGGTGGAGTTCCACCCTTTATATGCTTCAGCAGATGGAGGAACAGCAAAAAGCCATCCAAAGCTACACAAGGAGCCATGACATAGGGAGAATGTAACTTACTCCAGAACAGTGCAGAATACTTTCCATGTTTGCAAGGTGCTGAAACTCTTTGAAGTTGTCACCTCTGAAGTGAGTTCAGACACTGCCAGCTTGAGTCATGTGATTCCCCTAATTAGAGTTTTGGAAAAGCGGCTTGAGAAACTAAAGGAGGAGATGAAATGAAGCAATTTTGCTAAGTATGTCGGAAATGTATATCAAGTCCTTTGTTCACTTCACCAGGATCCAAGGGTTGTCAGCATCTAGAAATCGTATCAATACATTTTGGTGACCATGCTTTATCAAGGTTTAAGTCTTTTTTTAAATGGACACAGATTTTAAGAGATGTAAAGAAGTCGTAGCAAGCAAGTTGTCAACTCAAGCGGCACCTTACATGATGACGTCTCCTCCTTTAGTTTCTCCGGCAACTGCGGCTGCCAGGACAAAACTCAACTTTCCCAAGAGACCCATTGGTGATGCAGATGAGTCAACACAACATTTTGGTCAGATCTAAAAGAATTTTAGGAACTTGTGTACTTTACGGACTTATTGCAGAGAGAACCTAAGTGTCCTACACTCATTATTATTATCAATCATGGTAATGTTTAAATTCCCTTTATGGAGAGGACCCTGACGTCATCAGCCAGTGTCCAGCATCATTCCCAGTGTCCAGCATGATTCCCTACCATCCAAGTGGGCATAGAGGGGGAATATAACCTTGTTGCAAGCGTAGCGAGCCACCGAGCCCGAAGCGTGGTGAGCACAACGAGCCCGCGAGGGGTCAACTTTCTTCTTTAGGTGGGGACAACTTTCAGTACTTGTACCATTTAAAACATTCATTGAGTTCTCTCTGCAATGAGTCCGTAAAGTACACAAGTACCGAATATTATGATGACTGTATGGTGAAAAAATAAAAATTGTATATATAATATATTATAAGAGTAGTTGTGTGGTAATTCACATATCAGACCTTTTTCAGAAAATTAGTACACAAACCTGCTTTTGTATTATTTGTTTATACTGTAACTGCCTTTTGGACAAATACAGATGTATGTGTGGTCACATACACACATTAGTGTTCTTGCAGCTGTGGTATATGAATTAATCCATCTTTTGTATCTGCGCCTGAAATATCCTTTGGATCTAAAAGAATTGGCTAAAATTAGTGACATCTCTACAGCGACTCCATCTGAAACAGTCACCGTCCAAATAATGGTGGAGGATTATCCAAATAGGAATGTCCCACAGTCACTTTGGCTACTGGGAGGAAAAAAGGCAATTTGGAGGCCCTTGTACAAACTGACGTTGCTGTGTGTGTGTGTGTACTCAGAAAGAGTTTTCAGCACAGTCTGAACCTTGTCAGCGATCGGTGTAGGAGGCTGCTTCCTTAAAATGTGAAAAAGATGATGTTCATTAACATGAACTACAGATTCCATGAGGAAGACCTTTACCAGTAATTACATTAAAGTACAGAGGCACCAGTAGTGGTGGATTCCAGTGGGGAGGAATTAATATTGTGTGAAGATGATGTACACACTGAGGGTGAGGATGATAATTACAATGACATCTTGCCTCTGTAGAGATCATTACCAGCAATGTCAGCTGCCCATTGGTACTGTAGCTTGTTTTGTGGGGGCCCAAACAAACCAATTACTTCAGCCACAAGTGGCAGCCCCTGTCACTGAAGTGATTGGTTTGTTAAACTGTGGGTATGTGTTCGGCAGCCTGGCGGTGGGGATGCCAATGCTTATATTACCGGTGCCAGAATATCGTCTCCTGCATCCCGACTGCCAGGATGCCGTAGGTAAGTAATGGGGTTGGGAAGAGGGTTAAGGTTTAGGGTTAGGCACTAGGGAGAGGGTTAGGTTTAGGGTGCGGGGAGGGGGAGCTTAGGTCTAAAACACTAGGGGGGGTTAGGTTCAGGCACCAGGGAGGGAGGGTTAGGGTAGGGAGAGAAGGAGGATTAGCATAGTGTCGGTATGTTAACCCTGTCGGGATCCCGATTGTCGGTATTTCATACCAATTCCAAACTGTGCATGTCCTTTTTAATATGGATGGGAGGGCCAAAGGACAATTCCATCTTGCACCTCTTTTCTTTACATTATGCACTGTTTGGGGCACTGATAACTTTTTTTTTTTTTTTTTGCATAGACGACAAACATTTTTATAGTCCACTGCTGTGTGGCAGTGTTCCATAGATGTCATATATTATTTTAAACTGCCGTGCATTTGTGCAACTGCTCTGTCCCTTAGTTTAGCCAGCCAGCTCGCTGCAGCCTTTGGCCTATATTGGTGAAAAGAGAAAACAGTATTCTAATCTGTGAGCAGGGCCGACGAGAGGGGGAGCATGTACTATTTATCCGGGCCCACAGCAGTCTCCTATGCCTGGGGGGACTGATCACACTGATCGCGCTCCCCCCTGACTTTGTGCTGGGCTGAGGGGCTCACAGCACCCCCTCCCCAGTGCGCCACTGCAAATTTTGACGTGACCACGCCTCCCCAATTAGGTAATGCTCCTTCCACGGACTCGGCGTATCTCTCCACGCCCCTGGCTGTTAGGTGGTCAAAATTGACTGGATATGAATGGAAATTAATGTTATTGTGGTTAATAATACTGTAGGAACAGAAAACAAACTGTCAATTTCCGAACATAGCCAGTAAAATGACAGCTGATTGGTTGGTACTTAGGGCTCGATCCAGACCCACTCGCTAGATGTGTTTGCACGCACCCAGCTTATGCAAATCCAGCAAAGGCAGGCGAATGCATGGCAAGGCATTAGCACGCCCACTATGTCTTGGTGTGCGATCGCTGTGTGTATGCAGACGCCCACTAGCCTGTCTTAAGACGCCCAGTTATGCATGTCATTTCCAGGAAATGTATGCAGCCATCGGTAACCGAGTACCGATGGATGCGATCGCATCGCTTGTGGTTGACCATACCCTACCACAAGCACTGCAAGTGCTTCAGTGTGTACAACAACCAAGTGGCGTGTACTATGACGCTCTGAAACGGCGTTAAGATGCTGAAACAGGGTTAAGATGCCCCTGAAACGGCGTTAAGATGCTCAGTCACGTCTGCGTTCGCATCACCACTCCCCCGTTTCCATCGACCAACTCATGTTACCACCCACAAACGGCTTGTCCTGTCAGTCTAGCGAGCTGTCTATGCGCATCGATTGGACACTTCCCAATTGCATGGATTTGTTTCCGCATGCACACTGCGATGCATATGCATGTGCACATTGCGAACCATCGGCAGCTGCGAGCGAATGCAGCCTAGCAAGCGGGTCTGAATCGGGCCCTTAATCTCTCACCACTTTATCTTTCTCTAAGGTTTGATACATATCCCCCTAAGCAGGTATATTTTTCTGGAAATATAGGTTCAGGAACTGTGGGTGGAGCTATTGGGGGTAGAGCTATAGAAAAACAATTATATATATAATATATATATATATATATATATTATATATATACATATATATAGTATTTAGAAAAGAAGGCACTCAAAATGGCCTTTAAGATAAAGCTTGTCTTATGGAAAATACATTTTGACCCAGAACATTACATCATAGTTAATAAGAGGTTCAGGAACTGAGCGCCTGATTCATTTCAGACCCGTTCGCTAGGATCCGTTCGCTCCAAGCGAGTCGATGCTTGCAATCTGCGCATTGCATATAAGTCACAGTGCGTGAACCAAGACGCCTCGCTAGAATGAGTGACAGGACGAGCCGTTTGTGGGTGGTGACAGGGGTTGGTCGATGGACACGGAGGTGTGGTGGTGCGAACTCAGGCGTGTCTGTGCGTCTGAACGCCGTTCCAGAGGCGTGCATAATTAAGATGTATCATCAGCATACACGTCACATGGCTGAGTTACACACTGAAGCACTCGCCGTGCTTGCGGTAGGGTATGGTGAGTCACAAGTGCTGCATATGGGTCCGATGGTACTCGATGTTAACGATTGTTGAATACACTTCCTGGAAATGACGTGTATTACTAAAGGAAAGTGGGCATCTTAAGACAGGCTGGTGGGCATCTTTATACACACAGCGATCACACGCCAAGACATAGTGGGCGTGCTAATGTCTTACCATGCGATCGCGGGATTTGCATACTTTGGCAGCTGAGGGCTGCGTACGAACGCATCTAGCGAACGGGTCTGAATCGGGCCCCGAGTTCCTGCTTAAAAATATCATTGCCCCTAAGTCTCTTGTGCTCAAGCATGGATTTTATTAAAACCTGGACTTTTAGGGTGCCTTGGGGATCGCTTTAGGTAACCACTGACAATAGAGTTTAGTATTGACTTGGCAACGCTGTAATTATCTATCAACTGTTTTAAACTAAAATGAACTTCCTGCTTGGTGCTGTCTAGGTTAATTTTCCAGTATTGTATATTTGGATGTCAAAAAATAGTGTTAGTAGTAATCTAGTACTATATTTTCAAAAAAGCAACTACAATTTTATGTAGTACTGTATACAAAGAATCTCAAGCACTGTTTCATCTATATAATCTAATTTTTTGGCCTGGGAAAAAGAAAAATGACTTGTCCAAAGTCACAACAACCTGACACTGAAGTAATCTTAAATTCCTGAAAGCGGAGCAATAAAAAATGTATTTTCTAGAAAAGGTTTTTGAGAAAGTGATTGCAGCTCAGTTGGAAACCAGTCTGTCAACTCATGATGTATGATCCATTCCAGTCAGGATTCAGGAGATGAAACCGCCTGTGTGTGTTCATAATGATCTTCTCTTGGTAATAGATAGAGGTGATTGTTCAATCTTAATCCTTCTGTCACAACCAGAGATGTTTTAGAATAAAATAATGCATTTATTTGAATTAATGATCAACCTCCTTTTGGCACTGCCTATTATAGAATGAAGAGTCTAAGCCAGTAAATGTATTCAGCATAGCCCAACGCAAGACAGGATGGACTTGATTGCCTTACTGAATAGCTCTTACCTCCTGTAGTAGGTTAATATCTAGGAGTAACATAGACAATGCAAGATGTGAACTGCAATATAATAATAACATGCAAGATGGCAAAACCAGATACAAAAGCGCACACTAACAAGTAACCCTATCTAAACTGCCTTACAGAAGCTTAACTAATCTCAAAGGCATATTCAGTTGGGCATGAGGTTTAGCTAGGTAAAAACATTGTGCCCAATTTTGGATTACCATGAGTATGCATGCTCCCGATACTCGCAGTATCCAATTAAAAGAAAGTGGTTGCGAGGTTTTCAGCTCTGAAAACCCCACGCCGCATAAAAAAATAAATAAATAAAAATAACACTTACCTTCCCGAAGGTCTCCGCAGCTCCCGATGGCCTCCCCTTAATCTTGTCACTGGGGAGTTGACTGCTGGGAGTTCCCAGGACTGGTGGGAGACTCCGGGGGCTGGTGGGAGGAGCAAGATGTAGTTCTCCCAGTGCCCATTACGGAGGGCATACACTGACACTGACACCAGTGGTCACACACACACACACACATACACTCACTCACTCATTCACACTTACAAACATTAACAAACACTCACACACACTACATACTCTCCGCTGCTGCAGGAGACTGGATCCCGACACTGGAGGAAGAAGACACTGCTTTGGAAGGTGAGCAATTAAGGAGTAATTAAGCTAATTGGGAACTTCCAACTGCTTAATTAGTCCTCCGGGTGGGGGGGGTGTTGGGGTCCCAGAGCAAGTCCCGCTGATTTTTCCTAAAATTAACGATTTTAGGAAACCTCAGACTTGCTCTGGAGGTGCTAAAAAAAACTCCTGGCGCTCAAAACCCAAAAAACCCTGTACCTAACTGAATAGCAAAAATCCTGCACCTGCAGGAAAAACCTTGTAGGTGCAGGATTTTTGCTGTTCTCACCCCCAATTGAATATGCCCATAAGACTTACCTACATGTCCTAAACTGCCTAGACATATCTACCTGAGCTAAACTGCATAACTAAACCTAAACTAATATAAGCAAAAGACAAAACACCTAAGGCAGAGGTTACAAAACACGGTCCTCAAGACTCCCCAACAGATCTGGTTTTAGAGATATCCATGGTTGATCATAGATAACCTAGGCCCTGATTCAGAGCCGTTCGTTAACAGCAGTACGCTCGTTGCGTTCCGATGTTGACTAACCGCGCATGCGTCAGTGTTACACTGCGCATGTGCATACGGCAGATTGCAAGCTTTTTTTGTCTCGTTCGTCAAATAGCATACAGGAAGTGACATGTCAAATGTGATTGACAGAACAGGGCGTTTTTGGGTGTTGACGGGGGAGGAGATGGAAAAATGCAGGCGTGGCGAGGCGTTTTTGGGGCGTACATACATTAACAAATGCGAACGTCAAATGTGTTCGTACCAACTCATACGTCACTGGATGATCCTCTTTCCCTTCAAAATGCTCGCACAGCTTAGGGTCTGGATAACTCGACCACAGTGGCAATGGCCTTCTCCTCCGTACCGGCACTCCACGATGTAGCATCGATTAATCACGGCTTGTCAGAAAATCAATTAGTGTTGGATTGAAAACCGGCTTGGTATGTGTTTGGAAAGCAGTTTTTTTGGATAGCACAAAACCGAACGCAGGTGGAAATCATAGCTGCTAATGTCTGGATTACACAATCAATTAGCGTACATTTGTGGGGCTTTATTTTGGCCGCAATGTGTTGTTTTTGGACTATTGTAACAATAATGTCATCATGTTTAGGTTTGGTGCCTCATTTTGTTTTTGCAAGGTGAATTTGCATCCTTAGGTAATGTTTTAAACGTTCCTTAAAGAGCCCTTTTTTTCAAATGTAAAATTTTATTGGTTGAACGTTGTTGGCTTGTGGGCCCGGATTAAATGTAACCCATTTTGACAATAATGTCAGAATACAAAGTCGTACATTTGATGTAAATTTATTGGTATCCCAAAAACAATTAATGCACATATTTAACAAAAACATTTTTGGCAGTGTTCATTCCACAATATTTATTAATTGTGCAAACAATAAATTGTTGGTAAACGTAAATGCAAAAATTAAAAACAATTCACAAGAAAGGAGAGGGAAGTTTTTGCCAGAAAGGAATATGAGGCAAGCACAGAAGGAGTGTGGGAAAAGTAGCCAATGCTGTCACCGTTTTTTCGGCCGTTTGGCTGGGGGAGGGAGGGCGCCAGACCGGGTCCGGGATGTCATCTGGCTGGCCTGTCCAGAGGCAGATGTTGTGGCCTCTGGACTAGGCCCAGGGCTAGGCACATTTGGAGGATTGGCTGATGTTGTGCCAGAGGTGGAGGATCCTGATGTTCCGGCATGAAGGGAGGTCGGCTCCACCATGTGCTGGCGAACGAGCTGCTCCAGGGCATTGGCGATGCGGATGTTGGCCCTGGTATTTTCCGCCAGGGCCTGACCAATGGTCACGTTGGCCGCAGCACTTTGCTCCAGGGCCTCAGCCACCCGTACCAGACTGGCGTCCATCCTCTGCAGAATCTCCGTATGGAAATCCGATTTAAAATTGAGTTCTGTGAGGAGGGACACTGCCTGCGAGGGAGATTGCCCAGGACTGGCTTCTGCAGGGTCCTCAGCCGGATGTACTGGTTCATCCCCTGCAGAGCCTGCAGAAATTCTGCGGCCAAGGCTCCCCTCTGGAGCAGACTCATCCGCCTGTGTCTCTATTGGAAAAATGAGAAAAGACTCACATTAGAATCTACATATTGGCACAATAACATTTCAGAGTTGGTGATATCACAATATTTACCTGGGACAACATGAGGAGCCGCAAAGTCTGGCATGTCCGTATCCATGTTGGACACGCCAAACACCTCCACAGGCTGCACACACCCCTGTGCCAGCTCTTCTAAATCATTCAATTCCAATGACACAGGGGTGGGACCCCCACCTGTCCCCCTTGCATGCCTAGCCCTGTCCGCCAGTTTTTGCTTCAGGCGATATTTGAAGTCGGCCCATCTGTGGGTGAAATTGGAACCATTATCCTTTTGTTTAAAATGGGTTTTGGTTTTAGGGGGGGCAAGTGTTTACTTACCGCCGTTTGACATCCAGGGCTAGACGGACATAATCACCCACCCTATTGACAGCAACGGCTACCTCTTCCCACATTCTCCACTTCTGGCTTGCACTCATATTCCTGTCTGCCTGTGGCAGGATGTCCACACACTTCTGAATCAAAACCTCCATCTCCTTTCTTGTGAATTGTGGCTGCCTTTTCTTTTTGGCAGCTTTGCCCGGAATACTGGGCCCAGCAGCCTCTTCCATGTCATCCTCCTCACCTATTTGTGTAAATTTGGAGAATTCTCAACTTCACAACTTGCACAATATTATGTTTCTAATTAATCATTGAGTCAAAATGCCTGAAATACTTACCGCCAGACTGTTGGCCATTGTTTCCCTGGTCTGTAGCCATGTCTGAGCTCCAAACAAGAAATACACTAGAATGTTTGTTTTGGCTCGTGACGTATTTATACATGCGTCCTTATGTTTCGGCCGCATCATTGATTGTGCGTTCCTATGATCCCTCCTTAATTTGTGCGGGAAACTAAACACTATTTATGGCTTGGGGCGTCTCGAGTCGAGGTGGTGTTTTTTGAATGTTGGAGGTTACGTTGGTTGGAGTTGATTGTTGGCTGGTTTAGGAGTTTGCGTTGGTGGAAGTAGTTTTTTTTGGATATATTCGCTTTTTTATTTCCGTTCGCTTTTTTTCGGTTGTAATTTTTTTAGGCGTTTCCTGTTTTGGTAAGTTTTGGGAAGTCTTACTTTGGTTCAATTTGTGTCTCCTTCTGTTTCTGAATTTTCTAACGTTTTTTTGGCGTCATTTCATCTCTCTTAGGTTTTATTTTGGCTCTGCCCCAAAGACCTTTTGATCCGGAATCTTATATATTATCTCTTGGTAAGTTCATTTTTTAAATTGTTTTGTAAATGTTCTTGTTTGTCTTCACACAACTTTGGTTGGCCTTACACTTGTAACCTTTGTTTTTCTAAATCCGAAATCTGTGTTTTTTTTGTTTTTTTTAGCTGCGTTTTTATAACTTGTATTTGCAAACTAATTAGAGCATTTTTATTACTTTCTATTTTGACTTGTATTTGCGAACTAATTAGCGCATTTTTATTACTTTCTATTGTGACTTGTATTTGCGAACTAATTAGCGCATTTTTATTACTTTGTATTGTGACTTGTATTTGCGAACTAATTAGCGCATTTTTATTACTTTCTATTGTGACTTGTATTTGCGAACTAATTAGCGCATTTTTATTACTTTGTATTGTGACTTGTATTTGCGAACTAATTAGCGCATTTTTATTACTTTCTATTCTGACTTGTATTTGCGAACTAATTAGCGCTTTTTGAAATGCTTATTCATCCCATAAAATTGTTTGTGTTTTCTCTTTAGCATTTGTTGCTTACATTTGGCCTCAATTTGATGTAGTGTGCGCAATGTCGTTTTGTTCTTTGCCCAAATGTGTGTTTCTCCCCTTATATGTTTTGTCTTGCTCAAAATTTGGAATCAGAAATGGCCAGCATAAAATTATGTATATTTATGTTGTGATTATTTCCAGTTTGCACGTATCATGACAATACCCCGGCATGTAAGCATCAATGGATGGTATCTTCAAGCTAAGTTAAAATTTTAATTTTTGGGGAGGTTAAAAAACCTGACATTCAAATCTTGCCATTTCAGGTTGATCTGGGTCGGATGGTTCTGGCCATGCTCCCGGAAGCCGACCAACCTCAATCTCGTCCCAGGCGTAGGCATCGTAGGTGTGCAAGGCCCCAGATATTTCGATCACATGTCACCCTTTTTGGAATGCCCGATGATGAGGTTTTAAGATGCTACCGTCTTCCTCCCAAAATCATCATAGACACTCTCTCATTAATAGAGAGTGATCTTGAGCGGCAAATTGACAGTCCTACAGCAATACCACCACTTACGCAATTTATGGCGGTGTTACATTTCTGTGCCTCAGAATCGTTCCAAACAACGGTGGGAATAGTGGCGGGCATATCACAATCCTCCTTTTCCCGGATCCTGAGGGCAGTGATGGAGGCACTTTTCAAGCACCTCCATCATTTTATTCAAATGCCTTTGGATATGGGTGCCCTTAGTGTGGCCAAGGCCAATTTTTACCAAATAGCTGGCTTCCCACACATCATAGGGGTTGTGGATGGTACTCACATACCACTTCAGCCTCCAGCACGGCTGGAGGCAATATTTAGAAACCGGAAACACTATCACTCCCTCAATGTAATGGTGGTATGTGATGCCTCCCTCCAGATCCTGTCCCTGAATGCAAAATTACCAGGAAGTGCACATGACTCCTTCGTCATCCGGCAATCAGGGATATGGCACAAATTAACCAACCTACAAGCTGGTGATGCGTGGCTTCTGGGTAAGTGGAGACCTTTAGTACATAACAATGTTAAGCTTCATACAGAGTGATCCTGATGTTGTCTATTCTTTTTCACAGGAGACAGTGGCTACCCTTGCACGCCCTGGCTGCTCACTCCTTATTTGGCTCCCACACCAGGGCCACAAAGTGAGTATAATTCCGCACTTACAGCCACCAGGCAAGTGGTGGAGCACTGTATCGGCCTTTTAAAAGGCCGATTCAGATGCCTCCACCGCTCTGGTGGCGAGCTCATGTATTTGCCGGATATGGTTTCGAAAATTGTGGTCCTGTGTGGGATATTTCACAACATCGCCATAAGGAGTGGTGTCCCAATGCAGCCAGAGGATGCCTTACCTGAGGATGGCCCCCCCGAGGTTGGTCGGAGGTCAGTATGTGGGGGGGCCATATGCGATGATGTGGTGGCCAGATTTTTTAGGTAATTATTGTCAAAACAACAGTGTTTTGTGGTACGGTTTGTTTGAGAACATCTAATTAATTTTTTTTATTTTCACCATCTTCTGTTTTTTCACATAATCTTTGGCACTCCAACGATGACTGCTTCCTGCTACCCTTAAAAAACCTGTATGTGGAAATTTTGGGGATATATTATGGAACCCATATTGCAACGCCATATTTGTGGAATCATGTTGGCATGGTCCTTCGTCAACCAGTTCTTGATTTGTTGTGTTTTTTTTTTGTTTTGTTGGTATGTGTTGTATTTGTGATTATCACTGTGTGTTTTGTTTGTGAGTGACCACTTTGATTTTTGAGTTATGTTGTGAATAAATGTTTTGAGAGTGAAATTTTGTACCTTTTCTTGAATGTTACAAGCAAGTGTAACCAGGTTCACACACGTTACAATTGCCTAAGGGGTAATCCAGTAATGACGCCAGTTGAGCTAAAATGTAATATGTTTTCAGGGTCCAAACCAACACCCAAAGGAATCCTGTACAATCAGTTGGCTTCGTAATATTGGCCTAAGCAGCTTGCACCCCAACTAGGAACCTGTAAAATGTAGTAATATCTAATTGTGACTACACCAAAAAAGGGAAATGAGATTGTTACTGTTCGGTGTTTCTTGTGCCTGTTTTACATAAAAAATACAACACACAATCTTAGTGACAAAAATTGCAAATCCTTGCAGGAAGAGTCTACTTATGTCAGGGTAAACAATCTGTGATTTAGAAAAAACGAATGAGACAGAACGTTACTTTGAAAATATTAATTTATTTAAATTTGGCAAAAAAACACAAAAAACTAGTCCCTAAGGAGGACCGACATATGGTCAAGGACCACCAGCAGACCGATTATATTGTGCCACATACGGGCCACACAGGCGGCTAATTCAGCCCGACGCCTCTGTTCCTCTGTGGGTGAGAAAAGTGTGGGGATTAATACAACAATAATGAAACCACATTAAAAAACAAGCCAAAACCAAAAAAAAAACAAACAAATATTTAGAAACTAACCATAATTACACCATTAAAACCCATCCACCCAAAATGGTGTAGGCCAAAAATACAAGGCCAATCAACAAATTCCGACAGGTGTTATATGTGTATGTTGAAATCAGCAGTAACAGGTAAAGGCAATCTGCAAAATCACCAAAAGTCTAGCAAAAAACTCCAAAAAAGGGAACGACACATGATTACATACAAACAGTTTGTGGCGAAAAAGAAACCAAAACAAAAACATACCGTTTGAAAAAATGGCAGCTCCAGAAGGCCCTCCCTCGTCCTCCTCGGAGGTGCCTCCATTCCCCAACGATCTGGGCGGGGTAATTACCGATTCCGGGGAGGGGGTAATTCGAAGAGAGGTGGTTGGAGGAGAGGGGGAATTGGGACGGAGGGGAAGGAGCCCCGAAATTTCCACCAGAGGGTCTTGGAAGGCTGGGGAGGAGTGGGGAATAGGGGAATTTGGGGTTGTGGAGGGTTGGCTGGGGGTTGGGGAGAGTGGCCGTGAGCGCCGTCTGGGCTGACGATGACGGCGTAGTCTTCGCTGTGCCCCTAAAAGATGTGAAACAAATTGTGGTTAGTTTCAACACAAATCCGAGAAAAACACCATTTTCTAATCCCAAAAAACAAAAAAAGGCCATGCAGATATGAGTACAATGAATAAATATGACCTACATGGAAAACATGGCCATGCAGATATGAGTACAATGACTAAATATGACCTACATGGAAAACATGGCCATGCAGATATGAGTACAATGACTAAATATGACCTACATGGAAAACATGGCCATGCAGATATGAGTACAATGACTAAATATGACCTACATGGAAAACATGGCCATGCAGATATGAGTACAATGACTAAATATGACCTACATGGAAAACATGGCCATGCAGATATGAGTACAATGAATAAATATGACCTACATGGAAAACATGGCCATGCAGATATGAGTACAATGAATAAATATGACATACATGAAAACATGCACACGCAGTTAGGGCCACAAAGACAAACATGAAAACCACAGTCCCTAAAACTTACTTTCTGCGATCTGCATGCGAAAGCATGCCAGCAAGCGGGGCGTCCGCCTTTGCAGGTCCGACCACCTGCGCTCCAGCTGCCCGATCTGGCGGCGTGAGCCGAAGGAGCGCAGGCGGGCCCGTACCTCCGCATATGCGGAACGCTTTTCGCGGTTGGTGATGGGTGGAGGCTGGCTGGTGATCCGCCTATCCATCACCTCCGTTAGCACCAGCAGCTCGCGCCTGGTGAATGCGGAGGCTCTCATGATGGCAATGGTGTATTTGTTAAAAATCATTTTTAATAAAGTGCCCCAAAAATTTTTGATTGGCTAATGTATTTGGGTAATTAACAGGACCAATTCTATTGGTTAGTGTATGAGTCATGTGTTCGACAGGGCCAGAAATCTCTTGAGAGTTATGATAGGCTTAATGCAGTGACATGCGTAAGCAAATTTAAATAAAGAAATGAACTCCGGGAAATATGCGGGTAGAAAAACAAATAGAACAATTGTTTAATTGGGGCTAACATGTAATTTGACAATTAAAAGCGAATGTTTTAGCCGTACGTATTCTGCGGGTAAACACAAACACGGACAACAATAAAGTTTATTGCATTGTGTTAAAAAAAAAAAAAAAAACAATTAAGCTAATTGATATATTGATTGGCATGATACGATTGAGGGAGGTAGGCAGAATAAACGAGCAGATAATCGAAATCTGACAGTCCCACTTCCGGGTAGTACTTGTGCGTGCGTTCCCTTCAAGCCACTTCGGGGATGTACGCTCGCTATTTGGCACGCTCGTTAGTTAGAGGAGGGGTCGCTTGAGTTTGGGGAGGATGCTTGGCTGCGATCGAAAATACGAGCGAGTGCTTGAATTTAAATATTTTTTTACGTACGCCGAACGTACGAACGGCCACTTGCGTCCGGGTCTGAATGAGGGCCCTAATTAGTACCTCAGTCAATTTGATTTAACCGCCTGTGCTCAACCATAGATATCTCCAAAACCTGAACTGTTGGGGTGCCTTGAGGACCGCGTTTGGGAACCTCTGACCTAGGTCCTGATTCTGAGTCTGTTTCAGTGGCAATGTCGTATGCAGTGGAGTGATGTTTTCCATATAGGCATGTTTCCTGATAGTGTTCAGTACAGATTTAAATGCACGGTCTCTGAAATATAGTGAGCATTCATGGATGACAAGTTGGTAGTAACAGGGGGCGGGAGCTAAACAGATGCACAGAGATGGGAGGGTCACTGGAGTGTAGCTGTTGGTGGCTGTGAACAGAGCTGCATAACAGCTCACAAAGGATGCCATACTTAGACAGAGAAACTGCACCCACCATAGGGCTATTGCAAATTTCAATGGTGTGACCAGTGGTGGCACCTGAAGACACGCCAAGCACGATTGGTATTTAAGCATCTATGGATGCTGACAGTGGGCATCTCAGTCCTTGCACATTCAGTAGCACAGGTTGTGCACCAGGGTAGGACTTTATAGTGGCATTAGCATATAGTCGCAGATGTGACTGCAGTAAAAGACACAAGGATGTCTGCAGCTGCCTCCGACTCAGAATCAGTCCCCTAATACGGTAAGGAGCACTGCAGGTGCAAGGCACCTGGGGAGTAATCACAAAAATAACTTGAACAGCAGTGCTGGAAAACAATAGCACAAGCACTAAATTACAGAATGCTACTGCTATGGGGCCTGATTCAGCAAGGATTACTATTGCGATTACGCATGCAGGCAGACAATTTTTGCGTAAAGCACATGCGTATGCATCACAGTGCATGTGTGCAAAAACTCCACTGTGATCACACTGCGATCGCAGTGACCAAGCAGACCTATCGCAGAGTGATTGACAGAAAGTGACCATTTGGTGGTGTTGACAGGGGGTGGTCTGGGAAATGCAGAAGTGTCAGTGCATTTGAACGCCGTTGCATGGGCGTGCATAAAATAGCCATTGTGATGGCATACGCAGCTTGAGAACTCACTGCGTGCAACGAAGTTAGCACTTGCTGAGTAAGGTCAGGGCTGCTGTAATTCTGAGCGAGGGACCGATGGTACTCGATATTACCGATGTTTGTGAAGGTTTGCAAAGTATTACAGATGTGAGATAGCGGTAGTGGGAGGCAGTGGGCATCTTTGCTGGCAGTGCGAGGGCATTGCGATTGCAATCATTAGCATATTTTCGCAGCAGACCTGCGTGCGATTATGGAGCTACGATCACAATAGTGATCCCTACTGAATCAGGCCCTGAGTCTCCTATATCCGAAATGCTTGCGATCAGAAGCATTGGATTTTTCCTTATTTCAAAATATTTTCATATTTCAAATCTCAAGGATGGGTCCCAGGTGTGAACACAATATGCATTTATGTTGCATATACACCTCAAACACATAAAGGGCCTGATTCAGAGCCGGACGCAAGTGGCTGCTCGTTCGCTCCGAGCGATGTTTGCCCAACTGCGCATGCGTACGGATCGTAATACGCATGCGCGAACCAGTCAGTGCGGCTGAAAATCGTGTGCTCGCAAAATTGCGAATGCCTGATAATTTGAGTGACAGGATGAGGCGTATGTGGGTGGTAACAGGGGAAGGTGCTTGAAAACGGGGAGTGGAGATCCGATCGCAGGCGTGCTTAAAGGTCAAAACGGGCGTTTTATGGGTGTGCATAATTAAAACAGCAGCGTCATTGACCACGTCACTGGGGTTTTTTTTAGCCAGAACTGCTCGCAAAATTGTGGTAGCAAAAAACAACCACAAGAATAGCGAGCAGTTCATACGCTGTTCGATGTACTCGATTAATCTAATAAATAGAGGACATGACGTAGGATGCGAGCGGCCAGGGGGCGTAGTTTCCCAAAAAACGACCGCAAGTTTTGTTCGCTCGTTCAGACCTAGAGGCATGAACAGACCGCAAACAGCGAACGGTTCATTTGAATAGCCACCCCTATTTTCTGGACGAGCGAGCGCAAATAGCGACTGGCTCTGAATCAGGCCCAAAATACACACAAAAACCTTTTTTTGTGTATGAAACAAGGTTTGTGCACTACCTCAGGCACTGAATTTGAATGCTACTGATAAGCAGTCATTTTCTTGCATTTATTCACGCCAGTGGCGTAACTACTGCCCCCGCAGCCCCCGCGGTGGCTTGGAGGCGCTGGGTAGCTTGGGGGCGACAGGGGCAGTAGTAATAACTACGGAGGGTGCAGGGGGTGCGGTCGCACCCCCTGTGCCCTCCATCTGCCAGGCACCCGCTGAGTGTGTTACCAGCGGGCGTCCGGCTCCTATTCAAACCCCCGGCGGCAGCCGGAAGACGGAGCTCCCTCCGTCTTCCGGGTCCCACAGGGCACTATGGGAGTGACATAATGAGGTCACTCCCATAGTGCCGAGGAGCGGACGCCGGGGACGGAGCTCAGGAGTGAGCTCCGTCTTCCGGGTCCCGCAGAGCACATTGGGAGTGACATAATGACGTCACACCCATAGTGCCGAGGAGCGGACGCTGGGGTATGGACGGCAGCAGCACTGGATCGGGGATAAAGGTAAGTGTTTGTGTTTTACTCTTTTGTGTGTCTGTGTTTGTTTGTGTGCGCGCGGAGGGGGGGAGCAACTACAGGCGGCTAACTACAGGGGGCTAACTACAGGCGGCTAACTACAGGGGGCTAACTACAGGGGGCTAACTACAGGCGGCTAACTACAGGGGGCTAACTACAGGGGGCTAACTACAGGCAGCTAACTACAGGGGGCTAACTACCGGCGGCTAACTACTAAAAGGGGCACTACAGGGGGCTAACTACTAGAAGGGGCACTACAGGGGGCCCTGCATAATGGGAACTACTACAGGGGGCACTTCTTTAACGGGCACTACTACAGGGGGCCCTGCATAATGGGCACTACTACAGGGGGCACTACTTTAATGGGCACTACTACAGGGGGCCCTGCATAATGGGCACTACTACAGGGGGCATTGCATAAGGGGCACTACTACAGGGAGCATTGCATAATGGGCACTACTACAGGGGACATTGCATAATGGGCACTACTACAGGGGACATTGCAAAAGGGGCACTACTACAGGGGGCATTGCATAAGGGGCACTACTACAGGGGGCATTGCATAAGGGGCACTAGTATAGGGGGCATTGCATTTTGGGGCACAACTACAGGGGGCACTGTATAAGGGGCACTAATTTGATACACAGTTTACAGGTTATAAACTATGGGCCTGATTCAGAGCCGGACGCAAGTGGCTGCTCGTTCGCTCCGAGCGATGTTTGCCCAACTGCGCATGCGTACGGATCGTAATACGCATGCGCGAACCACTCAGTGCGGCCGAAATTCATGTGCTCGCAAAATAGCGAATGCCTGATAATTTGAGTGACAGAAAGAGATGTATGTGGGTGGTAACAGGGGAAGGTGCTTGAAAACGGGGAGTGGAGATCCGATCGCAGGCGTGCTTAAAGGTCAAAACGGGCGTTTAATGGGTGTGCATATTTAAAACAGCAGCGTCATTGACCACGTCACTGGGTTATTTTATAGCCAGAACTGCTCGCAAAATTGTGGCGTTACCCTCCACATCGGAGCCCGGCGGCCAGGTGATTGATGCATACGGAAAATGCGGTAAACAGGGGTTTTACCGCATTTTCCGTTTAGTGCATCCAGGCCCAGATCAGGAATCACCAGGAGACAGAATACAGAAGCAGAGTCTGAGGTAGCAGAGGTCATACACGGATGCACAGAAGCTGGCCGCCAGGCTGCGATGTGGAGGGTAACGTCAGCTTTCGCTGGCGTTACCCTATAGAAGCCTATGGGCTTCTGCCGCATCGCACTGCTATGAAGGATCCGATCGGATCCCTCCCAGCATGCCTGCGGCCACCGCGTCAGTCTGCATATGCGCAGATGGACTCCCGGGTCATAAACCCAGAAGTCCACTGTGCAGGAGAGATCGCAAAGGACAGCTCTTATTGGAAGAGCTGTCCTTTGCTGTACAGATCGCATATGTTAGTGCATATGCGATCTGTACATTTGCGATGTCCGGCGGTAAGTGTTAGTGCATCCCGCCCCTGATGCTTTAGCAACCCCCAGGTGAGCAGGAAGCAGTTAAAGGGCAGATCTGTTGTCAGATATGAACGATAACGATTTTTAAAATCATTCAAGAAAATCTGACATGTGGGCCTACAACGATGAACGATGCGCGTTCCCGCATGTCAGATAACGATATCTGACATTGTCTGTGTTTGCAGTCAGATTTTGACAATTTCATTCATTTTAATACTGTCTGAAATTGTGCAAATCGTTGGTAAAATCGTTCAATCGTTCATTTGTCAGATCTGACCTTGTGTCAAACCCTTTATGCAATTATAGCGCTTAGCACTAGCAGAATACATGAAAACTATGCGAGGTCCAGGCACAAAAATAAGACTTTTGTGACACTTTCTGAATCTCTCTGCTGCATCTAATACTGTGGACCATGCTTGTATAGCACGATCCTTAGCTGGTATAAATAATTTCTTACCAGCAGGTCACAAAGAGTATCTTCAGGAGCACGCTCATTGTCACCAGTGGCACTGCCATGTGGTGTTCCACAGGGTTTTATAATATCTTCCATGCTAATTTGCAGTATACAGTACATGGATATCTCTAAAACCTGAACTGTTGGGGTGCGTTTGGGAACCTCTGTGATAGGACCTTACCATTAAAAGGACAAGACTACAGCATAGCCAACCAACTGGACTTGCGCTTGGGGGTTCAGAGATTGAATAAACAGAACATGTGCGGAATGAGGGTAGAGTTACCTAAAGTTTCTAAAACAGACAAGTGGTGGTGTTGCCCATAACAACCAATGAGATTCTAGCTAACATCTCTCTATTGCATTCTAAAAAATGATAGAATCTGTTTAGTTGCTATGGTGTTGTTCTGGATTGTGGTTTGTCACTTAAACATTATTGTTATTATTATATGTCTGTTGCAAAAATGCAGCTAGCATCATCATCAACTTGAAACTACGCAAACAAAGGCCCTCATTCAGAGCCGTAGGCTCTGAGCAGAGCGCACGCTCTGAATGAGGGCCGGCCTCCATAACTATGGAGCGTCCTCCTGGACGCTCGTATAGCTGTGGGTCACCACCCACAGCCTATACGAGCATGCAGTTTGATGGCCGCGATGGTCTTGACCATCGCGACCATCGAAACTGCGAGCCGGAGCCTGCGGTTGAGGTTTTCAACCGCAAGGCCCGGAGTGATTTTGGCTCTATCAGAGCCAAAATCACTCCCACTGACATCACTAGTGATGTCAGTGGGCCGGCTTCTGACGGGAGGCGTTCCCTTAGGAACGCCCCCGTCAGGGAGGCACGCCCCCGGCACGCCCACCAAAGGGGGCGTGCTGTCAATCAACATCGACAGCACGCCCCCTTTGATCAGACACAACGAGCGAAGGAAAGTCCTTCGCTCGTCGCGTCTGGCGCATGCGCACGACGGAGCTCCCTCCGTCGTGCGCATGCTCAGTGCAGAACATCGACCCACTTGCGAGCGGACAGCCGCTCGCGAGTGGGTCTGAATCAGGGCCAAAGTATTAATATTATTTCTTTTTATAGCACTGGCCTTATGGACAGAGCTGTACAGAGAATATTTGTCTTTTAAATTAGCCCCTGTCCATCCGGAGCTTACAGTCTGGATTTTCTAATGGATAAAAATAACAGCACACCTAGACTCTGCTACTACAAATACTAAGTGCTACTCAATGCACCCTAATGCAAACCTCTCCTGAGTCAAGATTCTCTAACACACAAGTGAGCACTGTCCATATACCTGAAATATACTTTTAAGACAAAGAGCTCTATTTATTAACATTATTTTTACTAAAATAAAGTGAAAAAGGGTGTTTTCACACCCTTTTCACATTATTTTAGTATCACCTATAGTTATTACAGGGCAATTGCAGTAGAATTCGAAAAATTCTACTCCAACCCCTAAGTATCACTTATTTTTAGTAAGCAGATCGCATTTCCCATAATTGTAATGGGAAATGTGATCCGACCAAAGTTACTAAAGATAAATTGTAAAAAAATACCGGGGAAAGCCCTGTGATAATAACGCCACCTGGAGGTGGCGTTATCCAGGGTCTACCCCGGTTACCGGACTCCTACTCTGCTCTAACAGGGAGAGCAGAGCCGGGAGTCGGTCCCAGTAATCAGCTGTGTGGTCTAAACAGACCGCAAGCTGATACACTGCAAAAACAAAAGTACAAAAAAAAATTCACTTACCTGACTCCAGAGACCGGTGGTCGGGGCTTCGGTGATGACTCCCCTCCGGTCAGCTGGTCTCCCATGCTGCACTGCGGCCTGGTCATCAGG
The DNA here is from genome assembly GCA_031769625.1 of Taudactylus pleione. Classification (NCBI taxonomy): domain Eukaryota; kingdom Metazoa; phylum Chordata; class Amphibia; order Anura; family Myobatrachidae; genus Taudactylus; species Taudactylus pleione. The sequence goes on along the minus strand of JAUIMM010000036.1, from coordinate 17,975,031 downwards.
TGATCGGGTCCCAGTGCAGTATGGGATATCAGCTGACCGGAGGCATGGAAGACATCACCGGAGCACCTATGACTGCAGGTAAGTGCTATTAAGGGAGGGGGGGTCGCAGGGGGAGGTCGCGGGGGGGGCTTAGTGTCAGGGGCGGAGCTTAGCGCCAGGGGGGTAGCAACAGCGGCCGGTCGGCGCATGCGCTGTGCACTAGTCATGGTATTTTTTGGCGAAAATATTGTGACTAGATTGCGGAGGGGATTCACAGGGACAGAGCTTTCTTGCAAGCTCTGTCCTTGCAAGGGATTTGTAGGAAATTCCTGTGATATTGCCTGAATTCGCAATGCGAATTCAGTCGATAATATCACATTACAATCTGCATTACAAATGCGGATTGTAGTAAATAGAGCCCACAATCAGATGCATGCTTGACTTGTTTCTACACACCCCTGCTGTACTGAACTTACATGTGATTACCCCTGACCAGTCTATCAAGTTTAAATATATAAGCGGGCACAAGTATAATAAATGCTGAGCTCAAAATATGTTCTCAAGATTTGCACATGCACAGAGCAAACATTTTTACTCAAATCACATTATTACATGATGCAAATGGACTTATTTCTAACTTTAAATCAGGCCATTACAGTTTAGCTACTGTGACATCATTCAGCTCTGATTCTGGTGCCATCATCTCCCTGCTTCTAGGTCTGCCTTGCCATAAATGCTAGCCTAATGGGCTAGTTGCCATAACACCCCCATTCCTTTCTTCCCAATTGACAGCCAACCACAACAATTGTGGTTACAAGGGCGTATCTATAATGGGTGCAGGGTGTGCGGGGCACACAAGCCCCTGGGTCCAGGTGGGCCCCACACCGCACACCCTGCACCCATAGTATTACTTACCTCTCTGTACCTCTCTCACATTGGTGCGGGGGTCCGGCGCTGTAAAAACAACTGGAAAATGGCCGACGACGTCATTTTCCCGTCATTTGCGCATGCGCATACTCTATAGACTCTGGGCGCACTCTAGTGCCCAGAGTCTATAACTCCGGAGCTGGCCGCGCACAGCTCAGTGCACAGCCAGCCGCCGGACAGAGAGGAGGGACACGGGCCCCCTCCTCTCTAGAAACGCCCCTGTGTGCTTATCAACTGCTCATAGTCAGAAACTAATAGTGCCTTTAATCACCTACTGCCCAGAGCCAGGAACTAGTCCTGCACTGTTACAACTGGTTTCTGCTATCTGACAGGTATATTTTGATGCTTGGTGCTGGTTTGCTGGATATTTGTCTCTTTATTCTGAGGCCTGGATTGTGATTATGTTATCTATGTCATCTGGGGGCTGATCTTTATTCCTAATTCTAATTAGAGATGTGCGCGGACCCGTGTTTTGGTTTTAGCAAGACTACCCTCAAATCTCATGGTTTTTGGTTTTCTCAAAACCACCTTCAAGTGTTTTGGTTTGGATTTGGTTTTGATTTTGGATTTCTTTAAAATTGATAAAACTAGCTAAAATCATGTAATTTGGAACTGTTTACATGCAATCCAAAATCCGAGATTCAGTTTTTAAATCTGAGTTCCAAACTTACAGCAGACCCGAGCTGGGACTTGGTTCTACTCAGAAACCCAAAAATGATCTGAGATTGTAGTCAGAATCCCAAAGTTCGGGTGTGGTTGTTTTTCAGGGAAAGTGAACCGCACATCTATAATTCTAATTGTTCCCCACAGTAAGCTTTCACCTGTTACTTGGATTTGGCATATTGGATTTCGGTGTGTGGGGGAATGCTTATTTAATGAAGGATTTTGAACTAATTTGCATGTTTGAAGGGGGGGTTACACACTGTTCCCTGGTGCCCAGGATGTCAGGTCAAGCTGGCCCTTGTGGTTCTCCAAGTGTCAGTGTGCCCTTGCAGTCTTGGATAGGATAATGCTTGCAGTAATATACCTCACATTCTTTATCTTCCCCCATCCCATTTAGTCATGACTAGGATTGCAGCATTAGTTCTGGTTATGGCAATTTTGAGGGATCCAAATGTATATTTGTTCCAGATTATGCCATAACCAGCCTAGCCTGGCAGCACTAGGGATGGTTACTAATTTGCGGATGCAGCAACTCCATTTAGAAAAAAAAAAATATAGGATGATGGACATCTATAACCAATGAGAACTACTTTCATGATTACAATGTGAAATGTAGTGTGCTCAACCAATGAAAACGTTTAGGGCACTGTTGGTGTTGGATAGAGTGGATCGATTTTTAACTTCTGCGCATGCATCCAGATACTGTGCACACAGAGGTCATGAACCAGAGATTTACGCTAATGTATTCACAGCTGTAGTACAAAATGATTCTAATGCCCTAGCCAGCAGGAAATGTATTGAGACGCCCACCAGTGCCTTCGTAGATCCATGCAAGTGCGAACAAATACACAGCCGCTATCGCAGATCATTTGATCATCAGCCATCTGAGTAGCCTTATGGCCGACTGAACTGAGACATCAAACCACTTTATCTGCGTATGGGATGGAAAATGGCCGGGACATGCCTGTGTTTTGTGTCACACCTTCCCATTACCTTCCTAAAACAGGGTCTTGATTGTCAATCGCTTTGCGAAGTAATCCTCACAGCGAACGGCATTGCAAATGTACCTTGGCATGTATGCAGAGCGACCGTGATGCATGTGCAGTCCACCATTAATTTCTCAAATATTGGAATAGCGTAGATCTCTATATCAGGCCCAGAGATGGAGTTGCGATTTAGGTGCACAGGGGACGCGTGGCCTCAGAAATGTGTTGAAAATTTAGTTAGTGTTCCCGGGTGGTGGCAGGGGGGCGGCTTAGTGCACATATTGAGATATGTTTTGAGGGTGTTGCGGGCATACAGTAGCGCTGAAAATGGTTGTATACACAGATACTCAACTGATCACATTGGAGTCCACACTCGGACGGAGAAATTGCACCTGCCATATGGCGGGTGCAAGTTTTGATGTTGTGACCGATAGCGCATCTATAGATGCACCAATCACTATTATAATGTCTGTAGATGCTGAGAGTGGGCGTCTCAGTCCTTGCACATTCAGACACACGGATGTACACCAGGTAAGGACTTTGTAGCGGCATTTGCAGATGGGTGACCGGCAAAACATGTAGACACAGACGAGGCTTTGTTCGACTCGTGACAGTGCATCCATAAGAATTATAATGTGCTCAACCCATAAGAAAAAATGGTGTACACAACATACAGCATATGTAAGGCATAGATCTACTGAACTCTCCACTACCCATCCTGCACATGGGCAGACCACTCACCATCAGAGATTTACACTAACCAGCAGTCACAAGAAAACTACTGTAGGCTGCAAAGTAACTGTTTTTCCTAAATAATATCCGTTGGCTATTGCCCATGGCTGAAGAAGCAAAAATGTTCTGTTATTGTACAAAAATCCTGTGTAGATTAATTAGTGCTGATGAAAGGATTTCAGTTTGTAGCCACATGGAACTGCTGACAATAGTCACACAGTCTAGATTTCCACTTACTTTACTGTAAAATAACAAGGAAAGTGCTTTACTCTGTGAATGTAATTAGATAAGTGAGAAAACAATCCAAATGCAGTATATTTGAATAGCCATAAATAATTTATTTTTAAATTCTGGGTTTATTTTAAAGTGTTAATTTCTGCAACAATATTACCAGAGTATTACCTGCTTATAATGAAGAAGCATCTCATCAATCTAGTAGCCGACATGGCAGCTTAATTCCATCGAAGGGTTGCATTACATCTTCATTAACAATACAAATTCTATAAGGTATTTACACAATAGGCTGAGTGACATTACCTAGAGCTCTATTTATTAACACTATTTTTACTAAAATAAAGTGAAAAAGGGTGTTTTCACACCCTTTTCACAATATTTTAGTATCACCTACAGTTACTAAAGGGCAAATGGAGTAGAATTCGTAAAATTATACTCCAACCCCTAATTATCACTTATTTTTAGTAAGCAGATCGCATTTCCCATAATTGTAATGGGAAATGTGATCTTACCAAAGTTACTAAAAACATAATGTGAAAAAATACCGTGGAAAGCCCTGTGATAATAACACCACCTGGAGGTGGCGTTATCCAGGGTCTCCCCCGGTTACCAGACTCCTGCTCTGCTATAACGGGCAGAGCAGAGTCCGGAGTCGGCCCCAGTGATCAGCTGTGTGGTCTAAACAGACTAAACGCTGATTCACTGTAAAAAAAAAGTGAAAAATAAAAAAAATGTAAAAAAAACTTACCTGAGTCCAGGGACCAGTGATCGAGGCTCCCGTGATGACCTCCCTCCGGTCAGCTGGTCTCCCATGGTGCACTGAGGCCCGGTCATCACCTGACAGGGTCTGCGATAGCGGGGGGTGGGGCTTAGCGACAGGGGCTGGGCTTGGCGATAGGAGGGGTAGCAGCGGCAGTCAGTCGGCGGATGCACGGGGCACTTGTCACGGTATTTTTTGCAAAAATACCGTTATAAGGCTCTGGAGGGGATTCGCAGGGACAGAGCTTTATCGCAAGCTCTGTCCCTGCAAGGGATTTGTAGTAAATCCTTGTGATATTGCCTGAATATTCAGTCCGTAATATCACACTACAATCTGCATTACAAATGCGGATTGTAGTAAATAGAGCCCCTAGACTTAAAACAGTTTGTTAGAAAATCTTGCAGATTTTTTGCCTCCTGAAAAAATGCCAATTTAGTTGTCATTAACAAAATTCATCCAGCTAATAACCGTAATGGGAGAACAAATGGCTGCATTAAGCCATGTTGTGTGCAGTGGTTATATGAATTTATCATACCGTACATTAGCTGGTGGTCAGGCATTAGGTGGTGATCAGGCATTGCATTAGATGGTACAGGAATGTGGAAACTAGACACACCATAAATCCTCAAGGCGTTGTCTTTAGGTTTCTACTAGGGATGTGCAGGCTCGGCTCTACTCGGTTCCGTTCGTTTTTTTTTACCGAATCTTATTGGCTATCCTGCACATACCTAGTTTCTACACATGCGTAGTTTGTAATATCTGTCTTATCAGTATTTAACCAATAGAGTAGTTGGAAACATACTTATACCCATATTTGTAAGTGGTGTCTGCAGCCTGATGGCAGCTGGTATATAAAAGTTCAGGACAAAGAAGATTCTGTAGCCTTTGCCATTCTCTCGATGGATGTGCGAGATTCCAGATCCAAGGTGTTGGAGGGGGCTCCTGGAAATTAACCATTTATGTCATAAGTAGATGATCTGATGAGCAAGTTAAGTGTTTATAATATATAAATTTTCTTTTACTTTGTAATAAATGTATTTTTAACTGATATTTGTTTGTGTGGCTTGATTAACATCTTTGTATCAAAGAATCTTATTTTGTTCCACCGAGAACAACAGTAGAGTCTTTCCAGTTTAATGTTGTAGGAGTCAATATACTGTACTATAGGGAGATAAGTCAAAACAAGAAAGTAAAGGTGAGCCAGTTGATCATAAAGGATATGAGGAAGTTTGGAATGTGTCTGCTTGCTACTATTACTTATTTTATGGTCTATTATCATAGTTAATAATAGTCCTAAACTCCTAATAGTCTAAATCCTTTGATTAAAATATGAGTTTTATGGGCGTCCATAATTAAAAGGCAGCGTCATTGTACAAGTCAGCTGACATCTATTGGGATTGAAGTACTCACAGTGCTTGCGGAAGCCCAGGGTCTACCACGAGCACAGCGTGAGCAGTCGATGGTTCTCTATGCAGCCGATGGTTGCAGTCAGATAATAGAGTAGCAGGTGCTACTCATTGCATTGTATAATTGCTAAGTAGATGCGTTATTTAGCATGTTTTTTTTTTGTTTTCTGGTTACTCTATTTGATTGTGATTGTGATGTATTTACAGATACCAATCCCAAAAACATTTTACTTCACTAACAATTGCCCCTAGATTTTTAAAAAACAAATACATGATAAATTGTTTTTTTTGGCGTATTTAAAGTGTAATAGGGTAAACTCTTTTTTTTCATTTTTGTTCTCGCTTCAAGTTGTTGTGGAACTGCACATCCCAGCATGCCATTCCAGAGTAAATACATACCTTAATAGCAATACTGTGCAAGGTCAGGCTTGGATTTGTAGTTCCATAGTTTTTTTACAAGGATAAAAAAGCATCTTAAAAACACAAATGACTGACTTTGTTGTAAATTTTAAAAATAATTGTTTAATTCTGAATCCAAACATTTTTGGCATCAAATAATTGATATTTTTTATTTTTCAAATTAAATACATTTTTAAATTCTTCAAAATAATTTTAACAATAAAAAATACACGATTTTCTGGACGAATTTGGAATGGGGACACACTTACAAATGCCTTTTGTGCCATCACCAAATGTCCCTCCTTCCCCTCCTACAAATAAAAATACACCTCCAAATATGTATGGCACATATGATGGCAAGATACAATGTCAAATTATTCCTTGTTTGGTTTCCAGGGGCACTAACCAGATTTAATTTTTGGACATAAACATACAGAAAGTTCTGGGTGGAAATAATCCAAGATCATCAATCTTTTTTCTTTGCTTTGCAGCTGACTCCGGAAAACTCAATTTGCGGATCTGGGTGGACCGTCGTGGACCCTGCTGGAAGTTCGGTCCTGCATCACTTGGGCCAGTAAGTTGTTGTTGTTCCGTGACATCTTGGCTTATGGACCTTAAAATGGAGGTTTGCTCTACCATGCTGGCCTGGACTGCCTCAATGGCTGCTGTTTGGCGTAACACTGCCACCCTAAGCCCATCCAGGACTAGGGCATGGGTGCCAGTGGAGGATGGGAGAGGCACAGTGGATGGAGGTTGTACCGTCACCCCTTCCTTCTGCAGCTGTTCATCCATGCAAGGTCCTTTAAAATTGAAGAAGTAAAAATTTGTATTTTTAATTTAGACAAAAATAGACAGATACAGAGACAGGTGTATGCAAATAATTACCAGACACAGCATGTTGGTCATCTTGTGGAGGCTCCTGGTGGTCTAATTGGGCCTCCGACACTAACCTCCAATCTAAGGCCCCCAACATCTGTTGTTGCCTTTTGGTCAAAGCCAAGCTGTCAGGGAGGGGACCCCCTGGCCCATTAAGGTGTTTGATCCATAAATTGAGCTTTGTCTTGAGTCAGCTGCAAAGGTCACCCACCTAATAAGAATTTTTCCTTCAATTAATTTTTAAAAAAACATCTTGCTATGACACAAAATATATATTGACCATTGGTCTTTCAATATTGGGACTTCAAAATAGACTTTTTTGTGGGGAGGGAATCCAGAAAAAACAAAATTTTTATACATTTTTCCTTTGTTTGTAAAAAATATGAAATACTTTTTTCTGACAAAATAAGCATCAACATTAGTGCTTCAGATTGATGATATTTTCACCTAGATTCCTTTGCGATGTTGTACTGGAATGTTATGTCCAAAAGAGAATCTGGTTAGTGCCTCCTGGATGAGGGTATCCGTAACCCCACAAGGAATATCTTGAAATTGTATCCTGCCATCTGATGGGCCATCCACATTTGGAGGCGATGTGTTTCTGGGAGGTGGAGGAGGATCATCTGGTGGCAGCACAGGCACACTTTCCACACCCACATCTGCAAGTGTGTCCACATCTTCATTTTCTGATGCTACTCCCAATCCAAATTCGTCCAGAAAATCGTGTATGTCAATCATGCAGTCCTCTACACTGATCTCCTCATAATCCATGACTGCAAATTCCAAAAAGCCAGGCGTTGCTATTTATATCCATATGCGTACGCCGCTGCTATTGTGCGCCACTGCCATGCAGTGCCCTACGCAATGCACAAGCGACCAACACACCCTATAAAACCGCCCCTCCAAGTTCAAATCACTTTCACAAGAAGCTGCAGAGTGTTGGGAGTGTGCGACATGCTGCGCAGGCATATGCTGGCTGTATGATAGGTGTTGTGTTGATATAGATGTAGTAAATCAACAACTGTCCTGTGTCCATCTGCAAATTTTGAATGGCCAACCAATCAGAGCGCACCATAGTTGATATAAAGTTTGCACACTGTAATTTTTGTCATTACAATCATGAGATCCTCTAGTTTTAGCAGACAGGACATGCACGTCCTCATAGAGGTGATGGACTGGCGCCTGAGGCCCGTGGGCCCGCAGGGTGCCAAATTGCATGAAAATGCGGGCCTACGTTGAGGTGCGGAGGAGGCTTTGCTGCATGGGCTTCCGCCGGAAGGTGGTCCAGTTAGAGAGGAGATGGTTGGACCTCCGGAGGCAGATCCTGGTTCTCCTTGATCAATTGCAGGCAGATAACCGCCAAAATAAGTAATGCGTTGTATATTCTTTGCGTGGTGTATGCTTTGTGTTGTGTATACCTTTCTGTGTGTGTAACATGTATTGCTTTTAAAGGCCTGTTTGTTTATTTCAGATTAAGGTCTGCAGCCATTTAGTTTTTTTTTAAATGGCTTTTACCAATTTGATAGTCCTAAAAAAAACTGCTGTGATTTTAAAAGTAGCTTAACTGTTGTAGACATTAGAGGCTACAGTTTCCACAGTGTCTCTGCATTAATGAAACAAGGTTGACACAGGTGTCTGTATGTAATCCTCATCCTCAGCCTCAAAAATCAGATCTGGACCTTGCATATGCCTTTGCTCTGCTAAACCTGGGAGTTCTGGATATGATGTGTCAAAAATCATGTTGAGTTCTACACACCCTGAGTCAGGATTTAGATTGTGAAAAACAAACCAAAAAACAATGTTAGACAAATATATTCACACAACATTCAGATATGTATACTTATTAATGTCAACTTTGTTAACAAATTTTTTTTTTCATTATTCATTTTCCACTATCTCATAGGATTACGTCGACATAGAGAAAGATCACGACGTGGTGAAACCCCAACCATCCCTGAATCCGCCTCAACCCAACCTTCCTCCCCAACCATCCCTGAATCCGCCTCAACCCAACCTTCCTCCCCATCCACCCCTGAATCCGCCTCAACCCAACCTTCCTCCCCACCCACCCCTGAAGCCGCCTGAACCCAACCTTCCTCCCCAACCACCAGGGGTGGGCTGGGGCAAGGGGCAGGGTGCCATCTGCCCCCCAGGCCGGTACGATTTTTGTGTTGTGGGGCCGCCAGTTGTCAGCCACCTTATGCTCCATATGCATCTGGTGGCCGGGAGACATGCGGAGGCCACTTGGTTGTGTTACAAGAGTAATCAGCGTGACCGGCCATGCTGATTATCCTTGTAACAAACCAACTGGCCAGGGAGCATCCTCTCTGCATGTTAACCGGCCGCCAGACATGTGACCAGGGTGGTCACGCAAGACGCAGGGCCCCGTGTGGGCGTCACGACGGCCACTTGTCCTCACCTGCCCCGATGGCACCTGGTCCTCCTCCTGCATGGGCTCCATTTCCCACCCCCGGCACCACTTGCTGTTGCTGGCAATGCTGCGGACATCAAGTAAGAAGAAGCAGCTGCCAGCGGGAACCTGCACTGTCTGGAGAGAAACTGCAGCTGCTGCTGGAGTGAGCGTGTATTGGAGGAGCTGCCGAGCTGCAGCACTGAAACAGAGAAAAACTCCAGAAGAAATCAGGTAAGTAACTCCTACAGGGGAAAGAGCAGTAAATTAAAAATACTCAGATGGGGAGGGGGGCATAATAATGGCTAGATACAGTACGTGGGGAGGAGTACACAAAGATGGGTATACAGGTTGGTAGGAGGGCACAGCAATGGGTATACAGGTGGGGAGGGGTGCACAATAATGGGTATAAAGATGGGGAGGAGTACACAATGATGGGTTTACAGGTCGATAGGAGGGCACAGCAATGGGTATACAGGTGGGGAGGTGGGCACAGCAATGGGTATACAGGTGGGGAGGGGTGCACAATAATGGTTATGCAGATGGGTAGGTGGGCACAGTAATGGTTATACAGATGGGAAGGGAGGCACAATAAAGGGTATACAGATGGGAAGGGGGCACAATAAAGGGTATAAAGAAGGGGAGAGGGACACAATAATAGGTATATTGGGAGGGAGAACAGCAATGGGTATCCAGGTGGAGGGTGCACAATAATGGGTATACAGGTGGGGGGCACAATAAAGGGTTACAGATGGGGGGTTTGCACAATAAATATACATACACATGATGCCCTTTTTTTTGTCACAGGCTTGTTTTTTTATGAAAGCCGGGGGGCCACTTGCTTGTGTTGCCCCCCAGGCTGAAAGTTGCCAGCCAGCCCCTGCCAACCACCCCTGAAGCCACCCCAAACCAACCTTCGTCCCCAACCACCGCTGAAGCCGCCTCACCCCACCACTGCTCCCCAACCACCCCTCATGCCGCCTCATCCCACAACTCCTCCCCAACCACCCCTGAAGCCGCCTCACCCCACCACTCCTCTGGGAGCTCCAATTGGGCTGCTTTGTCACAAGAAGTGCCATGCCCAGTAGAGAAACAACCTGTTGGTGAAGGTACATATACTATAAACTATTTCACCTATAATGCCTGCTCTGATCCCTCCATTGGCGCTGTCAGCAAAATCACACATATGTTTGTATGGTGTAAGTGATGAAGCCAAATTTCACAGATGTCGTAATGCAATCTATAACAAATTTAGGAACCTGCAACTAATGCCATGTGAAAGCAGCATTAACCACAGTAGCCAATGTGCTACGCTGTGCACTATTAGCCGGCGAAGGGATACACACAAAATAATCATGGCTATGGTGGGTGGGTGGGTGATGTTTTAAACTGTTATGATTGATTGACTAACAAATACATAAAAAAATAAGTTTTATGTTTTATTTATATTTCAGTTCAACAAGAGGAGCCATGGCGGGATTTGCTCCAGAGGGAGCTTACGCTCATCGGCACAAATTTTGGAGGCCATCACCCGGATCCTTTAACAAAATTTTTACATTTGAAAAAAAAAAACATGTTGTGTTTTTATTATATTTTAAGATATAGTTAAATTGTAATAAAAAATAAAAAAAACTCTCATTCTATCTATCTGTCCATATGTTCATTTTATTTTCACACACATATATATATATATATATATATATATATATATATTGTCCATGGGTGGCACTTCCAATAATCAATTTTACAGCGGGTGCCCTCCAGAAAAGACAGCCGTCCTCCAATACAATTCCAGATAGACGGCACTCCACAGAATATAAATACAACACAGGAATGTGATCAAATCATCACCGATGTTTCGGGGCCCTTTATTGTCCCATCATCAAGGTGATGGTGCAATAAATGGGGGCAATATATATATATATACATATATATATATATATATATATATATATATATAGTGATATAGTCGGCGTAGGGGGTCCCTCTCCTGGGGTAGATGGACACCTCCTTACACACAGCAGCCAGGAAACAGCACACCAGTCCAGGGTTTTCGTGCACGCTGGTCAGAACCAGTTTTATTGTGCAATATACACAATAAAATATACAAAACATAAAAATAAATCCTAGCCCATCTGGGCACTAACTAGACAGGTTATTATTCCCTCTGTACAAGTTGCAGGGCCTACTGCCTTACCACAAACACAGCACTTTCAAATGTCACAGTGTCTCTGAACAAACCTAAGTGTCTGTTTCTCCCCAGGGTATGTGAGACACTCAATCAAAACCTAACACAGCTTATCTGAGCCACTTCCAGGTGCAACTACTAATCAGCCTGCTCTCAGACTGAAAGGCCCAACACCTGGAATGGCCTGTAGAAGGAGCCCTCCCTTCTCTACTCACTTCCACACCCCTAGGACCCATTATCCAGCTTTTACCAAAACCCGCACTCCTGGTCTGTTTGGCATAACAGACTTCTCCTGGGGTTTTAAAACACATATGATAGGAATCTGGGACACACATATATGCCAACCCAGACTTCTCCAGTGCTTCAACAAAGCACTTGACAAAAGGGCATTGTGCCCTGAAACGTTGGCATTAAAAAAACATTAATTTAAACCCCTCAGTGCCGCCTATTCCTTTTGCTATATTGTTTATAAACAAAGGAGGGCACGAGGGCATAGTATGATACTGAGATAATAGGAGTGCCGAGGCGACTGGACACATATATATTAATATATATATATATATATATATGGATATTATATACTTATACATCTATGAGAGAGAGAGAGAGAGAGAATATATAATTAGTTATACAAAGTTGTGTGCGTGTGTGTTTTTAAAATTTGACAATTCCAGCATCAGTAAAAAAAAAAAAACCAAGGTACGGTTGCACACTGATTGCAATCGCATCATGAGCAATGAAAACATCAAAAGATCAGATGAGAACACACGACTCTGGCAAGTAACTGCGATGGCCGCGTTGGGTGACGGCTGTGTCCATCAGACTACTGCATGTGTAGTCATCGCTCGTTCTGTTACATGGCCCGTAGGTGTGTTTTCATTGGGATGGGTGTTTACCCGCTTAAGCTGTGCATTGCGAGCGATTGGACATTTTGCATTTTCTCGGCTCTGAATCAGGACCTTAGTGCTGCACATGCGCGGTGTCGTCTTGCCACTGTGTAGAGTGACATGGTGGAAGATGGACGTCTCCTACTTAGCTCCTAACAAGAGACCTGGTTATTACCTGCTATTATGTTGTTCCAGCATCTTGCACCACTACCCGCAAGCATCATACACTCAACGGCTGATGAGTTGTATGAAACCCTCCTCTGCTCAAGCACCGCTCCAACACCTGTGTGTATACCACAGTGAGTATAACTGTACCAACTATATCCAAATAAACCAACACCACTGGTTAAGTAACTGGGCTGTTCATAGTTAGCTGGTGCTTACATAACTCTGCAATATCAACACCTGTACACACATAATTTCCGACATATTTGAAGTAATCATTTTGTAAACCTAATATTCACAATTATGTTTTTTTCTTATCTAGACTTTCTTAAATTATTTATACATGTTGATAATAAATAAAAAAATTACTTAAACAAATAAAAGTGTGAATAAATATATTTTGAAAGGTTTGGGGCTCCTCTCTTATGATCTGTGGAGCGACCGTTTTCCATGAGTAGTCAAGAAAAGAAGGGACTCCCAGTTTATCTTATGTTTTAAAAATTAGATTATATTATAATATATAATATGGAATGATGATTGTATTAATATTATAATACTTTAAAACAAAAAAAATCTAATTAGATTAGCCTTGAGCACCAGCAAGAAATGAATGTCATCAATTTGGTGCTTCACTTTATGCTGTCAGATATAAGAGATTCTTTCATAACCCCAGATGAATGAATTGTATAATGTTATTCAAATCCAATGCTGGATTTATATTCTAGTACAAGTGTGATTGAAATATAGAATTTGTTCATTGCAGCAGTAAGGGAAAGCCTAGAATTTTTTATCTGCTGTCTCATTCTATTTCTATTATATTATAACAAGAAATGAAAGACCATGAACACGTGAATCGGATTGTGAGGTACGGTATATTCATTTTTAAACATGGAAATGCAAAATCTTTAAAAATTGAGCACTACAATATTACTATGACTATTCTCGGTGGATTATATTTTTATAATTCACATAATTTTTATTTTATTTTTTTCTATATTTCAAAGCTAATTTTAAAGTCTTTAGTAATCATTTGCAGAAATGTATCTCAAGTCGCATCAATAATATTTAAAATTGTATATTCATATGATATTTGTAAAGTTGCTGTCCACTTCAATGGTAGCAGTATTAGGAAATGTTCTCTTGAAGATTAAGGGAGTAGGAAAGAACCTTATGATTGCCAATAATGCATAAGTGACTCTTCCCTTTCTTAGCCATCCATCAAACCAGTGGTAAGCTGGCGTCTTTTGGTCATGGATAAGTAGATACACAGGGCCCACTACAGTATCAGTTACATGTTTAACTCGAGGTATCTAGCCAAAATGCTTCCCCATCTATAACATCCTCCCACCTATTTCCTCTCTTGAAGACTTGGCCACACCCCCTCAGTACCTGGGTCCCATAAATGTCTCAAAGGCTCTGTATTCAGCCTATTATCTGCTGTTAATAAGTTTTAACAAGTCTCTAAACAGAGATCTAGAGGAATATTTGAGGTCCTGGATAACTGAAATTAAGATTTTTCAAATTAATTATCTGTTGAATTAGAAGTAATGTTACAACAAGAAGATAGAAAGAATTTGGGAAAAAAATGGTGTACAGGTTGAATCTCCCATATCCAAATATTATAAAATACGTAATATTCCGAATTACAGAATATTTTTAGCATGACTGAGCTAGTGAAACCTTTGATTTTTGATGGTTCAATGTACACAAACTTTGTTTAAGGCACAAAATTATTACAAATAAAGTATAAAATGACCTATAGGCTGTGTGTATAAGGTGTATATGAAACATAAATGAAATTCATGTATGTATACAAACTTTGTTTGAGCCACAATATTATTGAAAATATTGTATACAATTACCTGCAGGCTGTGTGCATAAGGTGTATATAAAGTATACATTCATTCTGTGTTAAGATTTGGGCCCTATTCCTAAGACATTTCAATATGGTTTGCAAATATTCCAAAATACGGAATATTCCGATATCCAAAATACCCCTGGTCCCAAGCATTTTGGATATGGGAGACCCAACTTGTATTTGTTTGACTTTCATGAATTCCTATAAAACATTAATTGATTTTATTTATTTTTTTTTATAAAAACCAGTGAAATTAAAAAAGTAAAGATACAGTAGAAAGAATGTGAACAGAAGAAATATGTCAGGTCGCGGCCTTGGATCAGCCGTTACTCACCACAGTGCCGGCTTCCCCTGATCTCCTGGGTGGTCAGACGTCAGGTGCAGCGGCAAGTGACGCGCTGAGGATTACTCCTAGGGCCTGCTAGGACTTTCATGGGTTGCACTGTGACTTGGTTCCTGCATTTGCTGTCATGGACATGCCATGACAGACCATATCACATGACTACCTTTGTCCTGTGGTAGCGTCGTTAGCTGCCAACTGACGTGGTCCACCAATGGACTGCTACTGTTATTTAGCCAGGCTCCATGTAACAGGAAGTTGCCTGAACAACTTCACTACTTCAGTGTTGATTCACTGTGGTTTCGTTCCAGGCTCCACGTTGGGCTATTCTGAGTTTATTTGCAGTATCCTCCATTGTGTTTTCCAGTGTTACCCTCATGTTTCATATCTCCTCTCGAGTTTATTTTTTCTTTTGTTCCAGTCTCTCCCTGCTTGTGGCTACTATATACATCATCCTGTACCGGAGGCAAGCACTTTGGATTAGAGCTCTATCTGCGTCCGGCTCACTAGTG
The DNA here is from genome assembly GCA_031769625.1 of Taudactylus pleione. Lineage (NCBI taxonomy): Eukaryota > Metazoa > Chordata > Amphibia > Anura > Myobatrachidae > Taudactylus > Taudactylus pleione. The sequence goes on along the minus strand of JAUIMM010000036.1, from coordinate 17,959,709 downwards.
TATTTACTAACCTGCATCTGGTTCCCCAGTGGATCTTTTACTGATATATCCATCTGGATCCCCAGTGCATCAATAACTCATATTTGCTTCTGGATCCCCAGTGCATCTATTACTGATATCTGTGTCTGGATTCCCAGTGCATCTAGTATTGATATCTGCATCTGGATCCCCAGTGCATCTATTACTGATATCTGCATCTGGATCCACAGTGCACCTTTAACTGATTTCTGCTTCTGGATCCCAGTACACTTGTTCATTACCAGTGACTGCGATGCTTCCTGAGTATCAGAGCTACTATACTCTCCCAGCACCCCTCTTGTGTCTTCCTGTGTTTTTGTTTGTTTCCCACTAGTACCGGATACCTGACCAAAGGGCCGTGACCTGCTTGCAGCTAAGCCCAAATCCCAATTGGAGGGGGTCACTGGCGAACACCACCCGGTAAGTTAGACTCTGCGCCTTTGGTCAGGTCTCATCAACATCCGGTGCTAGTGGATGAGGAAGATATATATACAAGCCCAGGCTCCAAGCCCTCCGGCTGAGGATCCCGAGAATGTAAGCATTACAAAATGTTTTGTGTTCTAAAATAAGTTGTGCTTTATCCTCTACAAGTACATTATACAGGGCTGGATTAACTAGTTTCCAAAATAAGCACATGCTTAGGACATCAAGGGAAAGGGTGCACCACATAGATTTTTCATTGCCAGATTTACCATGGACCATATGGTGCAAAACTGCAATTGGTGCAGCTGAAAAAAGGGGCTATATACATGTGAGGGGCATGGCCTCGCATAAGGGGGCATCGCCTCGTGGTCTGAGTCCCGATTTTGTAACACGAGCTGCACCCGGGGACCAGACTGTCTGACTCCCTAACAGTGTCAGGAGCTGAGTGCTGCATGTAATTCTACAGTGCAACACCCGGCTCCTGTCACTGAGGGGGAGTCTGCACCTTGGTGTCACCACTCAGCAGGTGACACCCGGGTCCGGCCTGCATCCTCCTTGTGACGCCACTGATCCAGACTGGTCATTAATATGGTAAATAACTGCTTACTGCTTACTGCTTCCAGCCAATATAAATGGGGAGCCATCTTTTTTTAAATAAATTTCTCCAAAAAATATTTTTTATCACCACGATTAGCAGCAAAAAATTTAACTTTTCTGAGCACTTTGGTAAATATACTTCTTAAGCTCAACATTTTAGATGGTGATTTTAATTAATTACAATATACTGTAAGTGGACAAGTTAGAGGTGCGTGTGTGTGTAAATCATTGAAATGTATTATGTATACCCTATATCAGTGGCTCCCAAACTGGGTGCTGTGGGGCATTTGACAAGGGTGCTGCGGGTTGATGGTCAAGGATTACATGTATTTATTTATGGTCAATATGATAGACAATACCAATGCTGGCAGCTGCCAATATGTGGAGAGACAGACCTAAGGATAACAGGTAAGCACAATATACGTTTAAATAATTTTGCTGAAACCACAGCCCAATATAGTTTTATAGCCTTTAAAATATAAAACAAATGAGGCCATGTGGGGACAATGTGTAATTATTTTATGTATACTAAGTTATAGGGCCCATACACCTAAACGACCAGCATAAGATCAGATGAATGATACGTTTTCCCTACGATTCTCCCGGAGCTCCCTGGCAGTCCTTGCAGCATGTTTGTTGTTTTTCTAGCACAGGATCAGTCGTAAGATCGATCCTTTTTCTCACAGGCTCATCAGGGAAACAGTATTGAAATGACTTGAAATGCCACACGATGGATCGCATGAACAAAATAAACTGCACGATTCTCATACGGATACGACGGGCAAGATGTGCTGCACATATGATCAGAAGACTCGATTGTACGAACAGCGGGAGCGCGCATCAGATCGTAACTTACTAAAAAAAGACACGATTTTCACAAGATCCATCTTATGATTGCTTGAATATCGTGTAATTGTCCAGAAATCGTGTAGGTGTATGGGGGCTATTAGAGGTTGAAAATACTAAGTAGAATTAACTGAATGAAGAGCAAAGTCACTAAAATAATTAGAATGATTAAGGAAACATCTATGCAACACTATTTATTAATGGGCCAGCATAGCAATTAATCTCTGTAATTTTCCATCGAACAGACTCATATTGTACATTTCTTTTAAATATTCTCATTGGAATAAAAATCAACCAGTTATATATGGCAAAAAAGTATATTATATCAATTAATTGATATGGTAACTTTTACATGAATATATATATAAAGTAAGCTTTCATTTGAATAACTGGTATATAGCTATTTGCCTTACACGCTAAATATTCTAACACTGTAATGCAAGACAGGTAAGTAATTAAATCAACACCAGAGATTCAGATATTTTTTCCTGTGAACTTTAATTTAAAGCATCCAAGTAAAGCACTCATAATAATAAATATATTTTTAAAACCTGTTTTCTATATTGTGACATTGTGTTCTCTATTTCAATAGCCATTTCCTGATCAGATCACCTAAAATGTCCTCAATTAGTAAATAGTGACCCATCCTAATACACTTTTAGGATTATGGGAAAATGATCACCTGAAGTTCAGGGGAGGCAATTGCACAGTTAAAAATATGTTCATTTATTAATAGTTACTTAAATAGTGAACACATATTACGAAGTGCTTTACAGAGAATATAGTCATTCACATCAGTTCCTGCCCCAGTGGAGTTTACAATCTACAGTATATTCCCTACCACATGTACACACACATGTACCCTAAGGTCAATTTTTGTTTGAATCCATTTAACCTACCAGTATGTTTTTGAACTGTGGGAGTAAACTGGAGCACCCACAGAAAACCCATGCAAATAAGGTAGAACATAGAACCTCCTTGGTGGGAATTGAACCCATGACTAATGCTAACCTCTACACCAATTGTGTTGCCAATCTTTAAATGGTCGAAAAGCACATATTAAACAAGGTGTTACAAAAATCTTTAGAATGTGTGAAAAAAAATGGCTTTGTAAGCAAGACCTAATACAGCTGACTTTAACAGCCCTTTTGTATTAAACATGTCAAACAGAAACAGCTCATATGTGAGAGAACTTCTAAGTTTACTTTAATTAACAAATTTACATTGCACACCTAGTGAATGTGGCATGCAAGAAAGAGGGCCCCCATATCACAATAATATATATTATATAGAAAACCCAACCAGGAGTCACCAGAGGACCATCATCACAGCAGGCAGCATGACACTGGGTCCTCTATGGTAAATGGAGTCATAGGAGTAAATTTCCTAAGAATCATGTTTGACCCTTGTTTTAAACACAGGTAGGAACAATCAGAATTGGGAGGGGTTTTTTAAAATAAATTTGGAAATTTACCAAGGTCCCGTGTTTGTCGATGGTGTATCTGATCATTCCTACCCATGTTTCCTGCCTGTGTTTCCCTCCTGAACAAGCATTTTGCACATAGTTAGATATGTTCAGGATGCTTGTTTGTGTGTGTATGTAAAAGGTAAAACATTTTTAAATGACATGGGTCCTCTTCCCCAAAAGCTTAACCAGCCCCAGGCTCCTGAGCCATTCCTGGTTCTAAAAATATAGGGAAAAAACTTGTAGGGTTAACTCATATGTTAGGAACCAGCACTGGGTTCCTAGTTTCAAAAAAGGGGGAAAATGCGTGGGGTCCCCTATTTTTAAAATCTAGCCGGGGTGCAATGCCACAGCCAGGGGACCCTTTCAACGGGTCTCCCCGGCCAAAGCATTAACACCCCAAGGTAGTCGGCAGAAGCCAGGGATCTCAGGAGAGGAGGGGACCCCCCAATAAATGGGTCTCCCGAGCACCCGAGGCATACACCGAAGCCCGGGGCTCTTCCCTGCACCCCAGGTCAGTGGGTGCAGGGGTAATAGTGGGAAAATTAGAATACTATTGCTTTTTACAGTAGAACTACAGGTGCCAACATGCCTGCCCTTTGGCACTTGTGGAACTACAAGTGCCAGCAGGCAGCTTGCCCTCCCACTGTGAAAAAAATAGTGAAAAAAAGATAGTACACACACACCATAGAATTTAAAAGTTTATTACATACCTAACACACTCACACATACTTACCTTCTACCAGATGTTCACATGCCCTTCTCCAGTAGAATTTCCACGGGTTTACCTGTTAAAAAAAATCCAATACTCACCTACCATTTGGGGTAGCTTCGGTACCCTTCTCCTTTAGGCTCCTGGGGTCATTGCAAAATAAAAAAAATGAGTACACGATCCATACCGGACATGTAGAGATGTATGTGTTAACACATACATCTCTATCGCACTGAATGACAGAGACCGGCAGGCTTCTGTCATTCTCCAAGGCCGCCAGACAATCGGAGGCAACTCTACAATTAGCAGCCGCTGATTGGCTGTGACCCACATGCTGTTGACTGTCAGCCACGTGGGTCACAGCCAATCAGCGGTTGCTAACTGTATTTATTTATGATTTGAATGCGGTGCTCATTTTAAAAACAGGGGAAACCTCACACATTTTTTTCCCCCAATTTTTAAAACCAGGAACAGCTCTGGGAACCCAGTGCTGGTTCCTAAATATGAGGGAACCCTACACATTTTTTCCCCTTCTGACCCTAAGCACCTTCAGTCATATTCTCCTTAATTTAACACATTTCAAAATACTGTCATACTTGGGACTCAAACATATCACCTCATACTTTGCAGACAGACACCCTACCAATGGAGCCATTCGCTACTATGAAGGAAGCCTGTAAAGTCTAACTATATAAGTTACTTCACATTTACTTCACATTCTGATTTAAAATATTGTCATACCTGGGACTCAAACTTATCACCTCACACTTTGCACTCAGATACCTTACCTACATTAGGATAAAGATAAGAAAGAGAAGCGCTCAGAAGTCCTATGTTTGTTCAATGGAAGAGGCTACTAATAATTAAAGTGAAATACAATTATTGTATAATTACAGTTATTCCCAAACTTTTTTGAATCACGGTGCCCTGGAGTATCAGCATTTTTTCCATGGCACCCCTGGGCCAAAAGTTTCTTATTGAGAAATTCAGCAAAACGTAAATTGTTCTTATATGTCACCCTTAGGTTAAGTTATGTGGTGGTTGACAGGGCTGTGCTTCTATTTGTCCACATATTTTTTGATTGGCAGTCATTAGCACTGGTTTTGCCTATCACGTTGAGTAAAAATTATTTTATTTGGTACTGGACCACCAACCCTAGACACCCCTACAAGTGCCCTGAGACACCCCAGGGTGCCACGGCACCCAGTTTGGGAACCACTGGTATAATAGCTAATAGTCGTGCATAAAAAACACAGTTAAAATCCAAAAAAAGTGATACATTAAAACAAAATAAAGATTGTTGCAAAATTCTCAGAAGGGTGCATGTGGAAACTGCCAGTTTAAAATACAGAGAAGCGTGTTAAGGCAATGGCCCTGTGACTGCTGCTGACAGAGGTATCCTGTCTACATATTCTGTACACGGCTGACTCCCATTAAATACCTGCTCCGTGTCCGCTGCACACTGCAAAAGTTCAGCGCTAATCATAGCCTCCTTCTACTGCTATTCCGACTGCTTGGCCAGCACAGTCAAATAGCCAGTTACTCTCCTATCAAACAAGGCAACTAGAACTCTGCTACACACCAGAGTTCTCAGGGCCTGATTCAGAGCCGGACACTATTTGCGCTCGCTCGTTCAGAAAAAGGGGCCGGGTATTTAAATTGAGCGCTCACTCTTTGCGGTCTGTTGACGCCTCTATGTCTGAGCGAGCGAACGAAACATGCGCTCGCTATTTTGTAAAGATGCCCCCTGGCCGCTCGCATCCTACGTCATCTCCGCTATTTATTAGATTAATCGAGTACATCAAAAGGCGTCTGAACTGCTCGCAGTGCTTGTGGTAGGTTTATCCTACCGCAATCATGCGAACAGTTCAGGCTAAGAAACAACCAGGTGACGTGGCCGATGACGCTGCTTTGTTAATTATGCACACCCTTAAAACACCCGTTTTGACCATTTGGCACGCCTGTGTTCGGATCTCCACTCCCCGTTTTCAAGCACCTTCCTCTGTTACCACCCACAAACGCCTCATCCTGTCACTCAAATTAGCAGGCACTGGCTATTTGGCGAGCGCTCGATTTCTGATCGCACTGACTGGTTGGCGCATGCGCATTACGACCCATACGCATGCGCAGATGTGCGAACATCGCTCGGAGTGAACGAGCAGGTGCTTACGAGCGGCTCTGAATCAGGCCCTCTGACCCATGCAGGAATCAAGAGAAGTGTGACTGGCCACTAGAGTGTTCACCTCCTTTTCATTACATTCGTTCGGAGCCATGATTGCCTGTTTAAAGTCCTTGTTATATGTAAGGAGCCAAGTTCCATCTCAAAGTCTGGACAAAGGAGCTTAAACAACGGTTAGATCTATCTCTCTCTCCTGTTAAGGCTCATACACACTAGACGATGTGCTGTATGAACGATATTGGTGAAAGATTTCCCTTGAACTTTCTGTAGTGGAGGACAAACGATATTGGTGTAAACACTGAAAGATATCTTTAAAGATATCTTTCAGTGAAGTCATCCTGCCACATCTCTGAACAGGCAATTCTTGCCAATATCGTCAGATTGGCCTGCATGTACGGACGACAATAGACATCATCAACGACCCTCGGGAGCGCACATTGTTGGTCATTCACTGCATGCACACTGTACGATATGCGCAATATAGTGTTGAACGATATCAGTATCGTCCATATCGTTCATAAAAATCGTTTTAACTCATACAACATATGATAGTCATATTTGCTAGTGATAATACAACTGATTCATTTAGTACTCTGGTTATCCATCATTTTAACTTTACAGCCCAGAGAAGTTCATTAACTCAGAGGGGGTCATTCAGACCCGCTCGCGAGGGAAGTTCGCTCGCAAGCGGGTCGATGGTTGGCGAATGTGCATGCGCACGACGGAGGGAGCTCCATCGTGCGCATGCGCGAGACCCGGCGAGCGACGAGAAATACATCGTTCGGGTTCTCGCACCAAAGGGGGTGTGCTGTCGATGGTGACTGACAGCACGCCCCCTCTGGTGGGCGTGCCATGGAGGCGTTCCCATGGGAACGCCTACCGTCTGAGTCCGGCATCACTGACATCAGTAATGATGTCAGTGGGAGTGACTTTGGCTCTGATAGAGCCAAAATCACTCCTGGGCTTGCGGCAGCGAGACCCTACCGCAGGGTCTCGTCGCAAGCCCGATGGTCGCGATGGTCAAAGACCATCATCATGGACGCTCGCATAAGCTGTCATCCATAAGCTATCGCATAAGCTATCGTCCATGAGGACGCTCCAAAAACAGGTAGGAGGGCCCTGATTCAGAGCGAGCGCTCTGGTCAGAGCGTTCAGCTCTGAATCAGGCCCAGAGATCGATTGACTTTTATTATGGACAATATTTGTGCCTGACACATCTTGTGCCTTCAATCTATTACTCTCTGTGATTATTGGGAATATTTGCAACAATATCAGAAATTTTGCGACAATCTCTATTTTATTTTAATGTATCACTCTTGCTGGATTTTAACTGTTTATTTTATGCATGACTATTAGCTATTATACAATAAATTGTATTTCACTTTAATTATTTGTAGCCTCTTGCATTTGTACAAACAGGATTTTTGAGCGCTTCTCTTTTTTTTCTTTATCTTTTGTACCTCTATAAAGAGAGCCCACATCTATCTTGTGATAGCTGCTGTGAAGTTGTATGTATTGTACCTATGTTTCAGTAATTATGGTGGGTCTGATATAATAAGTGCCTACTACTGTGTACCTAGGGGGTCATTCAGACCCGCTCGCGAGCGCAGGACGCTCGCAAGCGGGTCGATGTTCCCCCACTGCACATGCGCACGATGGAGGGAGCTTCGTTGTGCGCATGCGCGAGAGCCGGCGAGCGACGGGCTCTCCATCGCTCCGTGTCTCACACCAAAGGGGGCGTGCTGTCGATGTTGATTGACAGCACGCCCCCTTTGGTGGGCGTGCCTGCCAGACGGAGGCGTTCCCATGGAAACGCCTACCGTCTGAAGCCAGCCCCACTGACATCACTAGTGATGTCAGTGGGAGTGATTTTGGTTCTGATAGAGCCAAAATCACTCCAGGGCTTGCAGCAGCAAGACCCTACCGCAGGGTCTCCGTCGCAAGCCCAATGGTCGCGATGGTCAAGACCATCGCGATCATCATCATGGACGTTCGCATATGCTGTGGGTGGTCATCCACAGCTATGCGAGCGGCCAGGAGGCCGCTCCATTTTCATGGAGAAGGGCACTGATTCAGAGCGAGCGCTCTGGTCAGAGCGTTCGGCTCTGAATCAGGCCCCTAGTACTCTATTTTTTTCCTATGTACCTACATTAGAAATCTGTGAATTCTAAATATATGAAGCTGCTTGAAATTGTCAGTATAAACAACTGCAGCAGAGTTCTATTTAGCGCCTGGCTGCAGGGGATTGGATGTGTGGCTGCACACTACATACAGTACATCTGTCTAGTTGCAAAGGTTTTAAACTAATAATTACAAGTAGCTTCATAAATTTAGAATTCACACATTTCTAATGCAGGAGCAAATGGCTCCATTGGTAAGGTGTCTGACTGCAAAGTGTGAGATGATGGGTTTGAAACTTTGAATACCAGGTATGACCGTGCAGGCATGAGCACACAGACACATGTTGAAGAAGTGATCAAGAAAGCTGCTTAGCTGTAGGCTGCTATAGTCAATGTTAGAATCAAAAGTGTTACATTATAAGTGTAATTACAATTTGATAACTAAGATGGAGTTAACCACCTTTTTAAAACTATTTCAACTCATTTTTTTTTTTTTAAACACCATATACCATAAAAATTACAATTTTCATGGTATACTGTAGTTCTGGTCATTGACAGCTGTACCATCGACGGCCGATTGGTTCAGCCATCGATAGAAACAATCGATTGTTTGACATTGGTTGCGGGGCTCCACAAACACACACACTATATATATATATATATATATATATATATATATATATATATATATATATATATTAGGGGTGAGCGGGTTCGGATTTCTGAAATCCGAACCCCCCCGAGCCCCCCCGATCCGAGTCCGATCCGAGTCAGGCTCGACTTTTCCCGCCTGACTCGGATCTGAAATCGAGGCAAAACGTCATCATCCCGCCTTCCGAGTCTCGCGGGTTTTGGATCCTATATAAGGTACCCGCGTCGGCGCCATTTTCTCACTCGGCTGTGGACAGTGAAGAGGGAGGGTGGGAGTTAGGGCTGTGTAGTGTAGTGTAGTGTAGTGTAGTGCTGCTGTTGTCCACTACTTCAATGTCCATAGGGGCTGGCTGTGTTGTGCTGTGCTGCTGTTGTTAATAGGGGCTGTGTCCACTACTTCAAAGTCCATAGGGGCTGGCTGGACTGTGTTGTGCAGTCAGTTCTCCATAGGGGCTGTGTCCACTCCAAAGTCCTGTGCAGTGTCCCAGTCCTAAAGGAGTGCTGTAGTGTTGTCCAGGGGGTGCTCTGTCCATCAGGGGTGCTCCCCCCAAGTGCTAAAAAAATAATATATTTTCTGTGTTTGTGAATTGTGTGCGCAGTAGCCGCACGTGCATCAACAAAGTAGTGCCAAGCGTGCGCCTGTGTCACAAGTAAAGGGCCGGCTGGCTTGACCGTTAAAGGGTGCTGTAACCCCCGAAAGTACACTCCAGTCCAAACCAAAAAAAAATTATTTTCTGTGTTTGTGAATTGTGTGCGCAGTAGCCGCACGTGCATCAACAAAGTAGTGCCAAGCGTGCGCCTGTGTCATAAGTAAAGGGCCGGCTGGCTTGACCGTTAAAGGGTGCTGTAACCCCCAAAGTACACTCCAGTCCAAACCAAAAAAAAAATTATTTTCTGTGTTTGTGAATTGTGTGCGCAGTAGCCGCACGTGCATCAACAAAGTAGTGCCAAGCGTGCGCCTGTGTCATAAGTAAAGGGCCGGCTGGCTTGACCGTTAAAGGGTGCTGTAACCCCCGAAAGTACACTCCAGTCCAAACCAAAAAAAAATTATTTTCTGTGTTTGTGAATTGTGTGAGCAGTAGCCGCACGTGCATCAACAAAGTAGTGCCAAGCGTGCGCCTGTGTCATAAGTAAAGGGCCGGCTGGCTTGACCGTTAAGGGTGCTGTAACCCCCGAAAGTACACTCCAGTCCAAACCAAAAAAAAAATTATTTTCTGTGTTTGTGAATTGTGTGCGCAGTAGCCGCACGTGCATCAACAAAGTAGTGCCAAGCGTGCGCCTGTGTCATAAGTAAAGGGCCGGCTGGCTTGACCGTTAAGGGTGCTGTAACCCCCGAGAGTACACTCCAGTCCAAACCAAAAAAAAAATTATTTTCTGTGTTTGTGAATTGTGTGTGCAGTAGCCGCACGTGCATCAACAAAGTAGTGCCAAGCGTGCGCCTGTGTCATAAGTAAAGGGCCGGCTGGCTTGACCGTTAAGGGTGCTGTAACCCCCGAAAGTACACTCCAGTCCAAACCAAAAAAAAAATTATTTTCTGTGTTTGTGAATTGTGTGCGCAGTAGCCGCACGTGCATCAACAAAGTAGTGCCAAGAGTGCGCCTGTGTCATAAGTAAAGGGCCGGCTGGCTTGACCGTTAAAGGGTGCTGTAACCCCCAAAGTACACTCCAGTCCAAACCAAAAAAAAAATTATTTTCTGTGTTTGTGAATTGTGTGCGCAGTAGCCGCACGTGCATCAACAAAGTAGTGCCAAGCGTGCGCCTGTGTCATAAGTAAAGGGCCGGCTGGCTTGACCGTTAAGGGTGCTGTAACCCCCGAGAGTACACTCCAGTCCAAACCAAAAATAAAATTATTTTCTGTGTTTGTGAATTGTGTGCGCAGTAGCCGCACGTGCATCAACAAAGTAGTGCCAAGCGTGCACCTGTGTCATAAGTAAAGGGCCGGCTGGCTTGACCGTTAAGGGTGCTGTAACCCCCAAAAGTACACTCCAGTCCAAACCAAAAAAAAAATTATTTTCTGTGTTTGTGAATTGTGTGCGCAGTAGCCGCACGTGCATCAACAAAGTTGTGCCAAGCATGCGCCTGTGTCATAAGTAAAGGGCCGGCTGGCTTGACTGTTAAAGGGTGCTGTAACCCCCAAAGTACACTCCAGTCCAAACCAAAAAAAAAATTATTTTCTGTGTTTGTGAATTGTGTGCGCAGTAGCCGCACGTGCATCAACAAAGTAGTGCCAAGCGTGCACCTGTGTCATAAGTAAAGGGCCGGCTGGCTTGACCGTTAAGGGTGCTGTAACCCCCGAGAGTACACTCCAGTCCAAACCAAAAAAAAAATTATTTTCTGTGTTTGTGAATTGTGTGCGCAGTAGCCGCACGTGCATCAACAAAGTAGTGCCAAGAGTGCGCCTGTGTCATAAGGGCCGGCTGGCTTGACCGTTAAAGGGTGCTGTAACCCCCAAAGTACACTCCAGTCCAAACCAAAAAAATATATATTTTCTGTGTTTAGCCGCACGTATATATCAAATCGATATAACATAAATGGAGGACCAAACTTTCTCCGATAAAAATAAAATAGAGAAAGATCAAGAACCACTTCCTCCTAGTGCTGAAGCTGCTGCCACTAGTCATGACATAGACGATAACATGCCATCAACGTCGTCTGCCAAGGCCGATGCCCAATGTCATAGTAGAGGGCACATACAATCCCAAATGGCAAAGTTCAGGAAAATGACCTTGAAAAAGACATTTAAATCAGCTGAAGAGAAACGTAAACTTGCCAATATGCCATTTACGACACGGAGTGGCAAGGAACGGCTAAGGTCGATCCCTAGTATGTTCATGACTAGTGGTTCAGCTTCACATGACGATGGAAGCCCTCCTCCCACTAAAAAAATCAAAAGAGTTAAGCTGGCAAAAGCACAGCGAAGAACTGTGCTTTCTAAGAAGATATCACAAATCCCCAAGGAGAGTCCAAGTGTGGTGGTGGTTGCGATGCCTGACCTTCCCAGCACTGGACGGGAAGAGGTGGCTCTTTCCACCATTTGCACGCCCCCTGCAAGTGCTGAAAGGAGCACCCACAGTCCACTTGCTGATATGCAAATTGAAGATGTCACTGTTGAAGTACAACAGGATGAGGATACTGGTGTAGCTGGCGCTGAGGAGGATGTTGGCGAGGAGGATTCTGATGGTGATGTGGTTTGTTTAAATCAGGCTCCGGGGGAGACAGTTGTTGTCCGTGGGATGAAAAAGCCCATCACGGTCATGCCTGGGCAGAAGACCAAACATTCCACCTCTTTGGTCTGGCAGTATTTCTATCCAAATCCGGACAACAACTGTCTTGCCATATGTACCATATGTAAAGGTGAAATAAGTAGGGGTAGGGACGTCAACCACCTAGGAACATCCTCCCTTATACGGCACCTGCAGCGTGTTCATAAAAAGTTACTGTCAAGTTCAGAAACTTTGGCTAAGACCGTAAGCAGTCCAGGGACACCTAAATCCCGTTGTCCTGTTGTATCCAAGCGCCTGCAAACCACACCGTCAACTCCCTCCTCGTCAATTTCCTCCTTAGTCAGGATCGGAAGTAGTCCTGCAGGCCATGTCACTGGCATGACTGACTCTCCTATCCGGGATTCCTCCGGAGGATCCTGCATTGCTACGCCTACTGCTGCCGCTGCTGCTGTTGCTGCTGCTGGGAGTCGTTCATCATCCCAGAGAGGAAGTAGGAACACCACTACTTTTACTAAACAATTGACCCTCCAACAGTCCTTAGCGAGGAGGATGAAGTACGACAGCAGTCATCCTGAAGCAAAACGTATAACTGAGGCCTTGACTGCTATGTTGGTGTTAGACGTGTGTCCGGTATCCGCCATTAGTGCAGTGGGATTTAGACAATTGATGGAGGTAGTGTGTCCCCGGTTCCAAATCCCGTCTAGATTCCACTTCACTAGGCAGGCGATACCGAGACTGTACAGAAACGTCAGAAAAAGTGTCCTCAGTGTCCTGAAAAATGCCGTTGTACACAATGTCCACTTAACCACGGACATGTGGACAAGTGGAACAGGGCAGACTAAGGACTATATGACTGTGACAGCCCACTGGGTAGATGTATCACCTTACGCAGCAACAGCAGCAGCGTCACCAGTAGCAGCATCTCAGAAATGCCAGCTCGTTACAAGGCAGGCTACGCTGTGTATCACCGGTTTCAGTAAGAGGCACACCGCCGACAACCTCTTAGAGAAACTGAGGGAAATCATCGCCCAGTGGCTTACCCCACTTAGACTCTCCTGGGGATTTGTGATATCTGACAACGCCACCAATATTGTGCGGGCATTACATCTGGGCAAATTCCAGCACGTCCCATGTTTTGCTCACACAATAAACTTGGTGGTGCAGAATTTTCTGAAAAGCGACAGGGGCGTGCAGGAGACGCTTTGGGTGGCCCGAAAAATTTCTGCCCACTTTCGCCATTCAGCGACTGCGTGCCGAAGACTGGAGCGCCAGCAAACACTCTTGAACCTGCCCCGCCATCACCTGAAGCAAGAGGTTGTGACGCGGTGGAACTCAACCCTCTATATGCTTCAGAGGATGGAGGAGCAGCAAAAGGCCATACAAGCCTATACATCCACCTATGACATAGGCAAAGGAGGGGGTATGCACCTGACTCAAGCGCAGTGGAGAATGATTTCCGTGTTGTGCAAGGTTCTCCAGCCCTTCGAACTTGCCACACGTGAAGTCAGTTCAGACACTGCCAGCTTGAGTCAGGTCATTCCCCTCATCAGGCTTTTGCAGAAGCAGCTGGAGAAAGTGAAGGAGGAGCTAAGACGGAGCGATTCCGCTCGGCATGTGGGACTTGTGGATGAAGCCCTTCATTCGCTTTGCCAGGATTCCAGGGTGGTCAATCTGTTGAAATCAGACCACTACGTTTTGGCCACCGTGCTCGATCCTAGGTTTAAAGCCTATGTGGTGTCTCTCTTTCCGGCCGACACAAGCCTGCAGAGGTGCAAAGACCTGCTGGTGAACACACTGTCAGCTGAAGCGGAACGTGACACGTCAACGGCTCCTTCTTCATTTTCTCCTGCAACTGGGGCTGCCAGGAAAAAACTTAGGTATCCTAAGCAACCCGCTGGCGGTGATGCAGGGCAGGCAGGACCAAGTTTGGACATCTGGTCCGGACTGAAGGACCTGGCAACAATTTCTGACATGTCTACTGTCACTGCATATGATACTGTCACCATTGACAGAATGGTGGAGGATTACATCGGTGACAGCATCCAAGTAGGCATGGCAGACAGTCCATACCTGTACTGGCAGGAAAAAGAGGCAATTTGGAGGCCCCTGTACAAACTGGCTCTATTTTACCTGAGTTGCCCCCCCTCCAGTGTGTACTCCGAAAGAGTGTTTAGTGCAGCCGGGAACCTTGTCAGCGAAAGGCGTAGGAGGTTGCTTCCACAGAATGTGGAGAAGATGATGTTCATCAAAATGAATTATCAGCTCTTCCAGGGAGACCAGCCTCCAGAAGGTACAGAGGGACCTGTGGTGGTGGATTCAAGTGGGGACGAGTTAATACTTTGTGAGGATGAGGATGTACACACTGAAGAGGGTGAGGAATCGGTGGATGAGGAGGATGAGGATGACATCTTGCCTCCATAGAGCCAGTTTGTGCAGGGACACATTAATTGCCAGCTTGTTTTGTGGGGGCCCAAACGAACCAATCATTTCAGCCACAGTTGTGTGGCAGACCCTGGCGCTGAAATGATTGGTTTGTTAAAGTGTGCATGTCCTGTTTATACAACATAAGGGTGGGTGGGAGGGCCCAAGGACAATTCCATCTTGCACCTCTTTTTTTTCTTTGCATTATGTACAGTTTGGGGCCTAGTTTTTCAAACTGCCATCCTGTCTGCCACTGCAGTTTCACGCCTAGATGGGTCACGTGTTTGTGCCGCCCACTCGTGTCGCTTAGCATAGTCATCCAGCTACCTCGGTGCAACGTTTTGGACATAAAAACACTATTGTGAGGTGTGAGGTGTTCAGAATAGACTGGAAATGAGTGGAAATTAAGGTTATTGAGGTTAATAATAGCATAGGAGCAGAAAAACCTACAAATTCTGTGATTTTAGCTGTTTTTATGCTTTTTTTAAAAAAAATACAGATCCAAAACACAAAACCCAGAACCCAAAACACGGAAGGGTGGTTTTGGCAAAACCAATCCAGATCCAAAACACGAAGAAAGATCCAGATCCAAAACCAAAACACAAAACACGAAAAGTGGCCGGTGCACACCCCTAATATATATACGCGCATACACATATATATATATACTGTATATACACAGTATATGTACACATCCATGTGTGTAGATCACACGTGTGTGTGTGTATATATATATATATATATATATATACACACATTTTATATATATATATATACACATATATATATATACTAGGGGTGAGTGGGTTCGGTTTCTGAAATCCGAACCCCCCCGAGCCCCCCCGATCCGAGGCCGATTCGAGTCAGGCTCGACTTTTCCCGCCTGACTCGGATCTGAAATCGAGGCTAAACGTCTTCATCCCGCCTTCCCGGGTCTCGCGGTTTTTGGATCCTATATAAGGTACCCGCGTCGGCGCCATTTTCTCACTCAGCTGTGGACAGTGAAGAGGGAGGGTGGGAGTTAGGGCTGGCTGGGCTGTGTAGTGTAGTGTAGTGTAGTGCAGAGTAGTGTTGTGCTGTGCTGTGCTGCGCTCTGCTGCAGTTGTCCATAGGGGCTGTGTCCACTACTTCAAAGTCCATAGGGGCTGGCTGTGTTGTGCTGTGCTGCTGTTGATAATAGGGGCTGTGTCCACTACTTCAAAGTCCATAGGGGCTGGCTGGACTGTGTTGTGCAGTCAGTTGTCCATAGGGGCTGTGTCCACTCCAAAGTCCTGTGCAGTGTCCCAGTCCTAAAGGAGTGCTGTAGTGTTGTCCAGGGGGTGCTCTGTCCATCAGGGGTGCTCCCCCCAAGTGCTAAAAAAAAAAAAAAATTCTGTGTTTGTGAATTGTCAGCGCAGTAGCCGCACGTGCATCAACAAAGTAGTGCCAAGCGTGCGCCTGTGTCATAAGTAAAGGGCCGGCTGGCTTGACCGTTAAAGGGTGCTGTAACCCCCAAAGTACACTCCAAACCAAATAAAAAAATATTTTCTGTGTTTGTGAAATGTGTGCGCAGTAGCCGCACGTGCATCAACAAAGTAGTGCCAAGCGTGCGCCTGTGTCATAAGTAAAGGGCCGGCTGGCTTGACCGTTAAAGGGTGCTGTAACCCCCAAAGTACACTCCAAACCAAATAAAAAAATATTTTCTGTGTTTGTGAATTGTGTGCGCAGTAGCCGCACGTGCGTCAACAAAGTAGTGCCAAGCGTGCGCCTGTGTCATAACTAAAGGGCCGGCTGGCTTGACCGTTAAAGGGTGCTGTAACCCCCAAAGTACACTCCAAACCAAATAAAAAATATTTTTCTGTGTTTGTGAATTGTGTGCGCAGTAGCCACATGTGCATCAACAAAGGAGCAGCACCAAACGTGTGCCTGTGTCCCATAAGTAAAGAGCCGGCTGGCTCATTTCTTAAAGGGTGGTGTAACCCACAAAGTGCACTACTCTCCAGCAAATATAAAAAAAAAATTTCTGTGTTTGTGTGCGCCTTAGCCGCACGTATATATCAAATCGATATAACATAAATGGAGGACCAAACTTTCTCCGATAAAAATAAAATAGAGAAAGATCAAGAACCACTTCCTCCTAGTGCTGAAGCTGCTGCCACTAGTCATGACATAGACGATAACATGCCATCAACGTCGTCTGCCAAGGCCGATGCCCAATGTCATAGTAGAGGGCACATACAATCCCAAATGGCAAAGTTCAGGAAAATTACCTTGAAAAAAACATTTAAATCATCTGAAGAGAAACGTAAACTTGCCAATATGCCATTTACGACACGGAGTGGCAAGGAATGGCTAAGGTCTTTCCCTATGTTCATGACTAGTGGTTCAGCTTCACATGATGATGGAAGCCCTCCTCCCACTAAAAAAATCAAAAGAGTTAAGCTGGCAAAAGCACAGCGAAGAACTGGGCGTTCGAAGAAGATATCACAAATCCCCAAGGAGAGTCCAAGTGTGGTGGTGGTTGCGATGCCTGACCTTCCCAGCACTGGACGGGAAGAGGTGGCTCTTTCCACCATTTGCACGCCCCCTGCAAGTGCTGAAAGGAGCACCCACAGTCCACTTGCTGATATGCAAATTGAAGATGTCACTGTTGAAGTACAACAGAATGAGGATACTGGTGTAGCTGGCGCTGAGGAGGAAGTTGGCGAGGAGGATTCTGATGGTGATGTGGTTTGTTTAAATCAGGCTCCGGGGGAGACAGTTGTTGTCCGTGGGATGAAAAAGCCCATCACGGTCATGCCTGGGCAGAAGACCAAACATTCCACCTCTTTGGTCTGGCAATATTTCTATCCAAATCCGGACAACAACTGTCTTGCCATATGTACCATATGTAAAGGTGAAATAAGTAGGGGTAGGGACGTTAACCACCTAGGAACATCCTCCCTTATACGGCACCTGCAGCGCGTTCATAAAAAGTTACTGTCAAGTTCAGAAACTTTGGCTAAGACCGTAAGCAGTCCAGGGACAAATAAATCCCGTTGTCCTGTTGTATCCAAGCGCCTGCAAACCACACCGTCAACTCCCTCCTCGTCAATTTCCTCCTTAGTCAGGATCGGAAGTAGTCCTGCAGGCCATGTCACTGGCATGACTGACTCTCCTATCCGGGATTCCTCCGGAGGATCCTGCATTGCTATGCCTCCTGCTGCCGCTGCTGCTGTTGCTGCTGCTGGGAGTCGTTCATCATCCCAGAGAGGAAGTAGGAACACCACTACTTTTACTAAACAATTGACCCTCCAACAGTCCTTAGCGAGGAGGATGAAGTACGACAGCAGCCATCCTGAAGCAAAACGTATAACTGAGGCCTTGACTGCTATGTTGGTGTTAGACGTGCGTCCAGTATCCGCCATTAGTGCAGTGCGATTTAGACAATTGATGGAGGTAGTGTGTCCCCGGTTCCAAATCCCGTCTAGATTCCACTTCACTAGGCAGGCGATACCGAGACTGTACAGAAACGTCAGAAAAAGTGTCCTCAGTGTCCTGAAAAATGCCGTTGTACCCAATGTCCACTTAACCACGGACATGTGGACAAGTGGAACAGGGCAGACTAAGGACTATATGACTGTGACAGCCCACTGGGTAGATGTATCACCTTACGCAGCAACAGCAGCAGCGTCACCAGTAGCAGCATCTCAGAAATGCCAGCTCGTTCCAAGGCAGGCTACGCTGTGTATCACCGGTTTCAGTAAGAGGCACACCGCCGACAACCTCTTAGAGAAACTGAGGGAAATCATCGCCCAGTGGCTTACCCCACTTAGACTCTCCTGGGGATTTGTGATATCTGACAACGCCACCAATATTGTGCGGGCATTACATCTGGGCAAATTCCAGCACGTCCCATGTTTTGCTCACACAATAAACTTGGTGGTGCAGAATTTTCTGAAAAGCGACAGGGGCGTGCAGGAGACGCTTTGGGTGGCCCGAAATATTTCTGGCCACTTTCGCCATTCAGCGACTGCGTGCCGAAGACTGGAGCACCAGCAAACACTCTTTAACCTCCCCCGCCATCACCTGAAGC
Organism: Taudactylus pleione; assembly: GCA_031769625.1. Lineage (NCBI taxonomy): Eukaryota > Metazoa > Chordata > Amphibia > Anura > Myobatrachidae > Taudactylus > Taudactylus pleione. Next base: position 17,940,999 of record JAUIMM010000036.1, on the reverse strand, counting down.
AAGAGGTTGTGACGCGGTGGAACTCAACCCTCTATATGCTTCAGAGGATGGAGGAGCAGCAAGAGGCCATACAAGCCTATACATCCACCTATGACATAGGCAAAGGAGGGGGTATGCACCTGACTCAAGCGCAGTGGAGAATTATTTCCGTGTTGTGCAAGGTTCTCCAGCCCTTCGAACTTGCCACACGTGAAGTCAGTTCAGACACTGCCAGCTTGAGTCAGGTCATTCCCCTCATCAGGCTTTTGCAGAAGCAGCTGGAGAAAGTGAAGGAGGAGCTAAGACGGAGCGATTCCTCTCGGCATGTGGGACTTGTGGATGAAGCCCTTCATTCGCATTGCCAGGATTCCAGGGTGGTCAATCTGTTGAAATCAGACCACTACATTTTGGCCACCGTGCTCGATCCTAGGTTTAAAGCATATGTGGTGTCTCTCTTTCCGGCCGACACAAGCCTGCAGAGGTGCAAAGACCTGCTGGTGAACACACTGTCAGCTGAAGCGGAACGAGACACGTCAACAGCTCCTTCTTCATTTTCTCCCGCAACTGGGGCTGCCAGGAAAAAACTTAGCTATCCTAAGCAACCCGCTGGCGATGATGCAGGGCAGGCAGGACCAAGTTTGGACATCTGGTCCGGACTGAAGGACCTGTACTGGCAGGAAAAAGAAGCAATTTGGAGGTCCCTGTACAAACTGGCTCTATTTTACCTGAGTTGCCCCCCCTCCAGTGTGTACTCCGAAAGAGTGTTTAGTGCAGCTGAGAACCTTGTCAGCGAAAGGCGTCGGAGCTTGCTTCCACAAAATGTGGAGAAGATGATGTTCATCAAAATTAATTATCAACTCTTCCAGGGAGACCAGCCTCCAGAACGTACAGAGGGACCTGTGGTGGTGGATTCCAGTGGGGACGAGTTAATACTCTGTGAGGATGAGGATGTACACAACACTGAAGAGGGTGAGGAATCAGTGGATGAGGAGGATGAGGATGACATCTTGCCTCCGTAGAGCCAGTTTGTGCAGGGACACATTAATTGCCAGCTTGTTTTGTGGGGGCCCAAACGAACCAATCATTTCAGCCACAGTTGTGTGGCAGACCCTGGCGCTGAAATGATTGCTTTGTTAAAGTGTGCATGTCCTGTTTATACAACATAAGGGTGGGTGGGAGGGCCCAAGGACAATTCCATCTTGCACCTCTTTTTTTTCTTTGCATTATGTACTGTTTGGGGCCTAGTTTTTCAAACTGCCATCCTGTCTGCCACTGCAGTGTCACTCCGAGATGGGTCACGTGTTTGTGCCGCCCACTCGTGTCGCTTAGCATAGTCATCCAGCTACCTCGGTGCAATCTTTTGGACATAAAAACACTATTGTGGGGTGTGAGGTGTTCAGAATAGACTGGAATTTAGTGGAAATTAAGGTTATTGAGGTTAATAATAGCATAGGAGCAGAAAAACCAACACAATCTGTGATTTTAGCTGTTTCTATGCTTTTTTAAAAAAAATACAGATCCAAAACATAAAACCCAGAACCCAAAACACGGAAGGGTGGTTTTGGCAAAACCAATCCAGATCCAAAACACGAAGAAAGATCCAGATCCAAAACCAAAACACAAAACACGAAAAGGGGCCGGTGCACACCCCTAATATATACACACACTCATATATAGTGTATGTATGTATGTATGTATGTATATATATATATATATATATATATACACACACACATATAGGGGTTTGCTTTTTATACATGGGGTGGGGCTTGCAAAAATGGGGGTGGAGAGGAGGGGTTGGCTCTTTGGCCTGCGGCTGCTCCCTCTACTGTTTGCAGCCACTGGGGAGCCGCTAACAGAGCATTGGGACAGGTAGGGGACAGAAAGCGCTACCTTCTAATTGCCCGGCGGCTGCTCTGTCTAGTTTGCAGCCCCCGGGCTGCTGCTAGCGGGGGGTGGAGAGAGAGAGAAGGACAGCGCTGATAGCGCTGTCCTCCTCTGCCCGGTGGCTGCTCTGCTCTGCCATCAGCCGCCGGGCTGCTGCTAGCTCCGGAGGAGGGAGAGAAGAAGAGCGATATCAGCGCTGCCTTTTCTGCCCTGTCAGCTGCCGCTGGGCTACTGCTGGCTCCAGAGGAGGGAGAGAAGGACAGCGATATCAGCGCTGCCTTTTCTGCCCTGTCAGCTGCCACCGGGCTGCTGCTGGCTCTGGAGGAGGGAGAGAAGGACAACGCTGTCAGCGCTGCCTTCTCTGCCCTGTCAGCGGCTGTCCTCCGGAGAGAGAGGGAGAAGGACAGCTGTCAGCGCTGCCTTCTCTGACCTGTCAGCGGCTGTCCTCCGGAGAGAGAGGGAGAGAAGGACAGCTATCAACGCTGCCTTCTCTGCCCTGTCAGCGGCTGTCCTCCGGAGAGAGAGGGAGAAGGACAGCTGTCAGCGCTTCCTTCTCTGCCCTGTCAGTGGCTGTCCTCCGGAGAGAGAGGGAGAGAAGGACAGCTATCAACACTGCCTTCTCTGACCTGTCAGCAGCCGCTGGGCAGCTGTCAGGGGTGGGTGTGCCGGCGCTGGGCTGTCCGATCACTGCTAGAAGTGATCGGCCGGCTCACGGGGAGGGACAATGTGCAGAGGGACCAGGAGGTATTTTTCAGCAGCCGCCCACAGAGCTTTCCTGACTGGTCGTATCAGATACGACCATGTCAGGGAAAGCCCAGTCTGGTATGGTCGTATCTGATACGACCATGCCAGGCAAGTGGTTAAGCTGGAGGAAAACTAAAGGAGAACATCCTGAAAGCCAGAACTCCTTCTGATGGACATTGTACAACATACTTATGTGAATGAGCTAATTCATCATCACTAACACCTGCTCTATGTATATCCAGGAAACTCCTTACGGCACTCCCTGCTTGGACATTACAAGTACTTCCCAATCTGCATGCTGCCCTTATTGATTGCTTCAGTTGTTCAACACACCTCTGACTGGATTGGCTCTGTACATTGTAATTTTTGCCTGCACACTACAGAAAATCCTGTTTGTATTGCCTTTTTCCATTGCGTCAGATCTATCCACTTTAGACATTCTTTATTTTAGTAACTAATTCCTGCACCCACTACTCACATTGTCAGTACTCGTTCTTTATATTTCACATTTGTAGCTGTGCTCATACATTCGCAGCACTGTTCTTTTACCTGTATTTTTGAACATTTATCAATATCTATCCACACTGCCTCTATATCACATAGCCTCTACTCCAGTTTTCATCTCAATTATTACCTCGTCCACAGCATGAACACCCTTACTTCAACCACCCCCATTATTCAGTGCCCACATAATCTTCTACTTTACCTACTTTTTCCACCCCTATTAGGGGCGTTTCTAGTGAGGAGGCGTCCCATGTGCAGTCTCCCACATGGGCCCCCTCCTCTCTGTCCGGGGGCCGGCTGCACACTGAGTTGTGCGCGGCCAGTGCCGGAGTTATAGACTATGGCCACTTGAGTGCGCCCAGGGTCTATAGAGTATGCGCTGGTCACCGGGAAAATGGCCATGGTGGCCATCTTCCCTGTACTGCGCATGCGCAAATGATGGGAAAATGGCCACGGTGGCCATTTTTCAGTCATTTTTACAGTGCCAGGCCCCCGCACCAAGGTGGGACTCCGGAGAGGTAAGTAATAGTATGGGTGCAGGGTGTGCGGTGTGGGTCCCCCTGGACCCAGGGGTCCGTGTGCCCCGCACACCCTGCACCCATTATAGATACGCCCCTGATCCCTATCCTCCCCCTCTAGTTTCCTCCACTTGCTGTTCCCCCTTTTTTCTCTCCTCAGTCTCCCTTCCAACCCTCTTCTTCTCTCACCCACCTTTCCTGTTCCTGAACTCTCAACCACCTCCCTCTCCCTATAACCTTGCTACCCCACCACTAAGCCCCATTCCCTCCTGTCTCTTCCTGTCACCTCCAGGGCTGTCAAGAGAATCCTGGGCCCAGGTACAGCAACATCCTGGGGGCCCCTCTGAAGGGGGCGTGGTCACAGCATGTTGGGCATGGCTGTACCTCTTTGTCGGTGGATCTGGCATGTGAGAAGCACCCACTCACAGGAGCATGGCATAGCGCCCAGCAGCTGGGACAAATTATTCACTATTAAGATGGTGGGACAGTCCCATAATGCATTTTTAGCTGGATGTATTTAGATACTATAATGTAACAAACAAAAATTAAAGTGCAGAAACTTTATTTTGTACATCTCTTGCATTTGCTGAATGCAGGGGCAGCTCAAGGGGTGGACTGACAGAGCTATTCCTCTGGTGCTGTGGCCTGGGAGGCACAGCCACAGTCAACCAGCCAGCACCATCTGTAAAACTGTGTACACACTTGCCCATTTCTCCGGGGACCCAATTCCCAATTAGACTGTTGATGTAATCTTTCAGGAGACCTAGGTCACAGATACAACACCCAATCTATGTCTACACACCTGTCCAATTTTGCTGCAGATCTCCAATCTGCATCTGCAGAAACCGTCTGCTAAAAATATTGTGTCCCCATACACACCGGACCCATTGCCACTGAATCACTGCTTTAGGGATAAATCGGGAGAATTGAACAAACCAGTCCCAGGAGCATACACACTTTTATATTGGTCAGGTGATTGGCCATTAGATCTCCTGAAATTTCAACAGATTTAAAAATATTTTGACAGGACCAGACGACCAGGATTGGATGAAACCAGAAGTCATGCAAGTGTACACACACAATTAGTTGGTCGGGGGTCAGATTGGATAAGAATCGGACAAGTGTGTACCCAGCATTAGAGGCACGTTCCATGCTGCCTCTGTTCAATGCAGTCCAACACCTGCCAGGCACCAATACCCAATGACACTCCATGGAGGCACATCCTCCGACATGTGTGGCTCATCACCGTGTCTTTCCTCCACAGTGCCCTGTACAGTGGATATGCTCCTGAGTGTCCATTAAAATGGGAAGCCCCATGAGACTCACGGTTAAAGTGTGCCACCACTGCTTAATTTATTAAGCATTTTGCCACTGCCACCACTGTGTATTTAGCCCATTTAGCCCATACAGTGAGTTCATGACTGGTGCACCACAACACCCAGCACAGACCTGATGCTCCTGGCTGCAAATCAACAATCCTTACAACATCTTCCTGCCATTATCCCTGTGATACCTGTTCCTGTTTTCTACCTGGATAATAAACCACCTTTTAGTTAAGTCATCTACCGTGTGAACTAACCTCCATTTGCACACTGTTGCCACCTACCACTGTAGTGTCTGCCAGTACCGTCTAGTCTGGCAGTCGGGGGCATATGCGCACTCACTAGCATGAGCATTGACTGCTATGGTCACGCCCACCTGCACCAGTGTGCCACGCCCAATGCGTTCCTCAGCCCCTGTACTCCAGCCACTGTGTGGAACTGTGTGAATGTGTACATAGAGAGCGGCCCAGTCCCCAGTGAAAGAGTTAGTGGTGGCCGCCTCATCACGCATGTCTTCCTCATGTGCACATTGCCAGTGGCTCCACAGAGCCGCCCCTGTTACCAATATCGGAACACAGCGAAAAGTGGAATAATCACTAGAAAGTTACAGATAGGACAAGGAGCAATGAGAAAGGCTTTCTTTCTTCATATTGTCCTGTCTGTAACTTTCCTCCCATCCCTGCTCCATACTCCGCTTCCAGGCTGGAAGCGGAGTATGGAGCAGGAATGGAAGGAGGAATTGAGAAGAGGAGGAGAAGGTTACATCCTTTTATTATTCTGTCTCTCAGCTTTAGTTTGCTTGGAGCTGTAATGTTGTCAATACTCTACCCCTCTGCTTAGAAGTATAAAAAGAGACAATGGTTTCCTCAGACAGCGGCAGTTGAGGGATCCTTCAACAAATGGTCACCAATATGACTAAGCTGATGAAAGTCGCCCCGCAGGGCTGTGATAATGGGGCGACAATGATCGCTTTGGGGTTCTCAACCAGGTGATGCTAGCTACAGCATCCTTTAGCTGTCTCATGTATAAATACAAAGTAATTCTAACTCACACTTGCCTACCCTCCCAAATTCCGCAGGAGCTTCCCGCTATAAGCTGGGAGCACCCGCTACCCTGGAAAGTATAGAGAATCCCCCGGTATTCCCCACTGCCCTGTCAAAGCACCGCACTGTGCATGCGCAAGTTGATTGGGGCGGGACGTTACTTAAGGCCGTCATGACGCATGACACCATTGGCTACTCATTTGATAGGCGGCCACCGCTACCCACAACCCCGCAGTGGCCGTCCGGCACCTGGTCCAGCATCAGCACGCAGTCTCACAGTCACTGCGGCTGCCTGCCCCGGAGTCAGTGACTACATCTGTATGTGATGGCAGCAGCATCAGCGGTAGCAGCGCCAGGGGCAGGCTGGGCCAGGAAGCCAGCAGTTCTCCTGGGTCAACTGTACCTTTCCAGCCAGCGACTTCTATGAAAGGTAAGTGCAAGGAGAGGAGGGACCGTGGCCGCTGGTGGGGGTGGGGTTAATTTAAAGCAATAGCAGTAGGGGAAGGGCAGGGGAGCACAAGGGGGAAGGACTGGAGAGCACAGTAAGGCATGCTGGATGGTAGAAGGGGAGCTATAAGCACAGTGGTGAGCAGTGTGTGGGATGTGAATAGGGGAAGGGGAGCACTATGTGTGGGATGTGAATAGGGGAAGGTGAGCACTATGTGTGGGATGTGAATAGGGGAAGGAGAGCACTATGTGTGGGATGTGAATAGGGGAAGGAGAGCACTATGGGCCTCATTCAGAGGCGGTCTGAGGATGCAAGCGGTCGCTCAGAAACTGGGCGGCCACTTGCATCCTGACCGCCCGCCTCTGTTGCGGTCATTAGGCTGTGGGTTAACACCCACAGCTCTAACGACCGCTCGGGTGATTGTCGCGATGGTCAGAGACTTGTTGAGTACTATTTGTTTGACCTCAGAGTGTTGGCTATTATACGTTGTAATAAATGCTAAATAGTTATCGTCTCTTGTGTTTCCCTGGGTTTTTCTTCTCTCTTATGTAGAAGACTATCTCAAGAAACTATTCTAGTTTCTTCCAAAACTTTCTGAATTAAAGCCTGAGGATATCCTTTGGATAGAAAGGATTGTGCCATATCTCTTGCTTGTATCTCAAAATTTTTATTATCTGTACAATTTCTCCGCAAGCGGAGAAATTGGCCCTTGGGTATATTTCTTTTCCATGTACCACTATGTTCACTTTTAAAATATAAATAAGCAGAGATGTGATGTTTGTTAAATTTAGATAGATGGAGACACACACGCATGGAGAGCGATCAGGTGATCAGAACTTAGGTTCAGACCGTAAGCTCCATTAGAAGTATTGCCAAATCCCACGAATATACGATTGATGGTACATAGATCACGTGCTATAGTAGGAATTAACTCCCCATTCTAATGCAGCGATCACGTGAGCTATTGTTTATATCACATGATCGGCTGAACGGATGAGAGTTTGCCGGAAGATCAAGTAAAAGTGAGCTGCTTTTACATTGTTTCTTTAGAAAGATTGTGTTTTTTAATATGTTTAGAGATACAGTTTGCCTCCGAAATACCATTTACCAAATGTTTTTATTAGAAACAAATGATTGTATACAGATGAAGTGTGATAATGTACAGGTGACTCAATTAGCAGCCATATTGCTTAGAGTATAAATACCTACTTATAGTAAGAACCAGTCACCTTTGATAAAGCTGGGGGTTACCCAGCGAAACACTTTAGTTGTAGAGCACCTCAAATCTTTTGGAACACATTGTATTACACAGTGGACTGATTGCGACCTGAACCAGACTTCTGGACTTTTACTTCATCTTAAAAGTGGATATCAGTCGGACGGAGTGAATTCAAACCTCCGGGAATTCCTTTCACCACTCCAAAGGACCTTTTCTCAGAGCGTGATTGCTGTTCTGCCAACTAACCAGGACCCTTAACAACGTGAGTTGGTATCATATTGTACATTTTCCATTGGACCATACCACCAAGCTTCAAAATATCTTTGTCCTATTTAAGGAGTCATATAGGAACAGGACACTATTCATTGCCACTGTATTCCACTGAACAGTATATCCAGAGAGAGCTGCACAACAATAAGCATAATGTTAAAATGTTTTAGGTTTGACTGATTTCTGTTGACTTAGGCCCTCATTCAGAGCCGCTCGTTAACAGCAGTACGCTCGTTGCGTTCCGATGTTGAGAAACCGCGCATGCGTCGGTGTAACACTGCGCATGTGCGTACGGCAGATTGCGAGGTTTTTTTCACTCGTTCGGCAAATTGCGAACAGGAAGTGACATGTCAAATGTGATTGACAGAACAGGCCGTTTTTGGGCGTCGACGGGGGTGGAGATGGAAAAACGCAGGCGTGGCGAGGCGTTTTTGGGGCGTACATAAATTAGCTCATGCGAACGTCCAATGTGTTCGTACCAACTCATACATCACTGGCTGATCCTCTTTCCGTTCAAACTGCTCGCACAGCTTGGGGTCTGGATTACTCGACCACAATGGCGATGGCCTTGTCCTTTGACCCGGACCTCCTCGATGTTTCATCGATTTATCACGGCTTGTCAGATAAACAATCAACTTTGAAATGAAAACTAGCTTGTAATGTTTGTTTTTTTTTTTTCCTTTGGAATAGCACAAAACCGTACGCAGCTGAAAATCTCGGCTGCTAATTACAGGATTACACAATCAATTACCGTTTTTTAGTAGGAATGTATTTTACAATTTTGATAGTGTTTTTGGATATTGTAACAATATTGTAATCATGTTTGTGTGTATTGTCACCTTTTGCATTGGCCTGGAGTTTTAGGTTTTTTTTTGCCAGTGTTCCTTAAAGTAACATTTTCTTTTAACCCTTGATTTTTTGGAACTCCAAAACTCAGATTTCTTTTTTTCCTTGTGGGACAGGATTAACTAGAAAACAATTTGAAATTAATGTCACAATACAGTTGAGAACAATTTGTCGGTTTTATTTTCAAAACACATTTTACAACAAATCATGTGCATTTTGGGGTACAATTTTGGGGTCATTGTTACCCACTAATCTTTGGTACATTATTTTTTTCAATGGATATTTTTGGTTCCAAAAAGACAAAAATAAAAAAAACAATTCACAAGAAAGGAGAGGGAAGTTTTGGCCAGAAAGGAATATGGGGCAAGCACAGAAGGAGTGTGGGCAAAGTAGCCAGTGCTGTCATCGTATCTTTCCCCGTTTGGCTGGGGTAGAGTGGGCACCAGACCGGCTCCGGGATGTCCTCTGGCTGGCCTGTCCAGAGGCAGATATTGTGGCCTCTGGACTAGGCACAGGGCTAGGCACATTTGGAGGAATGGCTGTTGTTGTGCCAGAGGTGGAGGATCCTGATGTTCCGGCAGGAAGGGAGGTCGGCTCCACCATGTGCTGGCGAACGAGCTGCTCCAGGGCATTGGCGATTCTGATGTTGGCCCTGGTATTTTCAGCCAGGACCTGACCAATGGTCACGTTGGCCGCAGCATTTTGCTCCAGGGCCTCAGCCACCCGTAGCAGACTGGCGTCCATCCTCTGCAGAATCTCCGTATGGGAATCCGATTTAAAATTGAGTTCTGTGAGGAGTGCCACTGCCTGCGAGGGGGATTGCCCAGGACTGGCTTCTGCAGAGTCCTCAGCCGGATGTACTGGTTCCTCCCCTGCAGAGCCAGCAGAAATTCTGTGGCCAAGGCTCCCCCCTGGACCAGACTCATCCGCCTGTGTCTCTGTGAGAAAAAAGAGAAAAGAGGAACAATACAATCTACATATTGTCACATTAACATTTCAGAGTTGGTTACATCACAACATTTACCTGGGACAACATGAGGAGCCGCAAAGTCTGGCATGTCCGTATCCATGTTGGACACGCCAAACACCTCCACATCCTGCACACACCCCTGTGCCAGCTCTTCCAAATCATTAAACTCCAATGACACAGGGGTTGGACCCCCACCTGTCCCCCTTGCATGCCTAGCCCTGTCAGCCATTTTTTGATTTAGGCGATATTTGAAGTCTTGCCATCTGTGGGTGAAAAAGTAGCCATTATTCTTGCATTATTTCACCCTGTTTTTTTTGGGTGGTCAAGTTTTTACTTACCGCCGTTTGATATCCCGGGCTAGAGAGACATAATCACCCACCCTATTGACAGCACTGGCTATCTCCTCCCACATTCTCCACTTCTGGCTTGCACCCATATTCCTGTCTGCCTGTGGCAGGATGTCCACGCACTTCTCAACCAAAACCTCCATCTCCTTTCTTGTGAATTGTGGCTGCCTTTTCTTTTTCCCAGCTTTGCCCGGAATACTGGGCCCAGCAGCGTCTTCCATGTCATCCTCAACACCTATTTTCAATAAAATTGGTAAATTTTAGCTGGCCAACTTTCACTATATTCTGCCTCAAAATAATCCTTGATTGGAAATGCCAGAAAAACTTACCTGCCGCCTCTTGGCCATTGTTTGGCTGGTCTGTAGCCATTTCTCATAACCAAACAAGAAATACACCAGACCGTTTATTTTTGGTCGTGACGTATTTATACATGTGTCCTTATTATTCGTCCGCATCATTGATTGTGCATTCCTATGATCCGTCCTTAATTTGAGCGGGAAAAGAAACACTATTTATGGCTTTGGCCGACTCGAGTCTAGGTGGCGGGTGTGGTTTGTTGGAGGTTACGTTGGTCGGAGTGGATTGTTGGCGGGAATTGTATTTGGCGGTGTTTGGCGATTTTTTCTGTGCGTTTTTTTTGTGTTTATCTTTCCGTTCGCTTTTTTTGGTGTGGTTCTTTTAGTTGTGGTGTATTTTTTTGGTAAGTTTTTTCCCATCTTCCTTTTGTTAAATTTGGCTCTTTTTTTGGGGGGGGGGTTCCAAAAATTTAAAATTTTTCTCCTTTTGTAGGTTTATTTTGGCTCTGCCCCAACGACCTTTTTGTTCGGTGACTTCTATATCCTGTATTGGTAAGTTTGGATTTTCAATTGTTTGTTAAATGTTCCTGTCTTTTTTTACGCATCTTTTGTGGACATTACTGTTTTTTTCTTTGTTTTTGTGTTTCCTAAATGTCTGAACTAATTAGCGCATTTTTCTCTGCTTATTTTCTCAAGTTAAATTGCGAACTAATAAGCGCATTTTTCTCTGCTTATTTTCTCAAGTTAAATTGCGAACTAATTAGCGCATTTTTCTCAAGTTAAATTGCGAACTAATTAGCGCATTTTTCTCTGCTTATTTTCTCAAGTTAAATTGGGTGATATTTACCGTTCACAATCTTGGTTGTTGTTTGGGCCCCAAATTGTGGAAGTCTGTGCAATGTCGGTTTGCTCTTGTGTCATGTGTGTTTATCCCCTTTTATGTTTTGTCTTTTACAAAATTAAGAATCCTAAATGGACACCAAAAATGTTGTCCTTGTTCTGGTCTTTTGATTTTTAGGTTTGGGAAATCATGACAATACCCCGGCATGTAAGCATCATTGGATTGTATCGTAAAGATAAGTATTTTTCATACTTTTTTGGCGGAAACAAACCTTAACTTCAATTCTTGCCATTTCAGGTTGATCTTGGTCGGATTGTTGTGGCCATGCTCCCGGAAGCCGACCAACCTCAATCTCGTCCCAGGCGTAGGCATCGTAGACGTGCAAGGCCCCAGATATATAGAACACGTGTCACCCTTTTTGGAATGCCCGATGATGAGGTGTTAAGGCGCTACCGTCTTCTGCCCCAAATCATCATAGACACTCTCTCATTAATAGAGAGTGATCTTGACCGGCAAATTGACAGTCCTACAGCAATACCACCACTTATGCAATTTATGGCGGTGTTACATTTCTGTGCCTCAGGATCCTTTCAAACCACGGTGGGAATAGTTGCGGGAATATCCCTATCCTCCTTTTCAAGGATCCTGAGGGCAGTGATGGAGGCCCTTTTCAAGCACCTCCATCATTTTATTAAAATGCCTTTGGATATGGGTGCCCTTAGTGTGGCCAAGGCCAATTTTTACCAAATAGCTGGCTTCCCACACATCATAGGGGTTGTGGATGATACTCACATACCACTTCAGCCTCCAGCACGGTTGGAGGCCATTTTTAGGAACTGCAAACACTATCACTCACTGAATGTAATGGTGGTATGTGATGCCTCCCTCCAGATCCTGTCCCTGAATGCCAAATTACCCGGGAGTGCACATGACTCATTCGTCATCCGCCAATCAGGGATATGGCAAAAATTAGACAACCTCCAAGCTGGTGATGCGTGGCTTCTGGGTAAGTGGAGACCTTTAGTACATACCAATGCTAAGCTTGATACACAGTGTTCCTGATGTTGTCACTTCTTTTTCACAGGAGACAGTGGCTACCCTTGCACGCCCTGGCTGCTCACTCCTTAGTTTGCTCCCACACCAGGGCCACAAAGAAATTTTAATTCCGCACTTACAGCCACCAGGCAAGTGGTGGAGCACTGTATCTGCCTTTTAAAAGGCCGATTCAGATGCCTCCACCGCTCTGGTGGCGAACTCATGTATTTGCCGGATATGGTTTCGAAGATTGTGGTCCTGTGTGGGATATTTCACAACATCGCCATAAGGAGTGGTGTCCCAATGCAGCCAGAGGATGCCTTGCCTGAGGATGGCCCCCCCGAAGTTGGTCAGAGGTCAGTATGTGGGGGGGCCATACGCAATGATGTGGTGGCCAGATTCTTTAGGTAATTATTGGCACAAATGAAGTTATTTGACACAATGTCACAAGGAATTTTTTTGACCATCAAATTAATTGGTTTTTTTTCCCATCTTGTGTTTTATTTCATAATCTTTTGGACTGAAACGATGACTACTTCCTGCTCCCAAAAAATGACTTCATGGGGCCACATTGGATATATATTCTGGACCCAATTTGGAAATGCAACATTTGTGGAATCATGTTGGCATGCTCATTCGTCAACCAGTTCTTGATTTTTAGTTTTTTTTTTATTATGGTGTTTGCTGGTTTTTGGTTGGGACAGGCTGGGGAGGAGGGGGAATTTAGGGAATTTTGGGGAGAGGAGGTTTGGCTGGGGGTTGGGGAGAGGGGACGAGAGTGCCGTCTTTGCCGGCGATGACGCCGTAGTCTTCGCTCGGCCCCTAAATGATGGTAAAAAAATTGAGGTTAGTTTAGAACATCACCTTGTTAAACGCTAATTGTTTAACACAAAAAAAGGAAAACATGCACACGCAGATATAAGTGCAAAGAAAAAACAGGCCAGACAAGAAAACATGCACACGCAGATATGAGTGAAAACCAAAAACAGGCCAAACAAGAAAACATGCACACGCAGATAGGGCCACAAAGATAAACATGAAAACCACAAAAAAAAAACTTACTTTCCGCTATACGCATGCAAAAGCATGCCAGCAAGCGGGGCGTCCGCCGTTGAAGGTCGGACCACCTTAGCTCCAGCTGGCCGATCTGTCGGCGTGAGCCGAAGGAACGCAGGCGGCCGCGAACCTCCGCATAGGCGGCACGCTTTTCCCGATTGCTGATGGGGGGAGGCTGGCTGGTGATACGCCTGTCCATCACCTCTGTTAAAACCAGAAGCTCTCGCTTGGTGAATGCAGAGGCTCTCATGATGGCAATGGTGTATTTTTAATAAAACAGTTTTAATAAAGACCAGAAAATAATTTTGATTGGCTAATGTAGTTGGGAAATTAACAGGAACCATTCTGTTGGTTAGTGTATGAGTCATGTGTTCGACAGGCCCAAAAATCTATTGTGAGTTATGATAGGCTTGATGCAGTGACATGCGTAAGCTAATTTAAATAAAGAAATGAACCCAGTAAAATATGCGTGGGTAAAAACACGGAAAACAAATGGAGAATTGGCTCAAACATGTATTTTGGCAAAAGAAAGCTATTGTTTAAACCGTACGTATTCTGCGGGAAAACACAAACACGGACAAGAGTAAAGTTTATTGCAATTCAAAAAAAAAAAAAAAACATGTGAAGAGCAATTAAGCTAATTGATATATTGATTGGCATGATACGATTGAAGGAGGTAGGCAGAATGAGCGAGCAGGTAATCGGAATCTGACAGGCCCACTTCCGGTTTGTACTTGTGCGTGCGTTCCCTGCAAGCCACATTGGGGATGTACGCTCGCTATTTGGCTAGCTCGTTAGCTAGAGGAGGGGTCGGTAGACTTTGGGGAGGAAGTTTAGTTGCGTTCGAAATTACGTGCGAGCGCTTAAATTTACATATTTCGGCACGTACGCCGAACGTACGATCGGCCACTTGCGTCCGGGTCTGAATCAGGCCCTTAATCTTGTTTTTATGTTATTTATTATAGATTAAAAACTGCTGCTTTTTTACCATTTCACTTCATCTGGTTGTTTATGGTTTATTCATCCATACTCATACAAGCGCTGTTAATTGCATCTTATATATTGTATAACCTTTTCAGTTTTTGCAAAGCAGGGCGTGTGGGGAAGGGAGTCACCAAAGGAAATTCCTGAGTCCAAATGGTCTAGAACTGGCCCTGGATGAATGACCATTCATTACTGACTTTAGTCTGCATTCTATCTCTGTTCTTATGCTGCCCATTCTGACTCTCGGCCTGTGCCAAGAGTCAGAATGAGTAGAAACATGTAGGTGAAGACTATATGATCTAATTCCTTCAGCATCTGTAAATTCTGGTGAATCTATTTCAGGACTATCAGCTACAGTATAATCTTTAGTTTCATTTGCTGGCTCTTTTCTTGCACCTGCTGTGCATCACCATTGTTCACTATATGCCAGACATGTTCAACTTCAAATCAACTGTACAGTAATCTACTTTCATGTGTTAAAAATTAACAGTTATCTACCACACTTTCCAACAGCTATTCCTTTTTATACAAAAGAATGTTCAGCTGAGCATTCAGTAATCAAATAAAATAAATGATTAGTTGTCTAAAAAGAGCTAATAAAATCTAATAATTTTTAAAATAGCTTGCCCCAGTTTACATTATGCCACACAGTGCCCATTTTCACATCATGCCACACAGCGTCCCCATTTTGCATTATGCCACATAGGGCCTGATTCAGACCCACTCGCGAGCAGCTGTCCGCTCGCAAGTGGGTCGATGGTGTGCACTGAGCATGCGCACGACGGAGGGAGCTCCGTCGTGCGCATGCGCGAGACGCGATGAGCGAAGGACTTTCCTTCGCTCGTTGTGTCTGATCAAAGGGGGCGAGCTGTCGATGTTGATTGACAGCACGCCCCCTTTGGTGGGCGTGCCGGGGGCGTGCCTCCCAGACGGGGGCGTTCCCAGGGGAACGCCTACCGTCAGAAGCCGCCCCACTGACATCACTAGTGATGTCAGTGGGAGTGATTTTGGCTCTGATAGAGCCAAAATCACTCCGGGCCTTGCGGTTGAGAAACTCAACCGCAGGCTCTGGCTCGCAGTGGCGATGGTCGCGATGGTCAAGACCATCGCGACCATCAACCTGCATGCTCGTATAGGCTGTGGGTGGTGACCCACAGCTATACGAGCGTCCAGGAGGACGCTCCATAATTATGGAAGTGGGCCCTGATTCAGAGCGAGCGCTCTGGTCAGAGCGTCCGGCTCTGAATCAGGGCCATAGTTCCCAGTTCATCCTATGCCACATTGTAGCCCCAATCGTTTATATGATGCCACCCCTTAGTGCTCCTATTATGCCACACAGTGCCCCATTGGGTAAGGAAGATGTTCAGACTAGATATACTGTTGGCCCATGTGAGGATTAGTCACTGCCATACAGGCTGCACAGATAGAAAGCCGAGACACTGAGGCAGATTTCCATGAGGTAGTATCTACTTCACGGAAGCTACTGCAAGATGGCAAGCTGGTAGAAATGGACAGTCTACAAACTACTCACCACAATCTAGGGTATTCAGCACACAGTATTGTATACAGTAGTATTGTGGTGAGTAGTTAATACACAGGGCCTGATTCAGACCTATGCGCTCGCAAGCGGGTCGATGGTGGCCCAGTATGCGTATGACAGAGCCGGCTCCGTCGCGCGCATGCACGAGACCCGGATAGCGACAGGCAAACCGTCGCTCCGGGTCTCGTACCAAAGGGGGCGTGCTGTCGATGTTGAGTGACAGCACGCCTCCTTTGGTGGGCGGGCCAGGGGAGTGGCTGCCCAAAAGGAGGCGTTCCCATGTGAACGCCTCCGTTTGGGGACGGCCCCACTGAAATCACGAGTGATGTCAGTGGGAGAGATTTCGGCTCTGTGAGAACCGAAATCTCTCTGGGGCTTGTGGCAACGAGACCCTACCACAAGGGTCTTGTCACAAGCCCGATGGTCGCGATGGTCTTGACCATCGCGACCATCTTCCTGGCCGCTCGCTATAGCTGTGGGTGGTCACCCACAGCTATGCGAGCGGCCAGGAGGCCGCTCTAAAAAACAAGAAGGCCGGCCCTGATTCAGAGCGAGCGCTCTGTCAGAGCATCCGGCTCTGAACCAGGGCCACTGTCTCTTTCTGCATTCATACGAGGTATTGAATACAGTGATGCTCTACCAAACAGCACTCAGGTCAATCGCGATTAATGCACTGGACATACATGTTCTATGAATTTTTTAAGTTAAAATGGGTATCCACAATCCTGTTAAGGTCACTTCAGGCATTCAGTTCATTCAAAAGCCTGGAAACTTTGTATCTGAGTGTGCCAAGGTGCCTTATCAAAAGGGGGAATATTTTACTATGGTGTGTTGATTGTCAGTCAGTAATCTCTTGGAAGAACTTTGGAAGTAGACAGACTTCATTAGCCATCTTCAACCAAACAATACAGATAACAGAGAACAATCATCTGATACCAGGTTCTGTCCAAAAAATGCACCTTTAAGTGTTATTACTAATTTTTTTTATATCAGGTAATTCTTACTTTTAGGCTTGTGGGAAAAGAACAATATTATTTTATACAGTTCCACTCCCTTTATCTAGCACTTTCAGAAAGTCTTTGATTAGCTTGGAAACTTTTCTAACCATCTGCAAGTTTTCTGCTTTTATGTAAAATTACAATGACAGTAAGTCAGCATGCTTTAGAATAAAATCAAGGTTGAGATGTTTCAGCATTCGTTGATGAGCTTATCACTCTTTGCAACAGTGACTATTTTTGTGACTGAACTCAGGAAAGAGATTGAGGTTGAAAACGACATTCGTCAGGCTCTAAACTTGCCTAAACTACCGCTTCCTGCCACAAAAGTATTTGTGTAAGTCAATCAATTTGATGTTAAAAGAGGAAGGTACCCACAGATGACAATGTTAAAAAAGAAAGGTACCCACAGATGACCCCTTACTGCCTAGATGTTTCTGAAAAGGCCAACCTGGACAATGTATACAGTTCTCGAATGAACCTGATATCATCTAAAATTACCCTTCCTGTTTTTATGACACCAACTGATCTATTCTCATTCTGGATTCTATGGCTGCCGATAATATTATTGAACAAAACCTTGTAGAAAAGTACTTGGTCAGTCATGCGTCAGGATGACCTACAGCAGCTGACAATAAGGGTGTTTGGCAGCACTGACAGAGTGGTTGTCTGACCAAGAAAGGCCTTTGAATACGGTAATCGAGTGCCGGCATTTGAGAAGCAAGTAGCAGACAGGTCCCAAAGGAGCACAAACAGGATTTTTAAAGCAGATGATGGCAGAGAGTAAAGGTGCACATACACGGTGCGAAATGCACCTTGCTATGCGACTTGCGATCTGATGGTCGACATATCGGGCAGTCCCCACACACGGAGTAATCGGGTGGCTGACCGCCCAATATGCCGGCACCCCCCTCCCCTGCCCGCATAGCACTGCATGGGATCGTACATCGTATCCCCAGATCAAGTGAACATGCAGTAAGATCTGGAGGTGCGATGTACGACCCCACGGGAGCACGCACTGGGCGATATCATGCCCACACACAGTACGTTATAGCAGCAATATCGTACCAATCCGTCGGAGCGGCTGCTATATCGCACCATGTATGGGTGATTCTTACGTCATACTATTTCATTCCATATAGTGGATATGGGTTAAGAGGTGGATATGATGGTAGCTGCATGCAAATTAGCTATATTCTATCTTCTTTAATGTGTGTTCACTCATTCAGTATTAATACTGTTTATCTTGGGGAATGTTTTGCAGATTAATGTATCCATCCTTATATGTATTAAGGAAATGTACAGTACATAAATAGATAAACAAATAATAAAATAAAGGAAATAACTAATAAATAAATAATCCAATATATGTTATAAACAAAGTTTAATTTACTTACTTTTTTATCTTATGCTAGTTGTTGCTTTCATTCTGTTCTTCCTAATTGCCTACTACCCATTTTTCCTTATTTTCATTTTCATTTCTATTATTATTATTATTATTGATATTGTTTTAATCGATACAACTCTACTCACAGGACTGTTATTGTTTACAATAGGTTTATGATTACCATTACCTTATTATAACTTATTACTATTATAATGGACAATATATCATAGTAACAATAAAAAAAATTGTTACTATTATTTGAACCCCAACATAAGTTAAAACTCTTGTCTCCTGTTATATTCAAGTAGCTTTTGAATGGTGGTGAATGCAGTGATTCTTCAAATTACATCAATATATTATGTATACCTACTTTTCCATTATAATCAAAATGCTTTTTTTTAAGAGTTGTTTTCTGAGAATCAGTGTTTGTAAATAATATTAGTGGCTCATTAATGAATGAACTCAAACCGATTGCGCTATCAAATCCAGCCCATCCTTGTAACACAGCTACACTTCTGATAACACCTTGGATTCTCAAGGAGAAACGTGTAAAGGCTGTCTTTGGGATACTGCATTCTCTTCATTGGATTCCTCACAACAATTAGGGGAAGATGTGTGATAAATTGGAGAGAGATAACGTACCAACCAATCAGCTCCTAAATACCATTTTTCAAACACAGCCTGTAAAATGACAGTTAGGAGCTGATTGGTTGGTACTTTATCTCTCTCCAATTTATCACTCTCCAAGGCTTAGTACATCTCTCCCTTACACTTCTATCTCGATTTATATATGACTGCTCTGTTCAGAGCTCAATTGGCGGCTGATTCTCTCCATCATGCCATCCAGCTGATCATGGGTGCTAACAGGGAAAGGTGCTTGTGAACGGGGAAGTGGATGTTCGAACGCAGGTGTGTCTGGGCGTCTAAACGGTGTTTTATGGGTGTGCATAATTTGCAATGAAGCGTCATTGTACACGTCACTTGGTTGTATTTTAGACAGCACTGATCGCAGTGCTTGCGGTGGGGTAGGGTCTCCCTCAAGCGCTGCGTGCAGCTCCGATGGCTTTCGATGTTACCGATCAATCACACACTTACTGGAGATGATGTGTGCTAAGAAAGAAAGGTGAGCGTCTTTATACTCCTGCGTACGCTCACTGCCGACGCCCTCTTTATACTGGCGTGCAATCGCTCTGCCGTCGCTTTCTAAGACATAGAGGGCGTCCTTACACAGTGCGATCTTGGCATTTGCATACCCGGCCTCTTTTGGCTGTGTGAGAGCACAGCTTAGCGTCCAGGTATGAATCGACCCCAGAGGACCTAGGGTATAGGACCTCAGTTTTACCCATATTACATTACTTTTTCCCAAATTTTGTATTTAATTCTCTAATAGTGTATTAAAGACCTGATTCAGCGATATACACAAAACTGATGGTTTGCATATCTCTCCAATGGTGGTGGGACTGCGCATGCACAGGACCCATTCTGCACATTTGCAGAGTGGGTCCTGCAAGAGCGCTCGCAATGCCCCCTTAGCCGCAGTCTGATTGCAAGACTGCAGCCATCTGGGTGCGGAGAGGAGAAGGCGCTGGGCAGTCCGCATTTTCTGGGAGTGGCAAGGCCAGTGACGCAAATTTACTGGCCTCGGCAGCACAGTTGGTGGCCATTCTGAGTAAGCTTAGGCCTACTGAGATGCCTGATGCTGCAAACATCGTGATCATTGATCTGATCCTGCGTCCTCGGATGCAGACATTGGATCTGAGATTCTGGCTAGAGGCGCCTTTTTCCTACAGACGCCTTTAACATAACATATATGCACACAGCAGCTGCGTCCAAAGACACAGCTGCTGTGTGTCCTTAGCGTACAAATCTAAATCAGGCCCTAACTTGCTAATAGTGTTCTAAGTAGCTATACTGTGCTATGGGCCTGATTCAGAACGGTTCGCTATTGCGATCGCTGATGTGTAATCGCAAGCAGTTGTGCTGCGAAAATATGCTAATGTTTGCAACCGGTCAGCCAGCAAAGAAACGCCCACTACCGCTTTCTCACATCCGGAAGAGCTCACAGTCCTGCGTATACATCAGTAATATCGAGTAACATAGGCCCGTCATGCACAATTATAGCAGCCCTGACCTGTCTCCGAAATTGCAAATCTTATTGCACGCAGAGACTACTCCACCCCCTAACGCTGAC
Source organism: Taudactylus pleione (assembly GCA_031769625.1). Taxonomy (NCBI): domain Eukaryota; kingdom Metazoa; phylum Chordata; class Amphibia; order Anura; family Myobatrachidae; genus Taudactylus; species Taudactylus pleione. The sequence goes on along the minus strand of JAUIMM010000036.1, from coordinate 17,920,577 downwards.
GTCCCGTCACTTACTCTGCGATGGATTTCTGTCTGCTTGCATAATCACAGTGCGAACGCAATGCTGTCCTGTATACGCACACAGCCGTGCAAACGCATGCACAGTATGCACCATCGGTCTATCTGTGTACGCGGTTGCAATTGCGATCCATGCTGAATCAGGCCCTATGTACTGTGCTTAGGATTAATATTTTTTGCCACAAATTAATTGTTATAAAGTGAGTCACTTGTATATTGTACAGTACGAGCAGTGGCGTATCTATAATGGGGCCCCGCACAGCACACACTGCACCCCTATTTTCTTTAAGTGTACCTGTCCGAGGTCCCTTGTCGGGTGTCACTGCTGCTCAGAACACTGGAAAAATGGCCGCCGCGGCCATTTTCCGGTGTTCTGCGCATGCGTAGTAGACTCCGGGCACACTCTAGTGCCCGGAGTCTACTAATGCTTCGGTGGCTGGCCAGCCGCATCAGTCGGCTACCAGCCACCAGGGAGAGAGGAGGGGGCCCCGCACGAGGAGTGCACATGGGCCCCCTCCTCTCTTAAAACGCCCCTGAGTACGAGTGACTCATGGCATGCATTGCTATGCTTAATATGCTACTTTATACCAATGTTATATACACTGCAATATTATATACTGGGTGCACGGTCATCGATGCAATATAAAGATGTCCTTCCACCACATAACTACCAAGAGCCACCAAGGGCTCGCAAAAGGAGGGAAGACCAGTCAACACTTTTAAACTCTTTGTCATGTTTTTCAAACCATTCCCGAACAATTTTTGCATTGTGTCAGGGTGCATTATCCTGCTGAAAGAGGCTACTGCCATCAGGGAATACCGTTGCCATGAAGGGGTGTACTTGGTGTCATACAATGTTTAGGTAGGTGGTTCATGTCAAAGTAACATCTATATGAATGGCAGGATCCAAGGTTTTCCAAAAAAAACACTACCCAGAGCATCACACTGCCTCTGCTTGCATTCTTCCCACAGTGCATCCTGGTGCCAACTCTTCCCCAGGTAAACCAACATGCACCCGGCTGTCCACAAGTGTAAAAACATGATTCTTCTGACCAGGCCACCTTCTTCCACTGCTCCATGGTTCAGTTCTGAAGCTCATGTGCCCACTATAGGCATTTTCAGCAGTGGACAGGGGTCAGCATAGAAACTCTGACTGGTCTGTGGCTACGCAGCCCCAGACACAGTAAGCTGTGATGCACTGTGTGTTCTGACACCTTTTTTATCATAGACAGAATTTTTTAACAAATTTGTGCTATACCTACACTACAACTTACTATGGGATCGAACCATAAGGGCTAGCCTTTGCTTGCCATGAGCATCAATGAGCTTTGGGGGACCGTGACACTGTCACAATTTCACCAGTTGCCCTTCTTTGTACCACTTCATACTGGGAGCACCCCACAAGACTTGCCGTTTTGGAGATGTTCTGACCCAGTCGTTTAGCCATCACTATATGGACCTTGTCAAAATCACTGTGATCCTTGCACTTGTCCAATTTTCCTGCGACTAACACATCAACTTCAAGAACTGACTGTGCACTTGCTGAGGCCTAGTGACAAGGGGATACAAAGGAAATCCCCATGCCGGGCCCATAGGTTCTGAGGGGCACAAAACACTTCTGCCGCGGCTAATAGTTAATTATAAACTAAAGGTGCCACCGGTTGCCTGATGGGTATGCAAAAGAAAAACAGATTAACAAGGCCCCCCCACGGGCATCCCTCCGGTAACCCCCATCACCTGGAGTCCCTATCCAGTCCTCGTACTGTGGCATACATAAGAATGGCGTCATGGCATTATTGCAAACAATGCTGCTGCACTGGACATTCTTTGTGAGCTGCCGCCGTGTCCTTCAGCCCCCACTCACACCAATGTCACTTTGTGCCCTGTGCACAGACTGCTATGTAGCCTATCCTATTTAAATGAATGCCCAAGGTACCTTTCCCCCGAACCCTTACCGGCTGGACTCATTGTGCCACACCGATCCCTTGCATTGATTTTGTCAGTAAGTTTTGTTTTTGTTATTGCTCAGCTATAACTTGATGGATTGAGCTGAACCAAAGTGTAGGTTATTTCTAGGAGTTTCCACTACAAAATGATGCAGTTTTCATGAAAATTGGTTCAGTAATTTTTGCGCCAACTTGGAACAAACAGACAGACACAACATTCTTATTATATTAGTATATATAAATATAAAAGCTCAGTTAACAAAAAATACATATTGGAAGTCAAAAGGTGAGAACCTTGCTGGCAATACTTGGCTCTGTTATATTATCCCCATGACTCACTCTGCTGAAGTATTACTGTAGAAGCATACATAAAAATCAAGGACAGAGATTTTCTTGGAGCTTTTTGAAGCTACAGTACCATCTGCAATGTCAACAAGAACATCTGTAAAACACTTATTTAAGACTGGAATGCTTGTCATTTCTATACTAGAGATGTGCCGACCCCCGTGTTTTAGTTTTCGATCTGGATCTCCCCTGGTTTTGGATTTGAATGGTTTTGGATTTTTTTCCTTGGTGTTTTGCTTTTAGGTTTTGATTTTGGATCTGTATTTTTTCCAAAAAATTATATAAACAGCTAAAACCACCAAATTTGGAACTGTTTTTGTTCCTACAGTATTATTAACCTTAATAACAATCATTTTCAGGCATTTCTAGGCATTTTTAACCACCTCACAGCTCACAATATTGATTTCACTATTTTTCACCAATACAGGCAACAGAGCAGCAGCACAAACGCACGGCAGTTTAGAAAAATATAGGACATCTATGAAACATTGCCACATAGCAGTGGCAGACAAGATGGCAGTTTAATAAACTATAATAATGTCAGTCGGCAATGCCCCAAATTGTGCCAAATGTAAAGGAAAGAGGTGCAAGATCGAATTGTCCCTCCCACCCACTCTTATGTGGAATATAAATATACTGGGAAGCTTGTTATTAATTTACAAATTATAATTTTGTTAAACAAATTGCATGAACTTGCTGCAAAAGACGTAACAGGAAGGAAGTGCCTAGATGGTTAACGTCCCTTCCTCTGCTAACTTTGGCTTTACAAATGGAACAGGTGCCTTCACAACTATTGTCAGAATTTAGATTAAAATAATTCCACACCCAAGACGTTGCTTTTCTGGCTTTCTTTTTATCATTAGCAAGAACTGCTGCCACTGGTGGCTGATTTACGCAAACCACATCCTTATCATCAACATCTACATTAGCGTCAGATAGGACACAAATTTCCCCCTCATCCTCCGTTTGCACTTCCTCCACACTATCATCCTCATTTTTTATTATTTCACCATCTAATACTAGCACAGCCTCATGGCGTCAGTGATCCACTGTGAAACTGGGTGACAGCTGTAATAATTACTTCCTCTATCAAAGGACTGTTTAATAGTCAATTGTTTTTTTAAATTACTTTCGATCACGAATGAGGATGTAGATGATGATGCAGGTGTTGGTGTTGGAGATCGAAGGCGCTTGGATCCCACGGAGAGGGAGCAGGTAGGTGACACTATACTTTGTTACGTTTTGAGTTTTGGAACTTGGCGACATACACTTTGATATTTGATTAATGCGCTCCAAGTGACGTAACAAGGAGGAGGATCCTAGGTGGTTTAGGTCCCTCCCTCTACTCATTCTTGCTTTGCAATGGTTACATATGGCTTGACAACTGTTGTCCGGATTGGGGTGGAAATAATTCTACACGTGAGAAGTGGATTTTCTTGTCTTTTGCCCCGGCATGACAACAATGGGCTTTGGCTTTTTCAATCCGTGGGCAACAGCTGTTGCCTTACTTACACAAAGGACATCCTCGGCATCAACATCCTCATCACCAACATCTTCATCATCAACATCCTTATCATCCTTAGCACCGTCAACTACCAAAATATCCTCCTCCTCCATGTGCAGTTCCACAGAAGCATCCTCACTGACTACGTCTGCAAGATGTTGACTGCCCTTCCCCACATTTAGAGAGGGCACATAAATGTTGGAACTTGGAGGATCCTCCAGTACACTAGTATTTAGGTCTGGCTCACACATGACAACTGCGGACACACTTGCACTCTCCTCGGGGATTTGTGATTTTGATTTCTCAGGGCACACAGTTGTTTTTTCCGAAGTGCTATCAGAATCAGAACCAGCAGTCTTCATAAAGAAAGGCCAAGGCCTTATCCTTTCCTTGCCACTTTGTGTAGTGAATGGCATATTGCCAAATTTTGGTTTATCTAAAGGCAAATTTCCTTCAAATTTTTTTTCTTAACTTCAGTAAAAGTAGCTTTACCATATCGATGGCGTGACTTAAGCCCTGGGGCATGGGCCTTCATAGAGGACGAGGAAGTTGATGGCCTTGCACTGCTGGCGCCAGCTACAACATGTGGTTCTTGGCCTTGCTCTCCTGTCATGTGACAGACCTCCATATTTTCTGCAGGCTTGAAGCAGTGTCACAAGCACCAATAGTGTAGCCAAGGTGCGGTTACAATATTCACACACCTGCAGTCATGCGCACACAGAAAACAAATTGACAAAAAAATACACTATGTTTTATTTTGTTTTGCCGGTCCACAACTTGGGCCCAGACCACAGATTGATGATGACTGGAGTCGGGCAGCACTAGGTTGCATTGCCAACTTGCTAGATCTTGTGCGGCTAAGCCTAACACGTACAGACACACAGACAATTTTGTGAAAAAAAAGACAATGTTTTTATTTTTTTTCCAGCTCCAGAACTTGGGCCCAGAGCACAGATTGATGATGACTGGAGTCGTCATCAATCTGTGGGCAGCACTAGGTTGCATTGCCGACACGCACACAGACAAATATATATTACACACAAAAAAAATTATTTTAATTTTTGGGGGGGTCCAGAACTTGGCCCAGATGGACGCAGCAGACAGCACAGGAGACAGCACCAGCCCAGATGGATCAGCAACAGCCCAGATGGACACAGCAGACAGCACAGTGACAGCAGTAGCACCAGCCCTGATGGATCAGCAACAGTCCAGATGGACACAGCAGACAGCACAAAAACACCAGCCCAGAATGGATCAGCACCAGCCCAGGACATAGCAGACAGAACAGGACACAGCAGACAGAACAGCACATCACCTCTCCCTAGCCCTACACTACCCACCCTCCCTGTTCAGTCTCCACAGCCAGAGTGAAATGGCGCCCACCGCGTCCCTTATATATAGAGACGAAAGCTCGCGAGCCACAAGATTTCGTCTCTATGGTTTTGGCTGAATTTGAGAGATCCGAGTAAGGCAGGAACATCCTTACAACGTCGGCTTGGATCCGACTCGGATCTTGGTTCGGATCGCTGAAACCAAACCCGCTCATCTCTAATTTGAACCTATCTGTCACAACTCATGGATGGGTAATGGATGTTGGCCTTTACTCGGGATTGTCAATGACCCAGAACAGAGGCGCAGAGTCCAACGTGCTGGTGGTATTCACCAGGGACCCCCGCAAGGAGCTATGCACTTGGCTGCTCCCGATATGCAGGTCACGGCCCTCTGCTCAGGTTCCCTCGTACAGGTGCTGGTGGTGTGCTCAGAAGTAGAGCTAGAATTATGTAATCAGGCGTATGAGGCGTAGTCGACAAGCCGGGTCAGAACCAAATGAACAGTGAAGTACCAAGGAGAAGGCAGGATCAGGTCACATGGAAGCTGAAGTCAAACCTGGAATCACCAAAAGCAGTACCAGGGGATCTGACAGAAATGGGTCACAAGGAATAGCCGAGGTCAGGAACAGGTAGACTATAGCACAAGGTCAGGTATGCTGGAGCACATACTTCCAATAGAAAAGGCCTGTCCAAATCTGGTTGACGTAAGACTGGAGCAGAAATGAAAAAACCTGTTTTAAAAGCTGGAAGGCAGTCTTTGCCTCAGGTGACCATAGGGCAGGATTAGCATCTTTACGGGTCAGAGCGGTGATGGGAGCCAATAATGAGGAGAATCCTTTAATAAAACGTCTACAGTAGTTGGCAAACCCAAGCAATCTCTGGATGGCTTTCAAGGTTTAAGGTCGGGACCAATCCAAAATTGCCTGCACCTTCTTGGGATCCATTTCAAGACTGGAGCCGGAGATGACGTAACCAAGGAATGGCACACTGGGTGCTCCAAAGACACATTTCTCCAATTTGCAGTAAAGGTGGTTCTTTCTTAGATGGGATAATACTTCCTTCACATGTTCATGATGTTTCTCTATAGAAGACGAAAAAATCAGTATATCATCCAGGTAAACTACAACCGAGACATACAACAAGTCCCGGAAAATTTCATTAACAAAGCCCTGAAACATGGCAGGGGCATTACACAACCCAAATGGCATCACAAGGTATTCAAAATGTCCATCTCTAGTATTAAAGGCGGTCTTCCATTCATCACCAGCACGAATACAGATGAGATTATAAGCCCCTCTCAGATCCAATTTTGAGAATATGATGGACCCCTTAACTCTGTTGAACAACTCTGTAATCATTGGAAGAGGATATCAATTCTTGACCGTTATATCATTGATGCCACGGTAATCTATACAGGGTCTTAGGCTACCATCCTTCTTGCCAACGAAAAAGAAGCCAGCTCCAGCAGGAGAGGTGGAAGGATGAATAAACCCTTTTGCTAGGTTATCCTGGATATATTAAGACATGGCTTGAGTATCAGGCACGGATAGAGGATAGGTGTGACCATGGGGTGGCAACTTGTCAGGCAGCAGCTCGATAGTACAGTCCCATTCTCTATGGGGAGGTAAGACGTTCGCCTGTTGTTCGGAAAAATCATCAGAGAACATCTGGTACTCCTTGGGAATAGCTGGAGATATTAACAAAGCTGTCTTTCTTACAGGTTGTATCTTGGGAAGATAGGATTTCTGACAGTCAGTTCCCCATGAAAGAATCTGCATTGAACACCAGTTTACCCTGGGATTATGCTGGCATAACCAGGGTAGTCCTAAAATGATTTCTTGAGAAGCCTCTGGTATCACTACGAACTTTAAAGACTCAGAGTGGAGTGCCCCAACACGAACTAATACTGGTTGAGTTTCCTTGGTGACTACTCCTTTAGCTAGAGGCCGTCCATCTACAGAAGTCAGGGAAATTGCGTGCTTGAGAGATGAACAAGGAATCTGTAGTTTATCGACTAGGCTGGAAGTCATGAAGTTTGCGGCTGCTCCAGAGTCTAATAGAGCAGAGATGAAGACACATTTAGGCTTGAGATCCAAAGCTAAGGAGATCTTGAAATCTTTAGTATTTGGGGAAGGGCTCATAACTCCTAACTTGATGTCCCCAAGGTCAGTTAGGAATGGGCGTTTCCCGATTTACGGGAGCAGGAGGCCACCAGGTGACCCGAATCTCTGCAGTACAGACAGAGGTTTTTTAGCATCCTTCTCTGATGTTCCTCTTTGGAGAGATGGGTTTGGTTCACCTGCATAGGCTCCTCATCTATAGGAGGATGGGGTGGACGGGTAGGCAGGGGAGGCATAAATGGCCTTTGCCGGTCAGTTCTGTGCTTTTCAGCCTGACGTTCTCTGAAGCGTAGGTCAATTTTGTTGCAGAGTGAGATCATATCATTTAAATTAGTGGGAAGCTCAAGGGTGATCAGATCATCTTTTAATCGGTCAGAAAGGTTAATCGGCCAAAAGGCTGAGTTGAGGGCCTCCTCATTCCACTTAAGCTCTGATGCCAAGATTTGAAACTGTACGGCATATTGGCTGACAGGACGGTTTCCTTGTCTCAGGTTCAGGATACTGTACGATGCTGACACAGTGCATCCAGGTTCGTCAAAAATCCTCCTGAATGATGACACAAAGTCCACATAGTTATCCAGCAGCGAGTCTGACCGCTCCCAGAGTGGGGAGGCCCAATCCAAGGCTGAGTCGGACAACAAAGACACAATGTATGCCACTTTAGTTCTAGCAGTGGGAAAGTTATCAGGCTGTAAGGTAAAGTGTATGTTACACTGATTTAAGAAACCATGACAGAGCTTAGGATTGCCATCAAATTTGCTTGGCATAGGTAGGTGTAAACGAGGGGATACCCTGCTCCCTGAATTACCAGGCACAGGAGGATGTGTAGTTGCTGATACCCCAGGGGTGGTTAATGAGGTTTGCAGATTATCTTGTCGCTTAGACATCTCTTGTAAAAACTGAGCCATTTGATGCTGCATAGTTTCCAGGTTTTCAAAACGACCAGCAATACAGCAAAATAAATCCACTCCAGACTCCTGTTCCATGGCCGGATCCATGGGGCCAGTGCAAACTGTGAAGGTCTGGGTTTGTTGTGGACCCGGGGTGGTGACAGCAGCAGACACAGAAGCAGATTTAAATAAAAATGTGGAGTTTTTAATAAGTGATTTAGCAGACATGGGAATGGCAAAAGAAAAAGTCCAGGTTTAGCACTAAAGTGCACTTGATAACTGTGGTGAAGCAAATGGGAGAATGTCCAGATAGTGACAGGCAGGAAATGTCCAGTATGCAGGTTTGGTGAGCTGTAACTAAGTGCAGGCAAAGGTAATGAAGACCAGCTGGGAGTTAGAGTCTGAGGCAAGGTGCAGGGAAACAGCAGGTTCAGGTACTCAGGCAGGGGAAAGGTAAATGGAGGGTGAAGGGTGAGTCCAGCAGGTTTAGAGCAGGCAAGGTAACAGGCTAGTAGCGCTTCTAGGCAGACAGGTAAGGCACAGGTACTCTCTCTCAGCCGCAGCAGAGAAACACGTTGCACTGGCAATGAATGAAGGCTCTGGACCTTCCTAAATACCAGGTGCCGCGCTGTGACTGGCTGGAAAGAGCATATGACCCAACAGGATTGGACAGCTTGAATCACATGACCTGAGGCAAGATGGCGGCGCTCATGCCAAATGGAACGGAAACTCCACCAGGCCTCACCAGACCTCAGTGACAATGTGCCCGCACAGAACCATGCACAGCCAATGCCCCTCGCCAAACACCAGCACCACTGCCAGAGACCCCTCGCCACAATGACCTCACAGGTAATACCCAGTGACCACCATTCCGAGAAACCCTGGCCATGACACACAGTCCTTTGCCGGCCGGAACCCCAGAGCCACCGGACACAGTAAGTGACTGCCGGGTTTGGCTGCACTGTGACACTATCTCTCTGTGCGTTAGCAAGGAACTCATAGACCTTCATCTTTGCTGTATGGTTTCCCTGATAAACCAACAAAGAGATCTCTTCTCTCTGTTACTCCCCTAACAAACATAAGGACATTGATCTTATTAACTAACTTATAAGACACACATAGTAAAGAAGCTCCTGATGGTCTCAGATATATCATTTACATTTATTTTGGTAATAGATTCTACTAAATATTTAATTACAATGACCACATTCTGTCGGAATAGGATTGAAATGCCAGCGGCTGTTTAGCCGCCAGTTCAAATCCCGACAATGGATGCCCGACAGGATCAAGATCCCTAACCTCCCCTGTCCCTCCCCCTAACCCTGACCCTCCCTTAGTGGTGCCTAACCTCCCCCCTTAGTGCCTAACCCTAAACCCCCTTACCGCTCCCTAAACCTAACCCTCCCGGGGGGGTGCCTAACCCTAACCTCTCCCTAGGAGTGCCTAACCCTCCCCTCTAGGGGTGCCTAACCCTAATCTCCCCCCCAAACTTAACCCTAACCCTGCTAGACTCCCTAATCCTAACCCCCCCCGCGCGCGGCTAATGCTAAGAGCACCCCGGACTTACCTTCATTCGGGATGGCGTTCTCAGCGTTCTGGTCAGTAGCGGCTCCAGGAATGGGCAAGCCGGTCCGTCGCCCGGATCGCTACTGTTTCCGGAGGGCGCAGGAAATGCCCTCCACCTGCCCGGTGGTATAGGACCTATTTAAGCACAGGGGGGCGGGAGCAGAGGAGGGAAGGAGCGGCAACACAGGACGGTGCTGGGCACAGCACTGCCTAGCACCGGCCCTGGTTCCGGTGTCAGGATTATGATAGGCATCAGTATTTGGGTGACAAAGCAACATACCCCAAGTGCTGCGGGACTGTAAGCTGATTGTCATGGGATGAGTGATGGCTCCAGAGTTGAGGCTGCAGAAAGGTCCAATATTCAAATAGGGGAGCCACACCAACTGCTAGTGATGTTTGGCAGCATTTGGGGTGGCAGTTGGTATGCCTCCCCTATCTGAATATTGGACTGTGCTGCAGCCTCAACTCTGGAGCCACCACTCATCTCATGACAATCAGCTTACAGTCCCGGAGCAATGTTGCTTTGTCAGCTAATCACCTCGGTTGAGAGGAAACATTTTACCCCTTTTCAGCCCTTAGGAGTCGAATTCCCAAAAATCCTTGCTTAGTGGGGGCTTAGGACATGGAAAGAATATACTCCCCAAATTTCATATTTCTAGGTCCAGAGGTTTGGACTGGGCATTGCTGAGTCAGTCAGTCAGGACATTGCTCAAGGGGAGGAAACATTTTACCCCTTTCACCCCCTTAAGGGTGGAATTCTGAAAAATTCCTATGTAGTGGGTACTTAGGTCATGGAAGGAATATACTCCCCAAATTTCATATTTCTAGGTCCATGTGTTGCAACTGCAGGCTATGCCAAGATTGATTTGAATATATGCCTATTTGGAAACCAATCACTTGCACCTAGTATAGGGTAGGTACAAATGAGTACTGATAATGATGACTTGTACCAAACTAAGAATACACATAATGGTGGTGTTACAAGCATCATAAGTTGCGGCCTCACCCAGACCTGCATCACCTCTATATTTTGTCTCATTGTTGCTGAGTCAGTCTGTATTCTCATAATTTTTAATACTCCTGATCTTGGCCTGTCTCTGAATTAAATTTTTGTGTGCACCAGCCCTGACACATCCTGTCTAACATTATCTAACATAATCAGCCCTAACCCAGCCTGCCTAATTCATCTCCCTTTTTGCTGCCAGCTCTGACCTAACCTGTCTACTGTAACTACCTGCCGTCAGCTCTGACTCAGCATTGCATGTTCTGTGTGGTTGCCCACTGCCAGTCCTGCTTTGCACTTCTCTGGCTCCTACTCACTCACCTCAGGGTTCAGTCACTAGTACACAGGATTTTGACATCTAATGTTCACCTTAACCTTCCCAATACCTTGTGATCATAATTCTCTTGGAGTAAAAGATCTGTGTCATCGAAGTATCAGTAACCACATCTAACTTTAAGGGAAGCTGGCTTACTAGAGATGAAGACCTCACAAAGTGGTAATTAGGGTCTTACCACTGCTCTACTTGTTTTGCCATAACAGGTGGTCACATCTCAAAATACATACAACTCTGCATACTGGCAAATATACACCGTTTTCCATGCTCACTTCTTGGGAGCAATATATTCCTGATATACTGCCAACTTTGCACCAAGTTCAATGTGTTCAGCGCGATATGTATATATATATGAATGTTGATTTCTATATGTGTATTATATTATGTTTTTATGTCACATGAATTGTGTATAATTAATAGATGGTATTTTTCCACTTATTTATTTAGGATTCTCTAATACTAAACTTTGTTTTGCTGAGCATGTAGCACAATTTTTCATTGGAGTACAATTTTTGTAGCATGGTTTCTAGGCAGTCTTTGCTTACATTTAAAGATAAATTATTCTTGGTTTTCTTGAATAACTCACAAAGGCACGCTGATGTCTTGTGGCAGGTCTGCAGCTAGTGCTCAACAGTTAAAAGTAATCCTGATGCTTATACAAAAACGTACCAGACTAGCAGTAATCCAAATAACACATTCTTGCTTTATGCATACAAGGCATGGTATGCAGAACCTCCTACATATAATATACCGTTGTTTGGACTGAGCATGAAAAGGAAAATTAGATGCTGCTATGGCCATGGTTTCATTTTTCATTGATATTTTTCTTTTTTTTTCTTTTCTACTGCTTTGTAATTATGTTACACACACTGCTCATTTTTTTGCATTTGCAACACAATGTGTGTAGTGTTGCCACCGCACATAGCACAAGACCATCACCGCCCCTCGCCATGACCACAGCTGCGTTGCTGCCAGAGTTTCCTTTAGATGCTCCAGACAGGCAGCCTGTGCAGCAAATCGGAGCATCCTTAGGATGCTCCAGTCAGATGGATATAGATGCTCCAGTCATCGCTGCACTTACTGGTGCTGCCAGCCCTGCCCCCTCTGCATGACATACAGACAGCATACGTTAAGCGGACGGGCTGGCACAGGGCGCATTTAAGCCCAGTTACGGCTCTGAGTGTTTACTCAATGCAGACCTAAGCTTTAGGATGGTGTCACATATAGGCACTTTGAGTTCTTGCATTTTTGGCAACCGGAAAGCTTTAGCATTAATAGAGCTCAGTAACTCCAGTAGAGACAAAATGAAATGTAGAGTTAATGCTACTCTTTAGACCATTTTAGAGGTTAAGATCAGAAAATGTTGCATCTTCAGAGCTTAACTATTCCTAAGTGACAGAGAAGGTAAGTTCACTTTTGATCACTGGTGCAATTGAGCTAAAAGTATACTAAAGCACGAAAGCCAAAAATATTCTGGCACTTCACAAGAAACCTAATAAAATATATACTTTTGGATTCCTGATAAATGTCATTCAAACCAAATCCTCATTATTGATAAGGATAAACATGTGACTGAGATTTTGAAAAAAACAAAGATTATGAGAGGACCAAATATTTCTACAAATTTTAGGCCATCATTGCTCAAATGATATATGCAGTGGAGTAACAAGGATAGGGCAACTGGGTGCAGGGGCAGGCCTGGCATGGACAGTCCCGGGGCAGATATATTACTGGTCCTCCAGGGAGCTGAAGAAACCCCTGGTGAGCCCGCGCTGACAGAGGATCCCGCCCCCAGAGAGTGTGCACGGCTCCCTGAAGCATCTTGGATGTGACCTAATTATGTACATTACGATGCTGTCAGAGCAGGGGAGCCAGGAGGAGTCAGCCGAAGCAGACCACCTTTGTTATTTCATTTTTTAAAAACTGTTCTAATAGGAAAGGGCAGAAAATAGAAAATGGGGGCAAGTCAATTATGTCTTATGTTTATTCTATACCTAATATTTTCCAGGAATAAAGCCAATGTCATTAACATTTATTTATTTATTTATTTATTTATTAACAGCTATTTATATAGCGCACACATATTTCGCAGAGCTTTACAGAAAATATTTGCCCATTCACATCAGTCCCTTCCCCAGTGGAGCTTACAGTCTATGGGGTTATTTACTAAGCTTTGTTAGGAGATAAAGTGAACGGAGGTAAGGTACCAGCCAATCAGCTCCTAACTGCCATATCACAGTGTGTATGAAAAATGGCAGTTAGGAACTGATTGGCTGGTACCACCCCAATGTTCCCTACCACATGTACATGCACATACTTACACACTAGGGTTAATTTTGTTGGAAGCCAATTAACCTACCAGTATATTTTTGGAGTGTGGGAGGAAACCGGAGCACCCGGAGGAAACCCATGCAAGCACATGGAGAATATACAAACTCCACACAGTTAGGAGGGTAGTGGGAATCAAACCCACGACTTTAGTGCTGTGAGGCAGTAATGCTAACCATTACACCATATGTGATGTCCTACATGCAACAGAGGTTCAACATGCAACAGCGGTTCAACCAGATTATACATAGTAACAGGAGTTTTGTAGCAGGGTAAAATATGAGTTTCCCTGATCAAGCACTTTTATATTAATAAAATATATTTGCCAATTTGATACCTTTATATGAGTATTATGGTTTCTTTATAATTGGTGTTTTTTACTGAACATTACTATCCCCCCTTTTCTTCTAATGCTACCAGTGGTCTTACCTGTGTGTCTCCAGAACCATCGCCCTGTGTGTCTCCAGCACCAGCCCCCCCATGTCTCTTCAGCACCAGCCTTGTGCCTCTCCAGTGCCATCTCCTCTGTGTCCCCCAGTGCCATCTCCTCTGTGCCCCCCAGGGCCATCTCATCTGTGCCCCCATCCACATGTCCTCTGTGCCCACCCCCAGGCACCACATTCCTGCAACAGCCAACTTTGCGCACATTTCTTCTCGCACCTCAGGATTCTGCGAGAGGAAATGTGTTCCTCTGTGGCTTTAGGCGTCTGTATGGAGTGACAACTGAATTGCTCCATGGAGCGCCTATTCGTATAGATGCCCAGCAGGGGGCATGCAAAACAACTGAATCACCCTCATAGTCATTTTTTAAAATCAGCTCACAAAATGCCATTGGAATCAGCCAATCGAATCAAATTTCGCAGGCCTGTGTGATTCATCAATTAACATGGAGAGTTCCCTCAACCATCTCTTGTACCAAATACAAACACTGATTTCCATGATTTCCACCACCACAAATTTTACATTGAGAATCCATAGAAGAACATAACTGGGCAACCTCCTGCCAGTCACAGAGGCCTCAGACCTGCACAGAATCAATAATTTAGACAATTGCTCAACTCCACATGTCCACATATTGGATTCCGCTAAGATCAATCATATAACAAACAAACACGTAGCCCTTACAACCAGTTTGTATAAATTCCATCATGCTTATGCAACCATCTCTCATACTTCTGCATGACTTTATATACTTGTTCCTTCCTAACAAACACAGTTACCCCTAAGGTCATTAATGCCGTGCTCCCTGCTGCAGGAGCATATATCTGTGTAGTGTTTATGTATAGGGAATTTGTGTACATTGTTGTTTTGCTGCAATGTTTCCTTTCCCATCTACTCCCTCATACAGTCTTGCATTGGATATTTCACAAATAAAATTAGCTACACCATGAAGCTTTTCATGGAAGCGTGGTGTAAATGTGTGTTTTACATACTGTACCTTCCCACTTCTGCAACTTCCGCTGACTCATGTAAGGAACTTTAGTTTTCTAGTACTCTCTGAATAGTAAGAGAGAAAGCTCTAGGAATGTATTCCACAGTTTGCCATCCTCATGCAACACAGATTGCCTTAGACTTTCAGATGTGGGCTGCAATTAGAGATGTTCGGAGACCCCTGTGTTTTGGTTTTGCAAAACCACCCTCATGTGTTTTGATTTTGGATCTGTATTTTTTTTTTTATTAAATTAAAAATACAGCTAAAATGATGTCATTTTGACCTGTTAGCAAGCAATACAAAACACGAGTTTGTTTTTTAAATCCGTGTCCCAAACCGTGGGAAGATCCGAACCGTGACTTGGTTCGACTCAGTACCCCTAAATTTGGTTGTTGTCGGTTCTCTGAGAACTGGACCCGCACATCTCTAGTTGTAATCTATATATTGCATATTGCTTTTGTTTTACTTTATCATCTGTTGTTTTAAAGCTGTAAACTTGACAACAGCTGTCCTATCAAGCACTAGATAGTTGTTTCTCAACTACAGTCTTCAAAAAGCCCCAACAGGTAATGTTTTCAGGATTTTCCAAACATACACAAAGTGATTTAGTCTACTTTAGTTTAGTAAATAATGATTTATAGGGCCAGACAGCTTGATAAATAGGCCACTAAGTGTATTGCTTTTGTTTAAATGTTATTATGTTTATTGTTTGACCTCAAATAATTAATCCTTGTGTTATGCAGTAAAATGTTTTAAGTATTTCAGTAGGGACAGTTTGCAAAATATGCAGAATACGATCATATTGATTAAATTGTTTTTGCACATCCTTTTTATTTTTTGTTTTTGAAGGACAGGTATGTAATTCAATTTATGTTTATGTTTTTCAAATTGTTGGAGAAGCGTATCCTCAAATATTAGAATTATTAAAGGGAATTTTTTCATTTATTTTTATACATGTATTTATGTCAAATTTCAAGCGTTAGTTAAATTTATTTTAAAGTCTGAGTGTATTATACATTTTCATTTGTTTTTGAAAGGGAGAAAGAGATTCTGGTTTGCGTGAGTATTAAAAATAGATCATCAGTGAACAAATCAGATTTCTGGGTTGTTTTATTTATTTTTTACCATAAATATCTTTATTTGTATTCTTAATGTTTTTAGTTAATGTTTCAATTGTAAATTTGATTGATAAAGAGAAGAACTACTCTTGTTATGTTCCATTTGGAATCTAAAAACCTTCTGAAGTTTAACTATTCATTTCTATTTTAGCCATGAATGTGGAGTGTGTAACCATTAATTTATGTGTTAAAGGTTATTTTCTTGAACAGCACTTGCACATACTGTATTTATTGGATTTATTGTAAAATATCTTTCCAGCATCTGTTGATTGATAATAATTATATAGTTTACAAGAAAAGAGTTTTTGCTCAGTGGAGTTAAGATCCATATTAGCAAGCTCAAAGGCTGGTAACAGATTGGGCCTCTTAGATTTCTCTAAAAATAGCAGAATATCTTATAGTATATCAATCATCATATTTTAAGTTACTATGCTAGAAATATGAAGAGCTGAAAAGAACCAGCTATCATAAATATCGCAAATTGAAGAAACGGGATAGAGAAAGAATGACTTCTGCACAAGTAACTGAAAGATTTTCAATCGGAATGTCGCATTTTTAATATAATCATGAATTGCAATGATTTTGGGAACGCTACCCAGGACAATGGACAACAATAGTTTACATTAAACAAGGAAAAGAGCTGTCTTTAAGGGCTTAATCCAATAAGGCACAAAGGGGGCGAGTTGCCACTGCAATAGTGTGCTGACACTAGTCTTACGGCGTTCCGGCGTCGGGATTAAGAAAGGCGTCTGTATTTCGACACCTATCTTAAGTCCCTTGTCGGGATTCGGAAGTCGGTATTGCGGCCGTCGGTCTCATAACTACGGGCCTGATTCAGAGCAGCTCGTAAGCGGCCGCTCGTTCGCTCCGAGCGATGTTTGCCCAACTGCGCATGCGTACGGACCATTATACGCATGCGCGAACCAGTCAGTGCGGCCGAAATTCATGTGCTCGCAAATAGCGAATGCCTGATAATTTGAGTGACAGATTGAGGCGTATGTGGGTGGTAACGGGGGAAGGTGCTTGAAAACGGGGAGTGGAGATTCGAACGCAGCCGTGCTTAAAGGTCAAAACGGGCGTTTTATGGGTGTGCATAATTAAAACAGCAGCGTGATTGACCACGTCACTGGGTTATTTTATAGCCAGAACTGCTCACAAAATTGTGGTAGCAAAAACCAACCCCAAGAATAGCGAGCAGTTCATACCCTGGTCGATGTACTCGATTAATCTAATAAATAGCGGACATGACGTAGGATGCGAGCGGCCAGGGGGCGTATTTTTTCAAAAAACGACCGCAAGTTTTGTTCGCTTGTTCAGACCTAGAGACGTGAACAGACCGCAAAGAGCGGATGGTTGATTTGAATAGCCACCCTTATTTTCTGGACGAGCGAGCGCTAATTGCGTCCGGCTTTGAATCACGCCCTACATCCCAATAGAATACTCTCCATACTCGCCAGACTTAGCACCGTGTGACTTCTATCTTTTCCCTACATTTAAATTTGTACTAAGGAGAACCCGTTTTCCATCAGTTACTGAGGTAAAGAAGAAACCGATGGAGCTGTTGAGACAGCTAACAGATAATGAGCTACAGCACAGCTTTGACCAGTGGAAAATAAGAATTCAGCATTGTGTGGATGCAGAAGGGGAGTACATAAAAGAGGAACTTAGTTAATATCTACTTAATATAATTAAACATAAATTATATCATCAGTCTCATTATCTAATAGCCACACCTTCTACTCTACAGGGATTTTCAGTTTCCTTCCACAGTCCAAAAACATACTTGCAGAATAACTGGCTTCTGACAAATTATCATCACTACCACTATAATTTCCAAATAAGTAATATGTTTCAAGGACACCCCTCATCAACATGTCAAATTACAAAGAACCGAGTGAATCATGTCATACTAATTAAGTGGTATCTTCAAAACTGCTGTAAACAACCTAAAACATAGCACAGCTGACAAGAGAAAGCAATGAATCTAAAATGAGCTCACATATAATTAAGTAGAAATAACCAAATAAAGCAAAGACAATAAAAGCCTCTGAATCTAAATATAAAACACCAAATAATATATGTTGAAACAAGAAGGAAAAGTGCAAAATAAACAAAACAAAAAAAGTGGTGCAAAATAAATAAAATACATGCAATAAAAGAGAATAAGTATAACTGATATGCAGCTCAATCATCTATAAATGTGCGGAAACTGTAAGAGACAAAGGGGCAGATTTATAGTATAAAATTTTGGAGAGAGATAAAGTGGAGGAGTTGCCCATACCGACCAATCAGCTTCTAATGGCTCAATCCTATTAAGTTTGTGAATATGAGTTGCTTCATGAAACTCATATACATCGCACAAAAGTGCACACCCGAGATATGCAAGTTCCAATTAGATATAAATACCAGTTTGCGGAAGTTGCAGCAAGGGTGTGAGTCTTCTACAAAATGCTGCCTGGGAGAAGTGCATTAAAAGTGAGTAATCCATCCTGTACCCAAAAAATGTGACAACTGAGATAGCACGACCTGATTTTTGTACTTTTTATTAATGGTTGAAAAATTATATCAAGGAAATGTTTTCCATCCATTAAAGACTTTCCAGCATTTTGGAGTACAGAAAAATGTATGTATAGTGTTTTAAAGAAGTTGTAAAAGTTGGATTAAGCACTTTTACTCTCATCTGCAAGTTCAAAAACCACTCTCCCATCAATACAACATCCCCCCATACCTGTCCTACATTATTTACACCTCCACATACCTGTCCTACATCATTTACACCTCCTAATGCCTGTTCTAGATCTTTACACCTCCACATACCTGTCCCACATCATTTACACCTCCTAATGCCTGTTCTACATCTTTACACCTCCACATACCTGTCCCACATCATTCACACCTCCACATACCTGTCCTACATTATTTACACCTTCACATACCTGTCCTACATCATTTACATGTCCACATACCTGTCCCACATCATTTACACCTCCTAATGCCTGTTCTACATCTTTACACCTCCACATACCTGTCCCACATCATTTACATCTCCACATACCTGTCCCCAGGGCCACCGACAGCAGCCGGGCCGGGCCCAGGTGATGGGCGTGGCCTAATTGCAGTTTGCGGTACCACGCCCCCTTAGAAAAAAGATAAAAATCATTGCGCGCTGGGGAGGGGGGTGCTATGTGCACCCTCAGCCCAGCGCACAACCAATGGGGGGCGCGGTCAGCGTGATTGCTTCCCACATAAGCATAGTAGACTGCTTCGGCTGCTGCTTTAGCAGCTGTGAGCAGTTTTCCAGTGCTGCGCTGGGCTGCTGTCACGTAAGAGGGAGGGGGAGCAGTTCCGGACATGGGCCCCTCCCGGGATCCTCCAGCATGCCTGGGCCCGGATAATTAGTACCCGATAATTAGTACCCGCTCCCCCCCCTTTCAGCACCCTTGTCTGTCCCACATCATTTACACCTCCACATACCTGTTCTGTTCCACATCATTTACACCTCCAAATACCTGTCCCACATCATTTACATCTCCACATACCTGTCCCACATCATTTATACCTCCACATACCTGTCCCACATCATTTACACCTCACCATACCTGCCCTACATCATTTACACCTCACCATACCTGCCCTACAACATTTACACCTCACCATACCTGTCCTACATTATTTACACCTCTACATACCTGTCCTACATTAGTTACACCTCCACATACCTGTCCTACATTATTTACACATCCACATACCTGCCCTACATCATTTACACCTCACCATACCTGCCCTACATCATTTACACCTCACCATACCTGTCCCACATCATTTACACCTCACCATACCTGTCCCACATTATTTACACCTCCACATACCTGTCCCTCCACGTACCTGCCCTACATCATTTACACCTCACCATACCTGTCTCACATCATTTACACCTCTCCATACCTGTCCTACATTATTTACACCTCCACATACCTGTCCCACATCATTTACACCTCCACATACCTGTACCACATCATTTACACCTCCATATACCTGTGCCACATTGTTTATAATTCCACATACCTGTCCCATAGCATTTACACTTCCACATACCTGTCCCACATCATTTACACCTCCACCTACTTGTCCCACATAATTTACACCTCCATATACTTGTCCCACATCATTTACAACTGCACATACCTGTCCCACATAATGTACACCTCCAAATACCTGTCTCACATAATTGACACCTCCACATACTTGTCCCACATCATTTACAACTGCACATACCTGTCCCATATCATTTACACCTCCACATGCCTGTCCTACATCATTTACAACTGCACACACTTGTCCCACAATATTTACACCTCCACATACCTGTCCCACATCATTTACACCTCTACATACCTGTCCCACATCATTTACACCTCCACATACCTGTCCCACATCACTTACACCTCCACATACCTGACCCATAGCATTTATACCTCCACATACCTGTCCCACATCATTTACACCTCCACATACCTGTCCCACATCATTTACACCTCCACATACCTGTCCCACATCATTTATACCTCCACATACCTGTCCTACATCATTTACACCTCACCATACCTCCCCTACATCATTTACACCTCACCATACCTGTTCCACATCATTTACACCTCACCATACCTGTCCCACATCATTTACACCTCACCATACCTGTCCTAAATTATTTACACCTCCACATACCTGTCCCAGATCATTTACACCTCCACGTACCTGCCCTACATCATTTACACCTCCATATACCTGTCCCACATCATTTACACCTCCACATACCTGTCCCACAACATTTACACCTCCACATACCTGTCCCACATCATTTATACCTCCACATACCTGTCTCAAATCATTTACACCTTCACATACCTGTCCCACATCATTTACACCTTCACATACATGTCACACATCTGTCCTACATAAGTTATACCTCCACATACCTGTCCCACATGATTTAACCTATTATTTCACTTTTATGGAAATTCACCTGAAAACTGACGTCTTTTATTGGCCAAATTATGCTATTTAATCCTCTACAACTTTTTCAACTGCTGTGGGGGTGCGCACAAAAGAACTTGAATTTCAACTGAAAAATAATTGAGATAAAGTAAATGCAAGTTTGGAATTGGATTGCAAATGTAATTTGCAGTGCGAGTTCGCTGGGAGAACGGCTCACAGGACCAAACTCGCACCTAATTGGATTGAGCCCTAACTGTCATTTTTCTAGAGCAGCCTGTAAAATGACAGTTAGAAGCTTATTGGCTGCTATGGGCAACTTGTCAACTTTTTCTCTCTCCAATATTTGATAAATCTCCCCATACAATACTATCAATATGGGAGCAAATTACATTTATGATCATCTAGTGGGGGATGGTATAGGTACAGTTAAACTAGGTCCATTCCTTCTGGAGGGTGAGACTGGGGCCCAGGTCAGCTGTGGAAGTACAGTAAACTAACCCCCTCGGCACAAAGCAGGGCATGCGATGTACATTATATCAATACAGAGATTGCCAGGTGCAAGGCTGGGTTTAGGGCCACATGGGCCTGGGGCTGAAAATGATCAAGGGCCTATTATGAGAAGCAGAGGAGGTGTGACGTGTGCTGTGTGGGTGTGGCCAGTGCCGTGTGGGTGTGTACACCATTACGCTATCAGCCCCATTGTCTTTGTAATATGTAAAAGTTTACAAATTGCATTATTTATTACCCACTGTGTGGCCAGCTGGTGGCTGATCAACATCAGGCTGTCATGATGATAGGCCTAAATTTATGTGGAGGCCTGGAGCTGTAGCTCCATCCGCCCCATTGTTAATCTGGCCCTGGCCAGGAAGGTAGTAAAGCCCCTGCAATTGGCACCAGCATCCCGGGGGCCTGCGATCCCGGTGGGTTAGTATGAGGGTTAGGATTAGGGTAAGGGGTTAGGCACTAGGGGGAGGATTAGCTTTAGGCTGCGAGGGGGGGAGGGAGAGTTAGGGTTAGGCTGCTGGGAGGGAAGGTTAGGGTTAGGCTGCGGGAAAGGTGGGTTAGTGTTCGGTGGAGGATTAGGGGTTAATGTAGGGGTACTTACCTTTGGGCATCATGATTCTTACTGTCGGGATGTTGCTGTTGGTATTCTGATTTCAGCATCCCAACTAAAGGATTCTGTAATAAGAATATGCCAATTTCCACAAAGTGATTTTAAATTGGATGCAACCTCTGTACACATCAAGTGGTATGAAAGACTTTTCCTATGACCATAACAAATAAAATTGGAGATACACTCATTTCTTTAGATAGATTTTGGTCAGTCGCAATAACACATCAATGTTTCAAAATAAAATCCTTAACAATTCTAGAGTAACAATTATATATAGTAAAAAATGCAGTCAGTTTGTAGAGAATGTGTTTTAGATATATGTATTTGATTCTTATCCAGTCACAGGCAAAAAACAGTCTGTCTAATACTTCCAGTTCTAATATATTGGCCCATTTGTAGGTGTCTTTTCAAGTTCAATTACGTCATACATCGGATGTAATACATACAACAGTTCAAGACGTAGAATCTGGGACAGATGTAAACCACGTTTCAAGAGAAATGGATGTAGGATGTTGTAATGCAATAACATATTCATAACTATGGCCCTCATTCAGAGCCGTACGCTCTGAGCAGAGCGCACGCTCTGAATGAGGGCCGTCCTCCATAACTATGGAGCGTCCTCCTGGACGCTCGTATAGCTGTGGGTCACCACCCACAGCCTATACGAGCGTGCAGATTGATGGCCGCGATGGTCGTGACCATCGCGACCATCGAAACTGCGAGCCGGAGCCTGCGGTTGAGGTTTTCAACCGCAAGGCCCGGAGTGATTTTGGCTCTATCAGAGCCAAAATCACTCCCATTGACATCACTAGTGATGTCAGTGGACCGGCTTCTGACGGTAGGCGTTCCCTTAGGAACGCCCCCGTCAGGGAGGCACGCCCCCGGCACGCCCACCAAAGGGGGCGTGCTGTCAATCAACATCGACAGCACGCCCCCTTTGATCAGACACAACGAGCGAAGGAAAGTCCTTCACTCGTCGCGTCTGGCGCATGCGCACGACGGAGCTCCCTCCGTCGTGCGCATGCTCAGTGCAGAACATCGACCCACTTGCGAGCGGACAGCCGCTCGCAAGTGGGTCTGAATCAGGCCCTATGTCCTTTCCATTTAGGCTTGTCTGAATACCATTGCTTTCCTTAATTACATTAACATCCAAATAGTTTACAATGATAGCACAGAAGATCAGAGTTACATTTATTGTACTCTCAATCTAATTTTAAATATTCAATAAAGGGGCACAGAGTAGTTTTGCACCAGACCATATAAGAATACAGGTTGTCTATGTAGCAGGCAAAAAAAAGAACTGTACATTTGGAATAGAAGGGGTCGTTCTTCTTTCATCCGTTATATTTAAGCAGAATATACTCAATAGCATGAAATATATTGCAAATCCTGTTGCAAGAGTTGTGCAATAATTTGCACAGCTTTCTGTATTGCTCTAATGCTTACGTTGCAAGAAAGTGAAATGAAACTTGGTGATGAGCCAATGTATGCCAGATGTACTGTGATTTACCATAAGGCTATTTATTCCTTAATGATTTAATATAGGGAACGGTATGTAGCTGCGATCTCGGTGGTCGAGATGCCGGCGATCAGAATGCCGGCGCCGAAATCTCGACAGTAGTCGGAAACCCGGTGCCAGAATCCCTACTGCTGGCATCCCAACGGCAATTATTTGGGTTAGGGGGAGGGTTCGATTTATAGTTAGGGGTTAGGGTTAGGCACTATGGGGAGAGTTAGGGTTAAGCTTCAAGGAGGGAGGGTTAGGCTGCAGGAGGGGTGGGTTAGGGTTAGTCTATGTGTGGGGGAGGGTTATGTTTAGGCTGCAGGAGGGGAGGGCTAGGGTCAGGGCTGCCATCAGGGGGAGACTGGCGGGCCTCGAGTCCCGGGCCCGGAGACATCGGAAAGAGAGGGGGCCCGGGTGCAGCAGTCCTGCACTGGCAGCCATGTTCAATGGAAATACAACGCTGCCGGCTGCTTGTCATTTATTGTGCCGCCACGAGCCAGCCGGAGCTCGCAGACCGGCAGCCAATCAGGAGCAGCCCCTCCTGATTGGCTGCTGGTTCGCAAGCTTGATTGGCTCACAGCCGCGCCATATTTGAAATGCCGATGCACGGATGCCACCCGGGCCCCCCTCTCTCTCTGCTCTCTCAGCGCTGACTCTGGTTGGCTGGCTGCACCAGCACAGCCAGTTGAAAAAAATCTAAAACAGGTACCCTACTACCGCACCCCCCCCCCCAGTCCAGCCAGCTGTCCCTGCCCTGCTACAACCCCCCTGTTCCTGCCATTCTTCCTTGCCCTGTGCTTCCCCCCTAGTCCAGCCAGTGTTCCTTGTCCTGCCCCCTCCTCGCAGGTCATAGTAGCAATAGTAGTAAATAAGACAGACCCTACTCCATATAGTTGATTAATCCTTATTTACTACTATTGCTACTAAGACCTGTGAGTGTCACTCATGACTTTCATTTTATATAGGCTGCAGGCTCTTGGCCCTTGTGGGGGCCCTGCCTATTCTCTCAGTCCTGGGTCCCACTATTTCTGATGGCAGCCCTGGTTAGGGTTAGAATATGTGGGGGGGAGGGTTTGGGTTATGGGGAAGGTTAGGGGTTAGGGTTAGAGCACTTACCTGGTTGGGTTGGGATGTCGCTGTTGGTATTCCGATATAGGCTAGAATTTAGATTTACTACTGATACAGGACCTCATTTCCGCAAACCTGTATCTCTGTTACAAGACATCACTTCTAAGAATGCCATTTGCATGCTGCTTTTTGGTTGATGTATTTTTTTTTAATACTTTATTGTTTCAAGGATAAAGACAACATACAGCACATGTGAATGACAATGCAGTGGCAAATAAGTGTCATCAAACACTGACAGGCACATTCTAAGCCTTGAAACAAATTTAAATGTAGATGTACAATGAAGTGGAAAAGAGACTAAACAGCAATGGGCAATGAACCATAGACATAAAATACAACTGGTAATATAGGAAGGCGGCGAGGGAGATAAAGGAAACAAGGGGGGCAATTTGCCAAAATTGTAATACTAAAAAATAGAAAGAAAAATAGAGAGATGCTCAATACAAAAGGTCTGACAGCCCATGGGAGAAGCGGGGTGCAGGGAAGGGCATTGTAAAAGAGTACCATGGGCCCCAAGTTTGAATGAAATGATGGGATTTTCTATTGAGGTATAATGTCATTTTTTACATGGCAGCAAGGTATCAGACTTTATTAATGACCACTGAAAGAGCGGGCGAATCATCGCACTTACAGTTGGAAGCAAAAAGGCATCTGGCTGCATTGAGGATTTGGGGGAAGTCACAAAAGGAAGTTCTATTAAACAGATAATTCAAAAAAATCTCCCAAAAGGATACAATGGCAGGTCCACCATATGTTGAGAAATGTAGTCAGGTTTCAGAAGCCTCTCTAACAATACGGAGAGTTAGAGCGATATATCGTGTGCAGTTCAGTGGGAACTAGATACCACAGAGTAAATTTTATATGAATTCTCCTTAACAAACATAGAAATTGAAGATTTATCTATCATCTCCCGGAGAGTGGACCAGGCATCCTCCTCAGTAGGGATGGCCATCAGTGGGTTAACCGTCAATGGTCACCATTAATAGTATTATTGGTTGTTAATCTTGATGGTATAAACCCATCGACAGGGAACTATCAATGATTTTACCCACTGATGGTCATCCCTGCTCTATTAATCACTGGGCAGCAGGCTAATCAGATGTGGGTAAGGTGCTTTTCAGGTCATGTCAGAGATTGGAGCTAGCCATGTTCCCGGTGCTAAGGAGAAAAGAAAAAATCATTGCAGGGCTCTGTGCCATTGATGACGAAGAGCCATTGGATCTTCACCATTGATGGCAAAACCACTGGCCATCTATGGTTAATCGTCAATGGTTGTTAATCATTAAGGATTTCTGGTCATTCCTACTCCTCAGGAGGGTCTTCCATTTCCGAGATGAACTGCAGCTCATATTTAGATATAGATGGATCAATCAGGAGTAAAAGGGAGCCAGACAAGATAGCTATTATACCCGATATTAAGGGTATGCAGCAGCAAAGTGATTGAACTGATAGTTCAGTCTCCAGCAGGGCTATCTCTTGTGGCTGAGAAGAACTCTATCATTGAAGCACCAAGAATGTCGGCATTGAGAGAGTTGAGGGCCCATAATATCTACATTTATAAGGCTATGGTCTGACCAGGTGCTAGATAGGATAGATATATCAAGTATAGTATGGGCAGGATCAGAGATCAAGAAACTCATGTCAATCTTAGTGTGCACATCATGCATTGGGGAGTAAAAGCTATAACCCCTGTCTGTAGGTTCACGTACAAGCTAGGCATTAAATAGGAAGTGTTTTGCAAGAGTAAAAAGCAGAGATCTTTGGAGATATTTGTTGCCATATTGGTGAGTGTAGCAAACATTGGTTTGGACTTATACAAATATCATGCTAAGATGACCTTGCCCCTCTTGTGCTGCGTAAGTAATTGATTAAGGAAAAGAACAAAGATTAGTTCTAGTTGGGTGCATACTGTATATGTTTACTTCTCTCAGGTTCATGGACAATATCAGTGGGAACAATGGGGAGATAGTTAGCAAATAGGATGGCCACTCTGTTCTACTTATGGAAAAAGTAACAGGCATGGTGTACACATGGAAAGTATTTGGACTTCAGTTTTCAGGTGATGTGCACCTTAAAAGTGCTTTTCCAGCAAGAACACAATTTTGCCTCAAAGCTGTTTCAGGGTAAGAAATAAGGTGGGCCTATTTTGGGGGCTTTTCAAACCCTATATGTTCAGAGAAGTTTTAGACCCATCTAGGTAACAGAAGAAACCAAACAACATCACAAATCAGGGCCATCTCTGGACAAGACAAGGTGCATGTAAAAAAAAAGAAGGGAGGGAGGGAAGAAAGGACAGCAGAGGGAGTATATCATACTGCCAGTAGCATCATGCCCTTGGAAAGGGAAGACCAGGAGGCCCAGAAAGTCATGTGTATTGGGGCAATCAGTATCAGAACCAGAAGCAGACTAGGTATATGGAAATAATGAGAATGGGAGGAACTAACAACAATAAAGACATCACAAGTCAATAAATTAAAGTGGGTGGAAGGGGCAGGGACATACAGAAGCTAACCACACATAGAAGGAGGTAGAGGCATCTAATTGGAACTGTAACATACAAATTATGAGGAAAAGAGGACCAGAGCTGGACCAACAGGATAGAAATAGCTTTAATGGGGTCTGATGGCAGAGGCACAGAAGTCGTGCCTCCACCTTGGAAGCCTAAAAGGCCACACCCCCTTTGAGTTGATATTGTAAATACTTGTAAATTAGACTCATTTTCCCTGTTAAGAGCTAATCAGTTTTGGGTAAGGATCTCATGTTCGGGATCCATTTACTGCAAAAAAAAACCTACACAATATATGAATCGGAATCTCCACTGTGGGTGCTGTCACTTTTAAAAATGCCAATTTCATTGCTGCCCTTAGAGCCACTGCTTTAACACCTGGGTTTTCAGGGCATGACACACCAAAAGTAGCCATAATTAAGGCAGGAATTACAACTGCTGCGCTGGACATATGAGAAGGAAAGGAAAGAAAAGGAAAGGAAATTACAGTGTACTTGTCACAGACAGTAGAGGCTGCCATTTTTAAACCATGTTCTCAAATAGCATCCTATCAATTCACTATGAACAAGTGTCTTATGTTTTTTTTTTGGTCTAGCTATACCTTAAGTATTATCACATATTCCTATGGGTAAATTTATTAATTGTCTGAATGAGAATGAACACGCTGGGTAATTTGTCTCAAACAAACACACGGATTTACTAAGATTGTACTTCACTGAATCATGTTTTTCGATGGTCTGTGCCATTGTGTTTGATCATGTGCGAGTTCAGTCGTGTTGTGCTTGAATTAATAGACCTGCCTGTGAGTAGTGTGTTCTGCAGAATCACTGTACAGATCAGTGTGTTATTTGAACTCTGAGCCATAACTAGACAATTTAGCATGCTGGTTGAGTAGGAGCACCGCCTCACCCACAACTTGATATCAGTGATTTGATGCTATTTTCTCTCAATCCCACTCTATATATTTTCGGCAATTTTGTGCTTCTTGACGAATAATATAAAAAAAAATAAGAATACAGAATATCTTAAAAAACCTTAAAATATGAAGAAAATCCTTTGGACGAAGAATAAAAGAGGGAGGGAGTAACACCTGGGCAGGTTGAGCAGAGCCACACATGGGCAGGGGGGACCATGAACCACAAATGGGCCAGGGTTGGACATAGTCACATATGGTCATGGGAGGTCAGAGTCACACATTGGCATGGGGAAGCAGAGATAAACATGGGCAAGGAAAGTCAGAGTCATACATGGGTGGGGGTAGGTAGAGACACATTTGGGCAGGAGGTATTCAGACACATATGGGCAGGTGGATGCAGAGACACATGTGGGCAGTGGGGTGCAGAGACCCATATGGGCAGGGGGTGGGCTGACGCATATGGGCGGGTGGGGACAAGGATAAATATAGACAAGAGAAATCACATATGGGCAGAAGGAGGGCTGACACATTGGCAGTATGTGCACAGAAACATTTGGGCTGGAGGTGCGCAGACATTTATGGGCAGGGGGTAGCAGGGACACATATGAGCGAGGGGGGGCGAAGCGGGCCCGTGAGGGGATGCTTTTGGATCTCTTTCTGATCCTTGCCCCTCCCCCTTTTGCAGCAGGTCATGTGGTTGTGATGTCAGAGGCCCTTTACAGCACCTTGTTCTAGACCTAACCATGATGCCAGACATGGAGAACACTGGATGTACATTGGTGGGGTCGGACACCACCTCTGTGCATTCCTCAGTTTGGCACTTGGTCAGCAGGCTCTGACAGCACCAGTGACACCAGTTGTGAGATGTTTCTGATTTACAGCTGTCTGTGAATTAAAGGCAGCACATGGCTGTGATCATCGGTGCTGAAAGGCGGCAGGATCTCCTATCAGTCCGGCTATGATAGCGGCTCATGGCACCCAGGGGCTGGACGGCCTGGCAAAAACCCACTACGGACCAGGGGCAGGCAGTGGTAATATTGCCTCCAAGGCATCACACCCTGGGCGATGGCAGCGGCCGCACAGCCATCACTTTGGCTCTGTTTGGAATGCCTTTATAGGGATTCATATACATGATATTATTTTATCACAAAACAGTGTTTGCAATGAAAATGAGACTTCCTGTCTACCTTAATGTGAGCCCAGAGAAATTATTCTACACAATTCAAGAATCACAAGAAATTCTCTTTATTTGAGATATTTACTCTCCTGTGAACACTTATTTTTGTTATTTTATTTCCAATGCTGTGAGAATAGTATTTTATTTTTATTTATCCAAGAAAAGCAATAAAATAGCAGCAATCTCCTAGTGTAACATGTATTACATAATGTATTCCTTTATTACGCTGAAACACATTTTAGGATAAAAAATATTGATCTCAATAAAAGAAAGTAATATTCACTGAGTCCCTGTAAACAACTTGCATTGCATTGTGAAATCATTCAATAAGAACACATTTTATTAGGAAAATAATAATGTAATTTCACTATCAGCGTGGTAACTGGATGTACCCAGTCCAGGATCTGCAATCAAATGCTTAGGTTTGCCGTCAGTTGTGCGCATAGTTACAATCCATGCACTATCACCATTACTAATACCATTACTAACTCTTATTCATTACAAATTCTATGTTAAGATCTAATATTATATAATTCTTAAACTCAGCCTGACAAACTAAATATTATAGCAAAAACACTGGGAAAGTTATAGACAATATGTATGTGTGTCCCAGGTTTCTACTGTATCTTATGCTTTTTAAACTCCAGTGAATTTGTGTAATATACTTGAAAACAGCTTTCCGAAAGGATTCGATAAAGTAAGAGCTGGTGTATTCGGATGTAGTTAGCTTATCGACATTTATTGACACACGTGACAGGGGTATGTTAAAACCAACATGCCGACATGATGTAAGGCATTGTTACTACAATTTTAAACATGATGCTTTACCATCATGTTTAAAGAATGCTGAGACAGTTAACAATGCTTTACATCTCATTACAAGCACATACCTCCCAATCATTCCGATGGTGGCGGGACAGTCCCGTTTTTCAAACACTGTCCCACCATCCCATCCGTGGGTCGCAGTGTCCCGGTGCTTAGCAGAGCAAGAGGTGAATAAGTGCTGTGTGCATTTGCTGTGTCTATTCGCTGGAGAGAGGGACTGAGGGCATGCTCAGCAGCTCCTGCAGTGCAGGGCATGCCCCCAGTGTGCCGAAAATGTGGGCGTGGCTCATGGCATGGCATTCACACAAGGCCAAGCACCTTACAACAAGACCAGGCTCCGCCTTTTCCGGCCGCGGGCCAAAGGCATGCGCAACAGTCCCTATATTCACTACAATAAAGTTGGAAGGTATGCTAACATGTTGGTATGTTGGGTTCTACATACCGCTGTCTCCCTTGTGCTTGTCAACATTCTGGGGTACTGTACCACATTGGTGCCTGGAATTCTCATGTAGATGGATAAGGATGTTCAGTTTGAACTGGGAGACAACATCATTATCTTGCAAAAACTCTTTGTAAGCATTTCATATTTGAACAATGTACAAGTAATGGCTGACTGAATGAAGCTCTGGACTCTATGGTCTGTGCAGGAATTTCTGTGAATGACATTTATCAATATATTTGCCAGGAAACATTATAGGTATTGTATGAAAGAGGTACATTAGTTTCGGAAGTAGGGACATCTTGAAAGCAGCCAAACGACCTAACCAGGAAATCTTGTAAGAAAGCCAAGATCTTGTGAAATTGGTAAAACATTCAATAAGGTAGGGCATATTTACATCAAAAATGAATATAGAGGAGGGGGATATGTATGCCAAGATATTGGATAGAGGAACTTCGCCAGTTATATGGGAAATTAGAGTGGATAGAAGAAACAATAGAGGAATCAAGGCTAATAGGCAAAGCATCAGTCTTGGTCGTATTAAGTATATATATATATATATATATATATATATATATATATATAGGCAGATGTACTAAGCGCTGAAAAGTGATAATTGGAGAGTGATAAACTACCAGTCAATCAGCTCCTAACTGTAATTTTTCTAACACAGCCTGTAACATGACAGTTAGGAGCTGAGTGGCTGTTAGTTTATCTCTCTCCAATTTATCACTTTCCAGAGCTTAGTACATCTCTCCCATAGTGAGAAGCAACACCATACACTTCCAACACCGAGTGAAGATAAGGCAACGAATTCAAGGGATCCGTCACAAAAAGAAGGACGTCCTCAGCAAAGAGGCATAGCTTATGTGTCATGTCCCCCACTCTAACCCCAGGGAAGGCGTCAGCAGCCCGTAATGTAACAAGGTTCTATGGCCAAGACAAATATCAAGGGGGAAAAGGGGCACTCCTGTTGCATACCAATTTATATAGGTAATGCTTTCGACAGAAAGCCATTACTAAAGACCTTTGCTGAAGGGAAAATGTGCAAATTTAAAATAGAGGTCAGTATACGGTCAGCAAAGCCAAATCTAGAGAGAACTGCTTGCATGTACAGTATTACCAGGGACATTTTAAGAGAGGAGGGGGCCCATGTGCAAACTTAGTGCAGGCCCCCTCCTCTCTCAGGCGGTGTCACGGCAGGTGGTGCAGCAGCAGATTCTGACAGAATCTACTGCGCATGCACAGGTCTCCGAGAAAATGGCACCTGCGCCATTTTCCCGGGGACAGCAGTACTGCGCATGTGCGAGTCACAGGGAACATGGCCGCCACCATTTCCCCAGTGACTTTTGCTGGGACCCTGCACCCATTAAAGATACGCCCCTGTGTATAACCAACTCAGGCAATCAAATGCTTTTTCAGCATCCTGAGAGAGCAGAAGCATTCCAGAGGAGGAGTTAACAAGATCAATGAAGCTAAATACTCTACAAGTATTACCTAAGGCCTGTCTGCCGGACACAAACCCTACTTGATCAGGGTGAATTAAAGAGGAAAGGAGGGGAGTAAGATGAGTTGCAACTAATTTAGCGTATAACTTCACATCTCCATTTAGGAGTGCAATATGGTAATAATTTTGATAGAAGGCAGGGTCCTTTCCCGGTTTAGGTAAGGTCATAACCTGGGCCGGAAACGAACCTGGGACAGACATGTAATTGAACACTGATGTCAATATGTGAACTTAGTGGTTTTGAAAAGTCACATAGAAATCATTAATAAAGCCGTCAGGACCAGGGGCTTTCCCGCGTGGAAGCAAATGAATAGCTGCCCCCACCTCAAGTGAGGTACAAGGAGCATTCAGTTACAATAGTTGTTCTGCCGTCAAGGAGGCCAAGACAATGTCGACAAAAAAAGGAGTTAATAGTAAAAGATGAGGGTTGATAATAGAAGTGTCAGAAGATAGGTTATATAGTTGGAGTAATAATTGGCAAATTGATTGGCAATGTCAGATGGATTAGCTATTTTAGCACCTGCAGGGGAAGATATGTTTAATTTTATGTCTTGCTTGCTGTGTCCGGAGTTTACGGGTCAAAAGTCTCCCGGCTCTGTTACCCAACATATAGAACTTCTGACGTAGCCTATTTAACGCGGCCTGGGTGCAAGCCATAAGTAGTTTTTGGAGTTGACTCCTAGTACCAGACAATTCTTTATGGAGCTCCTTAGATAGACGCAGTTTATTGCAATCCTCCAAGTCCTTAGGTTTAGCCTCCAAATCAACCTTTATCTGAATGTTTGGCATTTAAGCATACCACCCGCTTGGACACCAGAACCCGGAACAGCAGCCTTCAGGGCACACCAAAATGTGAAAGTGGAGGTATTAGAGGGGGAATTAGTTTCAAAAGACATTATGCTATCAGCTATATGTTGTTTAGCAGTCGGATCAAAAAGAAGATGAGGAGATTATAGTCGAGGCAGTAAATATTGACAGGTCAAGTTCCAGATCCAGTAAAATTCCAGTAAAGGAGCATGATCGGACCATGTGATAGATAAAAATATTCACGGACTTCGAATAGTATAATGTCCACTTATCTGTCAACAAAAGATCTATGCAGTAATATGTGGAAGGGAAAGAAATAGATAAAATCCCACCCAGTTGGATTCAGTACCTTCTAGAAATCACATAAAACAAACTCCACAAACACGGTACGAAATACATAATGGGGGCCAGGTGCAGAGGAGGCACTAGGGGGTTGACGTGATTTATCTAACTTAGGCCCATATTCGATTAGCCACGGAAAGTCGGAATCCTTGAAAAAGTATCGCTGATTGCGACTTTTCGCCTGGCGGAAACTTATCTCCGTATTCAATTACAAACACTTTTTGCATACGCGAAAACACAATGCAATGTAATAGGCAAAAAAGATTCGCCTCTGAATAGGTGGAGAAAAAAAGTGCTAAATCGCTATTTTGGGGTTGCAAAGTTGAGGAAACTACTCAGCACCCTTGGGGCAGCCAAACTTTACTTTAGCGACTTTAAACCATGCTTGCACCCATTCTCAAGTACCCCAAATTTGACAAGACTACTTATTTTCACAAAAAAAAAACAGCTTAATGCTATTCTTCACCATTTGTGCAAAGACGCTAAATAGAAGAAATTGACACACCTTAAGTACCCCAAATAGCTTTATTAGGGCTATTCAGGGGCATGTACATTGATCCCCAAAGTTAGTGCATCTTTTAGGGGTTGTCAGGCTGATTTCCCCAATCAGCACTTTTTGTCTGGTTTGCATTCACCGGGTTGTGTCTTTGCGTCTTTTGGAATTGAATAAAGCGAATCGCGGGAACGCGTGAGTTAAGTTTCCGTGGCTAAAATACGTGATGTAGGGGAAAAGTACGGCAGGCGGAACTAATTTAATACGTGCCTTAGGGTCTAAAAAAAGATTGAAATTGCCCTACAGTATTAAAGAACCTTTTTTAAGTTTGTGAATAGCTAAGCATAGTTTCCTAAGATATTGCTCTTGGTTGGAATTAGGGGAATAAACCAATACAAGTGTCACCCACTTATTATCCAATTGACCTACTAGGATAAGAAACCGTCCACTTTTATTCAACATAGACGTAAGTAAAACAAAAAAACTGAATTACAAAACAAAATGCCTACACCGTTATATTTAAAAGGGCCATTGGCAAAGTAACCCAATGGATGCCATTGATCTTTAAGGACAGGGGGACTCTGGTCCTGATTCAGAGCCGGACGCTCTGACAGAGCGCTCGCTCTGAATCAGGGCCGTCCCTGCTCCTTTTTAGAGCGGCCTCCTGGCCGCTCGCATAGCTGTGGGTGACCACCCACAGCTATAGCGAGCGGCCAAAATGATGGTCGCGATGGTCATGACCATCGCGACCATCAGGCTTGCGACGAGACCCTGCGGTAGGGTCTCGCTGCCGCAAGCCCAGGAGTGCTTTTGGCACTATCAGAGCCAAAAGCACTCCCACTGACATCACTAGTGATGTCAGTGGGGCCGGACCCAGATGGTAGGCGTTCCCATGGGAACGCCTCTGTCTGGGCAGTCACGCCCCCGGCACGCCCACCATAGGGGGCGTGCTGTCAATCACCATCGACAGCACGCCCCCTTTGGTGTGAGACCCATAACGACGGCTTGGCCGTCGTTATTCGGGTCTCGCGCATGCACACAACAGAGGCGCCTCCGTCGTGCGCATGCGCACTTGGGCACCATCGACCCGCTCGCGAGTGGGTCTGAATCAGGCCCTCTTTGTGTTGAAATGTGTTTCCTGTAAAGCCACCACATCCGCCCTATGCTTAGGAATTTGGACAGTGCTAACCTGCACTTATTGGGAGAGTTTAGTCCTTTCACATTTAGGGCTCTATTTATTAACATTATTTTTACTAAAATAAAGTGAAAAAGGGTGTTTTCACACCCTTTTCACATTATTTTAGTTTCACCTACAGTTACGATAGGGCAATTGGAGTAGAATTTGTAAAATTGTACTCCAACCCCTAATTATCACTTATTTTTAGTAATCAGATCGCATTTCCCATAATTGTAATGGGAAATGTGATCAGACCAAAGTTACTAAAAATAAATTGTAAAAAAATACCGGGGAAAGCCCTGTGATAATAACGCCGCCTGGAGGTGGCGTTATCCAGGGTCTCCCCCAGTTATCGAGCTCCTACTCTGCTCTAAAAGACAGAGCAGAGCCCGGAGAAGATCCCAGTGATCAGCTGTGTGGTCTAAAAATACCGCAAGCTGATCTCTGCTAAAAAATTTTTAAAAAAAAGTAAAAAAAAACATTTACGTACCTGGCTCCATGGACCGGTGGTCAGGGCTCCGGTGATGTTCTCGCTCCGGTCAGCTGGACTCCCATAGTGCACTGCGGCCCGGTCATCAGGTGATCGGGTCCCAGTGCAGTATGGGATATCAGCTGACCGGAGGCATGGAAGACATCACCGGAGCACCGATGACTGCAGGTAAGTGCTATTAAGGGAGGGAGGATCGCGGGGGGTCCGTGATTGTGGGGGCGGGGCTTAACAACTGGGGCGGGGCTTAGCGCCAGGGGGGTAGCAGCGGCGGCCAGCCGGCGCATGCGCGGGCACTTTGTCAAGGTATTTTTTGCGAAAATACCGTGACTAGTGTGCAGAGGGGATTCGCAGGGACAGAGCTTTCTCGCAAGCTCTGTCCCTGCAAGGGATTTGTAGTAAATCCCTGTGATCTAAGCTGAATTCGCAATGAGAATTCAGTCGATAATATCACACTACAATCTGCAGTCAATATGCGAATTGTAGTAAATAGACCCCATAGAGAGAAAATCCGAAATATCACATTGTGTTAGGAAGAACCTAATAATCTGAAACAATTATAAGGTGTACCTGTTGAATCATAGTGTATATTTTCACGGAAAATTCCCTAAGGCATGGGAAGTACAAGAAGGACAAAGGTAAAAAAAACAAAATGACCCGGTATATTAGGTCAACATAGTTACTGCAGGGGAGAAAAAAAGGCAGTTATACTGATTACTACTCTGTAAGTCAGTCTGCTCATGATATCCCCTATTCAAAACGGTATGAGAATATACCTGCCTGCACTGTCATTTACTCCTAAATAGTTATCCAGGTTATAGGTGAGGCCGTTTATTCCCAAACATGTGGCCTTAACAGTTCATAGTTACATATGAGGAATTTGTGTGTCTGAGTTCAACCTCACTAATACAATTTTAAATAATAATTAACAGCTTGGAATTCAGTAAGAGTAGCATTAGGAAATATTTAATTGTCTAATTTTTCACTTACCAAGAAGAGAATTTTGCATTTAATATAAGTATTTTAATATACCATTGAAACCATTAAGCGCATGTAGGCAGTTGCATAGGGAACCAATGGTTATTGACATTTACAGTATAACACTGAGGACGTTATTTAGAGTTGCACGTAAATGTAAAATGCAACTGGGGGGGACCTAATTTTTCTACCTTTTCTATGTTGGGCTTGAACATGAGATGCAACCAACTCTGCACAGGTAGCAAATGTACCTTCCTCCCCATGCAAGTAACAGGAGCAGATACATCAGGGATATGACCGGATGTGTGGCTTCACTGTGAGCACAAAAATACAGTATACAACTCATACACATTAGAGTCAAATTTGCTGACCATTGCCACTGTGGAGGAAGGAGTCATGTTGTGACCAGTTGGGCAGTTCCGGAGTTCCATGTCAACATGGTACCACCCTCCTCCATACCATGCAATGATTACCACCATTGTGAAACGGAGGATGGAGCCACGATGACGTAACTTAGTGCAAATTGCATCATCAGCTGTCCGGACCATCGATTGGCCTCCGGGAGACTTGCCAACTCTTCCAGGCAGCCAGGAGCTACACTCGAGATTCAGGAGCATCCTGCCCGAACCGGGAAGGTATGCAAGCATGATCGCAGTAAGTGGCAAAGTGTAAGTAAAATGACTGACATGTCTTTCATTCAAGGCCTAATTCTCACACATTGTTACTGCACGTGCACAAAAATCTCAAAAAACTCGCATAGTGCATGTGTACTTACAAAAGTGCAGTTGGAAGCCATGGAAGCCCCACCTCACAACTTTCAGGACTTTAAGGATTTGCTGCTAATGTCTTGGTGCCAGATACTACAAGACACCAGAAACACATGAATATTTTGTGGGGATACAGTAAGTATCCCGGCAGCCGCGATGACTGCACTAATATTACTGGCGCCAGAATCCTGACGCCTATCACAATCCTGGTGCCGACATCACAACCACCGGGATACCAAAGGAAAGGAGGGGGAAGGAGGGGTAGAGTTAGTGTGTGGGGTTAGGGTTAGGCACAAGGGGGAGGGTTATGGTTAGGCACTAAGTGGGGAGTGTTAGGTTTATGGTACAGGGAGTGGGGTTAGGTTCAGGCACTAAGGGGGGAGGTTAGGAGGGTTAGGGTAGGGAGAGGGGGAGGGTTAGCATACCAAACAACTGTCGGTATGCTAGCCGTGTCGGTATGTTGGTGTCGAGATACTGACAGCTAGGATCCTGACTGCCAGCACCCCATACTGGTTCCGTTTTGTGTGCAAAAAAACCTGGTCACTGAAAGTCAGATTGCAGAGTCTGGAAAGCCATAATTAATTATCTAAAGAAACACGATGCAAAGCAAAAAGCAAAGATTGTTATAAAGGAAATGGAAAACACTTCTAATGTTAAATTTGCTATTAATAAAAATACAGGCTCAAAACATATACAAATATTTGGAAGTAAAACACTTGTTAATTTTCCAAAGGAGAAATACTCAAAGTGGGATGTTCGTCTAAAGGAAGGAGTGCTTATAGGTTACCGGGAATCGCAAAATGGTTACAGAATTCTGCATAATAGAAACCAATAAGTAGAACAACTTGAGGAAGAAGTTAAAAAAAAACAACCAGAGGAAAAGGAAACTGAAATTGAAGTTACTATGGATGATCCAGTTATCGTTCAAGAGGGAAGGAGATCTACTAGATGGAAGAAAAGTATACCACCAAAGCAGTTATCGTATCTTGCTCGGATAACACTGCAAACTGAAGGTTCTAGGTCTTGATGGTCAATCGAATATTTTAACACCAAATTAGCAAGTAAGGGCTTCATACAAGGCTTATTTCATCTGGAATATCTCTGTAGAACCAGTGTTACTGAGGGTCATGTCTAAACAAGCAAGAGCATATAATGTACAATCATTGTGATAACTGCTGTTTTATATTGCGTTACTATCATGTAATGTTTGTTTAGAGTTTTCAGTCGATGGCTCTTGGCGATACATATATATATATATATATATATATATATATATATAGCCAGCAAAGAATACCTTGACAAGAGGGCGACTTAGCCCTGAAACGTTGGACATAATATATTGTATTTGTTCAAGACCCTCAGTGCCGCTGTACTTTCTTTTTTGCTGGCTATTCAACATTCATGGAGGGCACGAGGGTCACTTAAAAATTTTAATTGTAGTGCCGGACCATTGGACATATATATATATATATATATATATATATATACAAATTAGTGTAAGTGGCGCACAAAGCTCATATATAATCGTGTAACAACAAACAAAACACAGAACTTCTGTATCAATATTATATACACTCCCTTTTTGAGGTGGCTGCCAAACCTTCCAAATAGTGATCTATTCAGCAAAATCACAGGAAGAAATTGGTTTACAAAAGATGAAGGAACGGCGCCTTCAGTGTATATATTTTTTGATTTATAAAATCTACAGCAGTAGTATTTTGAACAGGTCCGTAAAGTCTAAAGGTAAGTCCTTGCAAAATCTTCGTGTAGTCCCTACGGTACAATCTCAAAGAAAACAGAAAAAAAACAAAAACAAACATAGTGTAATCCGAGACAAAATATATCAACATATAAGTTTTAAAGTGCTGACGTGCAATAGTAGTGAACCCAGTCGGCATTCACCGACATATCACATTGGCTGTGCTGCACAGCTGACGGACAGATATGTCTGCAGACATATGTGTCCATCAGCAAGTGTGTACGGGTGGTCTGCATTAGCTTTAGCTTTACAATTAGCTTTATACATTGTTTGTAAATTAAAAACTGCATATAAAATAAAGGGAGGTGTCTGAAGGGGTAAGGGTGACAGACCAAATTACGTTGTAAAGTCCTTACCTGAAGATGTTATTCAGATTCTTTTTCTGAAGATGTTGCTGTTCAGGGCCTTATTGGAAGATGTAATCCAAAGTCTGTATCAGTAGTTGTTATCCAAAGTCACTTAAATAAAGCAGGAACTACTCAGGGAGTATCCATGTAGGACACAATGTCCCCACAAAATGGCTGCCAGTAGCTGGGCATCCTTTATATAGGGCTGTATCCTGCATTGTGACATCACAATGCATACAGGCAGCAGCTAGAGATGGCCCTGATGCCCTGCAGCAGCACTCTGGTGAGAATAGAAAAGTTTGGGCTACGGAGACGGCTGTGTAAATTGGTGCAGGTAGAGAGCCGGGCCCCAGAGGCGGCACTCTCTGCTCCTACTATCTGCTCCTACTATAACTACACCCTTGCATGTGAAATATATTTTGGGACTAATTTTGCAGTAAAAGTTTTTCTCTATTTTAACTTAACATTACCTATCAAAGTAATACAATTATAAGTGTGTTTATAATATTAATATATTATATATGTTTATCTACTCATTAAATGTTTTATGATAGGAGAAGCCTTTATGTGGTTTATATCAAAAAGCAGATGAACTTTATTTAATATCATTATATTCATCTCTACTGAACACCACTCAGCGCAGTCAGTTTTTTTCTCATTCTGTTTTTTCAGATTAGCAACTGGCATTTCTGACTAGCAGCAAATAGTGCAGTTAATGAAATAAAGTTCATATAATATATTAAAGCCTGTTCATACACTCTGTATTTATAGCGCCAGGTATAGAAGCATCCAGGGAACATTCATTGCTTGGCTTTCTATATAAAGATTATGAACCCACTTTTGCACCAGTTGCTAAACAGAGTACTTTCTAAATCTTAATCACCATAGTGGCCTATATAAATATGCAAATGAGACAACATCATATAAAAACAGTTTTTCTAAATGATGATATAGAAGAATTGTACATAACACAGCCTGAAGGTTATATCAAAAAGGGGCAAGAACACCCTGTTTGCAAATTACAAAAATCGCTCTAAGCAATCGGCAAGAGCATGGAATTGTACAACGTTTTATTGGAACAGGATTTCACGAGAAGTAAAGCTGATCCGTGCCTATAGTCAGAATAAGAAAAAGGGAATAGATGTATGAGTATTTCATCTAATGGGCCTGATTCACAGATGGACACTGTAGCACAGCTGCAAAAGCCCCACACTAAGCAAAAGCCCCAGGAGGCATCTTAAGTAAAAAGACTCCTACTGCCGGCTTCTCTGATCCAATGCTGCTTCCGAAGACGCAGCCATCAGATTTACTGCGCGACCATCGGACATCTGAGTGACCCTCAGGCAGTGGCGTCACAAGGTGGGTGCGGGGGGTGCAGCCCGCACCCGGGTGTCACCCGCCAAGGGGTGACACCAAGGTGCAGGCTCCCCCTCAGTGACAGTA
The DNA here is from genome assembly GCA_031769625.1 of Taudactylus pleione. NCBI lineage: Eukaryota > Metazoa > Chordata > Amphibia > Anura > Myobatrachidae > Taudactylus > Taudactylus pleione. The sequence continues at coordinate 17,879,932 of JAUIMM010000036.1, read as the reverse complement.
TTATATAGCATTAAGTGCAGCATTCGGCTCCTGTCAGTGAGGAAGCCGGCTGTGCCCGTGCCCGCACCGGCACCACCCCATTGATACATAATGTTTCATACATTTTGCTTACCGCGGCCACGGGCCGGGTTCGCACCGCAAGGCCACACCCCTCCCAAAGGTCGAAAACTGAGAGGCCATGCCCCCAACACACTCCCTCCAGAAGGCCACCCCCCCATTTTGGCGGGTGCCGCGCGCATGGCATCCCTCCCCGCACCTAGTGTCACCGCGGGGAGGGACGCCACTGCCCTCAGGTTACTCAAGAGGTCTGAGAAAATCACGCTGCAGAGGCCAGTGAAGCAGCGTCCATTTTCTGGAACGCCCTGTGTCTATGACCCGTCGCCGTCCCCAAACACCAGAATATCAGTCATGCTGCAACTTTTGGGGCACTGCGAGCGATGTCGCAGAAAATAATCTGCACATGTGCAGTGCGGCTCTGCATGAGTATGAGTTGAGACAGCCATTGGCACAAATCATCCACCAAGATTTCGCGCTGCAGCTCATCTATTGGGTTGGAGGAAAGTATTAGCACAAACATGACATCATATTCCTCCACAACTTGTGGGCATGCAGTGTAAGGTAAGTAGGCCCGGGAGGGGGCATCAGCCACAAAAAATAATTTGCCACGATTGAAAGACAACATTCAGATGGTTTCTCTGTAACTTGAGCATCATTCTTTGTATGCGGGCAGGAGCATTATGTAGAGGCTTCCTCACTATGGTGATGAGTGGCTGATTGTCTGTGTCAACAGTGACAGGACATATATATATATATATATATATATATCTATATATATATATATATATATGAAAATGATAATGTTAAAAGTTCCTTTTTAATCTGTGCATATTATGATTTAGTTTCAGTTAGTGCTCTAGAGTAAAAGGCTATGGGCTTGTTATTCTGGAGGCATATAGGCCGTGCTGTGAGGCATCTGCAGAAATCACCAGCAGTAAATGCACATTAAAGTATTGAAGTACTGGAGGACTTGTTAGCATGTGTTTTAATTTATTAACTGCAGCCTGATATTGTTTCTGCCAGTACCATTCTGAATCTTGATGAAGGAGAAGTCGTAGTGGTGCGGTTGTCTCACTGTAGTTAGAAAGATATTTTGACAGGTAGTTTGTCATTCCAAAGAATTGATATAGGCTGAGTTTGTCCTCAGAGGATGGCATTTGCTGAATAGCAACCGTTTTTTCAGAGTATGGCTTGACCTCCTTGTCAGTGAGAAGATGACCCACATATGGAATGGAACTTCCAACACTCGGAACCTGCATTTGTCTGGGTTGAGCCTTAAGTTTATGGCATAGATCCTTAACAGTACTTGACAGAGATGCTCATCATGTTTTTGCATGTTCTGGCCCCAGATGAGGATGTCATTGATAAGTTTACATGGGAACCCTGCAAACAGCTGTTCCATGCATCGTTGGAAAACTTCACTGCTGGTAGTCGGGCCATAAGTCATATGCAAAAAAGTATGTAGTCCAACAAGTGTCATGAATATGGTGACACTAGACAACTGTTTGTCCAGAGGTATCTGTTAAAATCTGCATATTGGAGTTTCCAGGGGTGTTAGCTCTCAATTTAGAAATGTATCAATGTATGTGCTATTATTCTGTAGCATAAGAAAATGCAAAAATGTATGAACTAAAGTGGGTGCTATTATCATGTAGCATTAGGACCATCAAAAGCAGAGGCGCCTTGTCATGGCTGGTGGCTTAACCATATGTTTGCAAATATATTATGTACTGAGATCTCTGCAATTACTATTATATAGGATGCAAATCTTTTTACTGGCCTATGTGTATAATGCTGGGGGAAAATGTTGTCTTTTTTTCAGGTCATAGATTTACACTGGTTTCTTAGCATGGGGGAAAGGAAAGAAGAAACACCTTTTATAGCAGAGACTGGATAAATACACCCTCTACCTACCTTCTTTTTTACCTAACTTTATCAACAGCTGAACACTGATGACATCTGCATGTATACTAAACACAGTTGAGAACAGTGGTTGCACTATGAAAACGACACGTCTAATACTGCTTCTAATGTACTCAAACTCTGGCCTTGGGATTGGTTTTAACAAAACATCTGCCAACATAGTTTCTGTCTCAGAGTATGTACACTTGATCACATCTTGCTCCAATAGATCACAAAAGTAGTGATGCTTCACAACAACATACTTAGCTCTAGCTCTATCTTTATCCTTGATTGTCCTCAAACAATACTGGGCCTGATTCAGCAAGGATCGCCATTGTGATCGTAGCTGCGATTACGCACGCAGTTCAACTGCGATAGCATGCTAATTCATTGCGATCGCTATGCCGCCGCAGCACTACATAAGGACGCCCGCTTTACCTTACACACATCTGTAATGTTTCGCAAGACTGCAAAAACATCGGTACAGTCTAGTACCATCGCAGCCTCACGCACACTTTCACAAGCTCTGACCTTACTCAGAAATTGCTATCTTCAGTGCACGCTATGAGGCTTCAGGCTGCGTAGGGCATCGCATTGGATAATTTATGCACGCTCCTGCAACAGCGTTCAAACGCACTGGCACGCCAGTGTTTCGATGACCACCCCCCCCGTCACCACCCGCAAACGGTACTTCCTGTCAATCACTCTGCGATGGGTGTGTGTAGTCACTGTGATCGCAGTCCCGATCGCAATGGCTGGTTCGCGCACTGCGATACATACACATGCGCAGTACGCAACAATCGGCCGATTGTGTGCGTATTAGTAACTGTGATCCAAGCTGAATCTGGCCCACTGTCGGTTGAGCTACTGACTCTCCAAAATCTGTTAGTAGCTGACGTAACCAAACAATTACTTGACTGGCATTGGCTGCTAAAATTAATTTGGCTCTTTTTGGTTATAAAGCAACTTACACATTCTTACTGGACCATGAAATTGGTCTGCTCCCAAGTTTGAACAAGGAGCCACCTATTGACTTGAGATCCCTGCAATCACCTGCCCAATATGCATCTACATATCCTTGCATTGAAGTTTACCTTCTGTTTCAATATTAGGTTCAAGTCCTGTATGTGCTTAAGGTACTGCATCACTCTTTTAATTGCATTCCAATCTCTTTGAAGAGGTTTACTCACATGTCTACAAAGATGAGACATAGCTACTGAAATATCAGGCCTTGTAGTATTTATTTGCCAAATATAAAAGTGTCCCCAATGCTTGTCTATACTGTTCATTATATGGCAAGAGATCATTTTCTCCTTCTAATTTCAGATATGATGCATATGTTGGTGTTGTCACATCTTTTACTTCTGACATCCCAAACTGATTGAGAATTGTACCAATTTTAGAAGAGTGATTGAGTAGAAAACTTCCATCTTCTTCTCGCTGTTTGTGGATTCCTAGTTAGTATGTCATCTCTTCAAGGTCTTTAGTATCCAAGTGTTAGTCTAGAAATACATTTAGTTTTGTGACCTCTTTTTCATCATAGGCAATAATCAAATCATCCACATATAGGGTAGAATTTAGAAATGTACATAAATTCGATATTTACATACATCTCTGGTGCATGTCCAATAAAAGAAGTTATGATTGAGTAGCACATCGTCTTCCACATCTTGTCCCAGGTCAAGCTGTCTGAATGCAAACACCTTGTGGTTATGATAGACCTGCTATCATCCTTTCAGAATGTATTCATCCTAACAGTTACATGGTACAAGCTGAAGATGCCACCTATGAGCGTAACTGTTGCCACCTGATGAGTGCTGATTAGGTAATTCCTCCATCATCTAATCCAACCATGTTTGACCCAGAACTCATTCACACTTCACCGGATTCAAGATCTGATGAGCACACGACCATACCATCAGCCTGAAGACAATCACTTGACCTGCCTGAATGCTAAGGTGGGGGCTTTTGGAAAACCATCAACCAGTGACACTTCATATCATCATGATGTCTGGATGGGTATCCCAGCCTATCCCAAAATTCCAGGACTGCATAACTTAAAGCTCATTCTTCCATGGCCCTCTCCCTCTCTCTTCCATCAACCTGTTGCCCTTTTCCACTCCACTGCCGCTTTTGGCATACTCCATTATCTATATACTGAAGGGTAGGATGTAAATGTATGACCTGCCAGAACTGGGCAGGAAGTGAGATTCCTGTTCCAGTCTAGTTATGTCTTGCTGAGTAAACATGTTTTGTTTCTCTCCTGAAAGTTGTCTCTCCAGCCTTTCCACACCCACATCTACAAGCAGCTTGTGTCTGTTCCTGTTTGTACATAAAGAGTTCCTGTTTGATTAACTATCTGCTGCTCCTATGTAGCGTATCTGCTCTCTGTATTCAAGGTTACAGAGTTCCGGCAGGTCCCAATGCTTTGTATATACTGTGATTCTCAGGGGCATACAATAAGGGGTCGTGTTTATATTTAAGGGTGGAGACCCACACTCCAACTAAGACATACTTGCCGACTTTACAATTTTCTCTGGGAGCAAGCCCGTAGAAGAGATGCTGCAGACAGGTATGGGGGCGGACCCAGACGGTAAACATCATTAAGCCCTGCCCCTTCACGGCATAAGGCCACGATTCACGGGTCCGCGAGGAGAGGACGGGGCTAAGTGATGCGATTCGCGTAATTTTAGCCCCACCCCCTCCTTACGGACCCGCAAATTCCCCATAAAATCTCCCCATCCTGCCCACTTCACTAGGAAGTGGGCAGGATGCGGGAGATCTGCCTACTCCTCCGGGGATGCAGGGGGTTACCCAAAAAATCGGGAACCTCCCACGACTTCCATGGAAGTAGGCAAGTATGATCTAAGATCCATCAAGGAGTCCTTGGAATAGAATGTGAGAATAAAATGCAGATTAAAACGACATATATCCATTAGTGCTAAAGTATTTGCATGCTATTTATTGCATCCAATAAGAATCTTGTTTTTCCTGTGCTTGCTCAATGTTCTCACTGTTGGAGCCATACTTCATCAAATCCAGGCATTTTTAATTTCAACTAAGCAAAAAGCATTTTGATTGCTATTGTTGTCAATAATTCCAGACAACATCTGTGATGTAGCTTAGATGCGATGATCCATTTTGTTGCAGAAAATACATGGATAATTTACTCCCTCTCTTATCACATAATTTAATTTCCTCCTTTGAGGGTGTCATTTGAGAACTGACAGTGATATTCACAATAGTATCTGTTACTCCTGTGTGCTTTTGTGAAAAATTTAATTTTTATATCTCCTATTGTCAGATCCTCCCAAACCATGCTCATTTTAGATCATGTGCCTTTTCTAGTAGGCCAATTTCACTGCAAAAATCAGGACTGTTTGTCGGCAGTGGCGTAACTAGGGCAGGGCGCGCAGGGTGCGTGCCCTGGGCGCCGTGGGACCTGTGGCGTGGGGGGCCACTGTCGGCCACGGTACCGGCCCACCCTAGTTAGCCAGTGTAGCGCCAACCGCAGTGAGTGCGGTCAGCGCTACACATTTACACAGGACCGGCGCTAGGCTTCCAGCGCCGGTCCTGTGCTGCACAGCTGAGCCCCATCCCTCCCCCTGAGCGCTTGCCCAATAGCGCCAGGAGGAGGGTGACAGGCGGACTCAGACTGTGCTAACACACACATCGCCGCCAGCATGGCAGCGATGTGTGTGTTAAACAGCAGCCAATGAGAGTCAGATAGACTCTCATTGGCTGCTGCAGCGCCCACTGCAAGAGCCTAGCTTCCGTCCGGCTCCTGCAGTGGGTAATGGGAGAGATGTCATGATGTCATGACGTCTCTCCCACAATGCAGAGCGCGCCAGCTTGCGAGGGCTGACGTGTGGACTTTGCGGTGCCGGGAGCAGGAGCAGGAGCGTGGATGCAGGTAAGTTTTTTATAAATTTTACATTTTTTTTCTATGTATTGGGAGGGTTACCTCTACTGGGGGCAGTAATTGAGGGCACCACTGGGAGGAACCTTTACTGGGGGCAGTAATTGGGGGGAACCTCTACTTGGGGCAGTAATTTGGGGGACTACTACTGGGGGCAGTAATTGGGGGGACTACTACTGGTGGCAGTAATTGGGGGCACCACTGGGGGGACCACTACTGGGGGCACTAATTGGGGGGACTACTACTGGGGCACTCCATCAGGGACCACTACTGGGGAGACTACTACTGGTGGCACTATATAAAGGGCACTGCATGGAGGGACTTCTACTGGAGGGACTATATAATGGGCACTGCATAAGGGGGGGTCTACTACTGGGGGTACTATATAATTGGCACTGCATAAGGGGGGGTCTACTACAGGGGGCACTATATAAGGGGCTTACTACTGGAGGCACAAGGGACACTGCACTGGGGGCACTAAATAGGGAGGACCACTACAAGGGGCACTGGATAGTGGGGACCGCTACTGGGGGGCTGCATAAGGGGAATTACTACTGGGGGGCACTGTATAAGGGGCACAACTGGGGACCTGCATAAGGGGGGCCACTACTGGGGGAACTGTATAAGGGGAACTAATGGGGAGCTGCACAAGGGGGACCACTACTAGGGGTACTGTATAAGGGGAACTAATGGGGAGCTGCACAAGAGGCACCACTACTGGGGGTACTGTACAAGGGGCACTACTGGGGGCCTGCATAAGAGGGACCACTACTGGGGGCACTGCATAGGGCGGACTGTATAAGGAGCACTACAGGGGTTAAGGTGCATATGTAAAGGAATGTTAAGAGTGACGAGAAAGGGTATTAGTGTCCTGTTGACACGCCCCATTGTCAAGTGACCCCGCCCCTTGTGACCACACCCATTTTTTGCAGCGTGCGCATATGGGAGGGGTTCCATTTAAAAATTTGCCCTGGGCTCCAAATACCCTAGTTACGCCACTGCTTGTAAGTATGTATTTCTAAATGTCCATTGGAGTATATTTACTAAGAGTGTGGTGATAATGCTGCTCCTGCTTCACCTATTATCGTAGCGTAGCAGAAAGTGTTTACTGAATAATATGTAGACAGTGTGCAGGAGGACATACCTCCCACCTTATGAACTGATGGGTAAGACCTTTTAGCACGTCAAAGGCTCATGCGGCTGAAAAGGGGGCATGACATGTCCACATGGGAGGGGTCGTGACCTTGTGAGAAACACTGTACCAGCTAGCCACGCACCCCATTTTTGAAATGCTGGGGGCATGCCCACCACTGAGGGAACTGCCCCAGTCCCTCTCTCTAATGAACAGATGCCACACGCAAGTGCATGGCATTTGTTCACAGCTTGCTCTGCTTCCCTCCCACCCTGCCCATGAGGAGAAGCAGTTATCAGCACTTCATCTTGCGTAATTAGTGCTTGAGAAGAAATCCAACATTAAATTGTTTTCCTTATAGTAATACCTGCGTTTTCTTGCACCACCATTGGTGCCTATGGCAGTGCCTGCTTTATCATTTGTGGGCAGAAGATGCAGGTAATCCCTTTGTACATATTGAGAAACAATATGTACAGCGATTTTCTATGCCTTTTGCGATTTTGCCCCTTATTTCCTCTTAGGTGTTGAATAAGAGATGGATGGATGTGCACAGATGCTGGGTCTTTGCATGCAGCAGCTGCAAAACGAAGACACAGCATCAGATGATCTGCGTGAACATCAGACATCTGAGTAACCCTCAAACAACTCAGGATGTCTGGTGTGATCACGCTGCTGAGGCCAGTGAAGCTGCATCCAAGGACACAGCCACTGGCTTTGGCACGCCTAGAAAACAGGGCCGACATGTCCCCATTTTCTGGAATGCTGCCCATTACCACCCCCAAAAGTCAGCAGTATGTCAGTCATGTTATGGCTTTGGGCACTGCTAGCAACATATCTACATATGCACAGTGCGGCCCCTGCACCTGTGCATATCTGCAAACATCGGAGATATACGTAAACATTGAATTTACGTACACCTCTGACTTGTACCACCATGTGTCTTACTCTAAGGATGTAGAGAACATGATATTCTGAACTCAAATATTGGAACTTCAGGTTTGTTCTAAAGTAAAATTGAGTAAAGAGCACATTTTAAAATGCATGTGATATATTATTTATTTGTTCTTGTTGCATTTAATTATTCTAATTTTATTGGGGATTGCTTTCATACACTACAGTCAGTAGAAAATACTTCCAACTGACAGATGTGAATCTATATCATCCCTACTAATTACACTAACTATGTTACACATTTAATTTTTGTGTTTGTCCTTGTGTTTGAAATGTTATATTTCTAATTGCCTACGCTCCAAGAGTATAGAAAATGCCAATTATTCCCCACAAACTATGCTTTTGTGACCTGGTTAGAGAAATTTTGAAATGTTCTTATTTTCCAGGACATTTCTTATACGTCAATGCGGTTGCAACGCGGGGGCTGCAGAGGAGTCCATTTCTGCCAGAGGGGAGCCCAGTAACACTGAGGGTACCTCCAAATGCTGCTTCATATTGCTGGGAGTCTGCAGTGATAGTAAGCTCACCGGGGATCTGCTGGGTGCATATCACAGCGCCGGCAGGACAAAGCATTCAGCTGCATCCCTGCTGTATCTGCCCGCCCCCCAGAATCTTGTGTCAGTGTTAGCTGCCCACCCCCCAGACTTCTGTGTCACTGTCAGCTGCCTGCCCCCTAGACTCATGTGTCACTGTCAACTAGCCACTGGTGGACTCCAGGAATTTGCTGATGCCTCCACTACACATCAAGTTGGGCCTTATTAAAAAATTTGTTAGAGTCCTAGATAAGGATTCGGCAGCCTTCAAGTACCTTCAAGACTTCTTCCCTAAGCTGTCTGAGGCAAAGGTCTAAGCCAGTGTTTTTGTGGGACGACAGATTAAGAAGATCCCTGTAGTGCAAGGAAATCCCAAAGATGTTCGCTCAAGGACCAGCTTTATGGGCAATCACAACTACGCAGAGTTGGCTGACACTTTGGTGAAGAACTTTCGCACAATGGGGTGCAGGACTGCAGGTTGTTCCTCAAAGTTCATATTCTTGATGCTCATCTTGAGAAATTGAAGGAGAACATGGGAGTGTACTCAGAGGAGCAAGGCGAGCGCTTCCACCAGGACATACTGGAGTTTGAAAGCCGCTACCAAGCATAGTATAACAGGAACATGATGGGAGACTACATCCGGGGGCTGTTTACGTGAAAGTGATATACTGTAAAATTGTAAATCTCAAAAGGTACTCACTTCTAATTATTTTGTGGTCATGTTTGTGGTCATGTTTGTACAACTTTATATGTTAATTTTCATACATACAATGATTTTTTTCTCACATTGTGTAAAAGAGAATGCAAATTCACCCTTTTTTCATCTGAAATAGGTACATTCCAAGGTATAAAATGTCCTGGTCACAAAAGCAAATTTTGGGGGAAAAAATTCAATTTTGTGTACTTTTGAGACATAAGCAATTAAAAAACAGCACTTACCACCCTAGGACAAAAAGTTGTTACATAGTGTTATCAGACTGTAATACAGTACTCAACACAAATTCAGTGCTATAAAAGTTTAATACAGCTGCGATAAAACAAAATATGGAGAAAAGATAGAAACAATGTGATTGAATGCACAAAAATGAAATAGCATCTATGTGCATAGGGCCTTATTCAGAGTTGTATACTAATGCTCTCACAGCTTTGATTTTTGCAGCTGTGGATGTGCAGAAATATGCTAATGTAACAATGGCTGTACTGAGATGCCCACCTGAGCCATTGCAGCTGTTCATAACTGCATACGCAGCATCGGATGCAGATAATGCAAACAATGGGGTTAACCCTATTAGCCACGATGATCTCGCCGGTGCGAGTCATCGCGACAGTGGCCGCACTTTACAGCAGCCTGGATTCGCCTAATATTGCTCGCAGCCCCATAGGGCTCTGAGCAAAATTATGCGAATCCAGGGCCGGGTAGCGACGGGTGCAAGATGCGGTGCCATTGCCGGCATTTGAACGCAGTTGCAACGGCACATCGCACCCTTCGCACCTAATAGGATTGACCTAATTGACTCCTTGAGTGAGTCTATGGTCACTCAGAAAGGGCGTTGTAACTGGGATGCCGAAGCCTAGTTTCCTGCGTACGGGTGCGCAGATTCAGGATGTGGCACGCCCCCGAAACAGTCAAGACACAACTGTGTTTTTTGATGACACTCCCCTTTGCCTCCTCCAAATGCTCCCTGCCTGTTAATCACAGTGCGATTAATAATTGCAGCGTGTAACTACGGTAATGTACTTTGACATATGCATAGTGCAAACAACTGCTCCACTTGCGAAAATGTTGACATTGCGTACAACTCTCAATCAGTCCCATATTGCAAAATATAGATATTATTATTATATTATTATTATTATTATTATCCTTTATTTAAATATTGCCAACATATTACACAACATTTTACAGAAAATGTTTAATGAGTGACATCAGTCACTGCCATAGTGGAATTTCTATTATTAATAAACGCCCTAGCGGCAATTGACAATTATGCATCTTAAACAATAAACTTAAACTATAATAAAGACACAGAGACAGATGTGGTGTTTAAACTAGTCGGCCTTTTTATTTAAATATCAATAAATAATAACTCTACTATGGTGACAGGTCGCAGCTGGCAGAGATCAATGACTACCAAACAGATGACTACAATAATTTGCTGGGCCATTTGCCCACTCAGCAAGTCCACTGGTCACATGAGACTCCCACATACCTTCAGAGCCCAGTTAGCCAACCGAGGCTGCTGACTCCAGTAGGGACAATCAGCCAAAAGTAACATCAAAAGAGAAGTGACCTACTACTTTCCCGCCACATGAGGGAACGAGCCAAGCCCACCACCATAGACTAAAACAAACTAACTAAAACCCTAAAAACCCTTGACTAATTTCCTTATTTCATGCATTGGGAGGTGGGAAGCTCTTTCTGGCACAGGGCACCAAGATGTCTAGTTATGCCTGTGCTTTGTCACCTTGCAATCTTCAAAAGAATACCATCAAAGCAGACGCCATGCAACCCACTGGACTTTGCGCCCTGGGCAGTGGCACCAGACGCACACTCCTTGTTACGGTCCTGGGTATGGAAATGGATCCCATAGTTCAAATTATCACATTTGCGGTCTGCATCATTGATGACGCAGTGCCTTTTTCTTATGTTGCATGCTCCGTTTACTTATGATCACTGAGAAAGCACTTGGGTCAGTGGGGACCCCACCATTGATACAGATGTGTTCTCATACATTCTTGCTGCAGCTGCACCAAACAGCCCCTCTTCGGGCGCCAGGTCCCGTACGACTCTCCTAGAGCCAGGAGTCTTTTTCATCCGAAAATGCATCTTATTCGCAATGCGATGTGACTAGGCAGTGCCAGCTCTAGGGGTGTTCAACCAGTGCGGTCGCACAAGGGCGCCACCCCTAGAGGGCAACACCCTTCCCCAGCATCCCGATTTCAGCGGGACAGTACTGTCCCGCTGCTCCATCCGCGGGCCGAAGTGGCCCGCGGGTGGTCTAATTGGGAGGTTGGGGACCCCCACCGCCGCAGCTGTGCGGCGGTGCCGGACCCCCGGAGTGTGAATGGATGCCGCGCGCATGTACGCGGCATCCATTCACTGACGGAAGAGGGCTGGGGGAAGCCCAGCCAGTGACGGATTGCTGGGCTTTACCCCCAGCCTGACGTTATTTGGAGGCGTGCCATGCGGGCACGCCTCCAAATAACGTCACATAGGGGGTGTGGCCTATGATAATTAGGCCACACACCCCAAATTCGGTTGCACGCGGCTTTGCCGCGCGCGATGAGAGGGCGCCAATTGATGGGCAGGCACAGGGTGCTCTGACCCCTGAAGCTGGCCCTGTGACTAGAATGCACCATTAGACTGTGCTGGTTAATTTAATATGCAACACTTGTATATCTGTGTGCGCCTGAGCCTGAATATGTATACAAAATGCTACAATGCAGTGGCTAAGGCTTTTTTCTACACTAAGTTCCTTTGTGCTTCGTATACAGAGTCAAGTCACACACTGATATACCAGTGTCACATATCAAATTAATCAGCACAGTCTCCTGGTGGGTCCAATGAGCATCACAGGCGAAAAGTCCCTAGCAGAGTCGCACGGGACCTGGCGGCTCTCTATCGCCAGGCGACTCGCGCCAAATGGTGTACTGAGGCTAGATGTATGAGGTCACATCTATAGAGTTACCATGCTATCCTTTTAAACTGAGACACTCATGTACATACCCCATCTGACCTTATTAATGAGTAACAGGAATTATCCTGTGTAGTAGATTAATAGCTGATCTATTATGATTAATAATTGTTCACTAGCCATAGTAACCCAGTGCTTCCTATTCTTAACAAAGATTGTTTGCTGCTTTCAGAGTGTGCCAGAGATAAGGTTATAATAAAATTGGAAAACGCAGACATAATAGTAAAAACACACAACAAATGGAACAGAGATCAAAGACAGCTTTGGTAAACACACAGCAAGAATTCCACCCTAGCTCTAGAGTGCTCTTCTTTTAGAAACAAAGTGCTCTTCTACTACAGAGTGGTTGGTATTTTTAAAAGTAGCAGTGTAATACACAAACCACTGATGATGTCAGCTTGTTATTGACTTTCCAAGTCTGAATGACTGAGCAAAGGAGAGGGGGTGGGGTGAAATCAATCTATTGCAGGCTGTGTGACCAGCCAAGCGAAAATGGGCTTCAAGGTTGTGGCGGGGGATGGGAGACACTGAGCTTGCATGTTAAGGAGGCTTCTCAAAGCATCAGTTGTGCTTTACAGAAGCAAATGCTCCACAGAGGCCTGCAGAACTGAAACTAAGAAAAGCACAGGGTCCTTGTGTTCAGTGTAGCCATTAAAAAGACAGCACAGGCGCTCAGTGCACACAGCAGGGAAACTGTCCATCAGCTGATTTAGGAAGTTAGCTGTAAATTAGAGAGATTTAACCCCTTGCTGCAAGAGAGGGAGCATAATCAGCATTGTAGCAGTCCAGCTTTAGTGCTTCGTTTTTCATATTTTGCATTTAGATATAAAAAATATGTACATTGACATTTGGAAGTGTAACAATGATCTGAGCACTGTCATTTTTTATTCATTTCAAACTTTCTGTATACTTCAAGCTAAATAGAATGAAAATATTTATTATAGTAATTTATGAAGTTAAGCATGTTACTGGACAGACAGAACTGGAAAAGCAAGCTACTTTACAGCGCTGGCAAGTGAGGCTTGGATCAGGGGGTTCGTGGGCAAGTGGCGCCAGCCTGTTTGGGAGCCATATAACCAGGACCGTAACTAGGGCCGTGTGACCAGTGCCATGGCAGGGGGCGCTGTTTGGGCCTGTCAATTTTCTGTTTATTATCATTCTCACTTGTAGCTTCCTCTTTCTTTATCCCCAGCATCTCCTGGCTGCCCCTATCTCTTCCCGGGCCCTTCCCCATGAGGCCATGGCCCTTTTACGGGTGCACATCTCATGTCCCTATTTGAAAAATGGGGGAGGGGGGGTAGCGCCAATGCTCTTTCTGGCACAGGGCGCCAAAGGTCTAATTACGGCTCTGCATGCAACTGCTTACTACCCCAGAGCGTTTAGCCTGCTCTGTCTGCGTCTAGTGGTCCCGTGGTTCTGATGCCACACAAGGTAACACAGTACTGTACATCCAGACCCTTTTTGTAGGCTTGCCACCTAGATGGACGCTACATTGTAGGATCCAGGGTGAGGGTGGGGTGGAGGAAGGTAGGGAACCTGTTTCCCAGTGCTGGGTGAAGTTGATGTATTGATAAATGTGCTTGTTCGACCGATGAACAATATATTGCGAGTGATTTGGCGGGTATGTACACGCGATATGACTGTGAACGACATTGTGCACAGACATAGGTGATGTCGATATATCTTGCTTATATATCAGTACATCTGCCTCTGTGTACGGGCGACCCTCCGATCACCCATACACTTGCTGCAGCGACCGTCGGCAGGTCAGACATATTGAGCGGCCGAATGGTAAGTGTGTATAACTTACTATACAAATCGGCTGCTCGGATGGCAGATCGGTCTACTGACCGATCAGTCATTTAAGTGTTCATCCGGCATTAGACATAGCCTATTATGCCTTTGTATAATCTATGATACACAGGTTATAAGGATTGTTCTGTTTCTATATCATTTACTAGGAAATTGGAATGATGAAGCCTTATGCTGGGCATTGACAGACAGATAAAATGTGTGTCAGACCGACAGGCATTTTGTCTGGCAGCCTGTCATCCAGCAGTTATCAGGGCCATACACTGTGAGATATCTCAGTGTACTGGCCACTATATCTGGCTTCCTCCGCAGGGGAGGAATCATTTCCCCGTTCATCCCCTATGAAGGAATAGGGGAAATGTCCATCGGTCGGCTGCAGCACTGCATACACAGCCTGATGCAGCTGACTTGTTACTTGAAAATTTTCCATCGGACAGACATGCTGGACGATTCGGCATGCCTGACTGATCGATATTTTCGGATTGGTCACACACATGCACACTTAATTATCTGGGTGATCTGCAGACATTGGATGGATCATCCAAATAACTGTATAGTGTATGCCCAGCATTACACATCTAATATATATTTTACTCCCCTTATCTTAGGAGATTTGATTACTCAAATAAAAGTCTTCTTTTAAACACTTAGGTCAGTCAGTAATCATCTGGTCATCATTTAACAATAATTTGAGTATATTAAAATATGTGAAATGTGCGAATGTATAAAGGAATATAAAATATAAATGTAACTAGATTATCCAAGATAATCAAAGCACAGACTTTATTTTATTGGTGCATCTGAGCATAAATTGTTCCATGTGCCTTACATTTAATGCACATCCCTAGCTAGAAGAGTTTATTTACCTGGAATGTTCCTACTTGAACAGAAAGGAAAGTGACTGTCTAGAATGCACATCATTTGTCTGACAACTCTGAGTAATTAGCCTATTAGCAAATAATCAAATAAACACACACAAAACTACAAAGTCATCATGGCACTGCTGTAAGACATAAGGACATTTGTATTTGTATGTGCATTAATGACCTAAATTCACCTTGTTTCTTATTTACAGAGAATAGTGTGGATCAAGGAGAAAGGTAAATAATGGAAGTGAATTGCACATAACAGGAAGTAAAGGGCTTTTTATGGGCACTGTCAAACCAAGCAATTGACTGCTGTTTTCAGGTTGCTGTAAACAATCACACAAATGACTTAATGTTTGTCAGAGATATGTCTGTAAGGGATAAGGGTCACTAATTCAAGTTACAAGTTTTGAACACAGTCTTGATCTTTGATTATTGCCTACTGATCTCTAAAGCACACGCCAGATCATAATACCTGTAATAATAAGTAAGGATGTTGAATGACAGCTAGTTAATTATCACATTTTTACAGTTGCGGAAATACTGCATATGGGACCACACAGGTTATCAAATAGGTCTGGACTTCACACTTCTTCTATTACCTGTCCCATCAAGAAATTATTAATATCTATCTATCTATCTATCTATCTATCTATCTATCTATCTATCTATCTATCTATCTATCCATTTCCGCATACACATATCCTTAAATTGTGCCAAATAGCCCCATATGGCATGCCAGGGACTTGACAACATAGCTATTCCTTGCGACTTTTTATTAATCTGCTACGTTCCTTTTTGTCAAAAAATACTAATCCTAAATTCAGTACTTAGTACACTATTAGCAGATTGAAATGCAAAATTCAGGTAAAAGTACTCAATCATAGGATCGCTTCCAGTCGCAGAGCATCTAGTCACGCCAGGGGTCTCGCATTATATGGTGCAAAAGAGATAGGTATATTTTAGGTTCGCCATAAGGTACACCCAGCAGGTGACCCTCCCCCACTCGCTCTCTCTGTCCTGTGCTTTCAGTCACCTAGATGTTTTTCACTTCCCCTTTATAATCTCATCTTCTATACCCATTCCATATCACCCCACTTTGCAAAATCACCATTCCCAAGTCCCCCCTTACAAATCATTACTTGTCTGTGTACTGTAGACAAGACAATAATAAAAAAAACATCCAATCTTTCCTTACTTTGCATAAACTTGTAGAGCTCAAATGACAAACTCACATGTTTAAGAGGCATAGCCAATTAGCCACGCGGTAATTGTCATCTCATACTTATTCAATCAGATCCTGTATTTGCCACGCGTTAAGCCATGACAGCTTTTCCTCTCAGGAGCTGCTAGGAGAAGTCTGTGTTAAAATGCACCCGTGAAACCCCCAGAATCTATGGGTTACCGCGCATTCCACAAGGTTTTACCGCATTGGGAAAATTCAGAATAATTGAATAACTCTGGATGTGGAACCCAGAGCTTTTTTCTGTGTGGTAAGCACTGAGCCTAATTAGATATGTCCTTAAATCTGTTATTTGTTACTATGTTCTTTAATAGTTACAAAACTTTTTACTTCTTTAGCTGGGAAGAAATGTACAAACAAGTACGTGTAAAACTGATTTTCTTATTGCCTAATATGTAAACTATGTTTTACATCACTCTAAATCAGTGGTCCCCAAAATCTGTCCTCAAGGCACCCTAAAAGTCCAAGTTTTAAAGATAAAATCTAATTAGAGTGATTAAAAGGAAAAAAAAATACCAATTGGCAATACTACTCTATAAGGCCTCTTGATTTGTGAGTCAATTACAAGGTTGGACCAGCAGGGGGTATGATCGCTGTGAGGCATGGAGGAGCAATGCCTCGTGATCTGGCATACGTTTGGTAAAGACGTTTTTTCTTACATTTAAAATGTAAAATATTCAGCCTTCAATTTTATTTTGTGTTTTCTCTATCAATGATAATTTAATTACCATTGATTCTCCTTTCTAATGGTACTCTGAACAGTTGAAAGCATACTTGCCGACAATCTGGTTGCCCCCTCTGGGAAGAGGAGGCCTGGTCAGCACAGTGGGGGGCGTGATGAGGGGCTTGAAGTATTGAAGTTGATTAGGGGTGTCCTTCCTCCTGCTACACAATTCCAGGGCCCACGATGACGCGATTCAGCACGAATTGCATTATCGGCTCCCCACGGACCACCTACTTGTATTCTATAAGTGGGCAGCAGGGGGTGTAGGTGCATGCAATGGGGTGCAGGCCGGTGGCGGCAGGCTGGGAGACTTGCCACTTCCGGACAACTGAGAGCGCCACCCGATTTTCGTGAGCCATGGGTAAATGTTCAAGGTTGAATCTACATGTACTGACATGTATCTGAAAGCACACACATAAGTAACATATATATTGTTTTTATTATTAAACATAAGCAAATTAAGAGTAAAACTTAGGCACAAATTGAATTAACATTATTCATTAGCAATTGGTGGTAATAGATCAGAGGTTCCCAAACACGGTCCTCAAGGTTCTCCAACAGTGCAGGTATTAGAAATATCCATGCTTGACCACAGATGACTTAATTAAAACCTGATTTAACCACCTGTGCTCAACCATGGATATCTCTAAAACCTGAACTGTTGGGGAGCCTTGAAGGCCGCGTTTGGGAACCTCTGTAATAGATCCTATATAGACAGTTCTATGATGATCCAAACTTAAACTAGTTTAAAATTAATTTAATCGTCCCATTTCTAACTACCATAGTCTAAAGCTAGGGACATACTACGCGATAATCAGATCAATGAATCAATTTTTGGCTGCTCGGTCCGATAATTTCAGAGTGTGTGCCCAGGGCCGATCATCATTCCAAAAGCAGTCGGATGGTATGATAGAATCTGACTTGCTGCATGACATTGGTCGAAACGATGAGCCGATATTGTGCACATTTTGTAGTGTGTATGCATTTCTGATCATCGGCTTCACATTTGTACCCATAGTTAATTTAAAAATGTCACCTTTGTGACAATCGTAGGACAGATAACTTTTCTGAGGAACAAAGTTGATCATATTGTGAGTGAAATTGTTCAGGTGCGTACTTAGCATTAGACTAATATTAGTCTAAGAAAAAGTAAATAGCTTGTAAAATAGCTTGCTTACACAACAAAACTAGATTGTGTCTACTGTGCTTGAGCAGATCCCCGGGAACATGGCGTGGGTGCCATTTTTCGGAGGATTTCTCTACTGCACATATCATCAGGAAAATGGCACCCAAGTCATGCTGCCAAGATATCAGTAGCGGCAGACTCAGCGGAGAGATAAGTATAGTAGCCTATCTGTGCAGGCAGAGTGAGTGGTATGGGCGCCCCTGGACCATGTGTGCCGCACACTCTGCGCCCAATATAGATACGCCCATGTTTGCCTATTTGAAGAGCATATTTAGTGTTCAGTAACACAAGATATACTGAGCGAAGAATGGAGAGTGTTTTGCATTCCACTCATTGTTATTATAGATTTTTTCTCTCTCAGATCATGTAATTCTTCTTGGCTTAATTGCTGTCCTTACACATTTAAAATGTATTTCTTTAGTGACAAATAATAGCTCTTTTATGTAATGCTAAACAAAACAACTCCTCTATTTATGTGTACAGAGACATAATGCAATTTCAGCTCTCCTTTTTCTTTTAACCCTTTATCTACCTCGTGACTTTTCAGCCAATGCTGAAACAAAACAGGATAAAGGAACTGTAACATCATTGTGACTAGCACAAAGGACTATAAGCCTATTGTCTGTCATATCGGTCCACTGATAATGTCATATACATCCTAAAAGGATACGTTGAATATCCTGGCGCAAGGAAATGCCGGCTCCTAGAATACCGTCGCCAGAATCCCGACACCTGTCAGAATCCCAGCGCCAGCTTCCCAAAGGTAAGTAGCGGAGTTGGGGGGGGCGGCAAGGGTTAGGCTCTAGGGGGAAGGTTAGGCACTAAGAGGGGAGGATTAGGTACAGGGTGCTGGAAGGGGGAGGTTAGGTTGGGGCACTAGGGAAGGAGGGTTACGTTTATGAGCAGGGCCGGATTATAGCTTGTGGGGGCCCCAGGCAGGCTTGCTGACTTTCAGGCTGCCCCTTCCAGGAGGGAGCAGCCAGATCGGCATTACAGGGGGCGTGGCCATTGCGAGGAGGCGGGACTGGCCAGGTGATGCGCGTTTGTGGGCGGAGCGGGGGGCAGCCCCATGCAATTGCATCATTTTGGCCCCACCACCACTACACAATGCCGATATTACAGCCATTGTGAAGCAGGTGGCGGAGCCAAAATGACGCGATTCGGCGTGAATTGCGTCACGGCCCCCCCCGGCTGCGGGAGTTTCTAAGGTAAGTGCAGGGGGTTAAGAGGGGTGGGCTTCAGCTGGGAGGATTGCCTGCCTTCCCGGGAGGTTGGGAGCAGCACCCAATTTTCGGGAGGCTCCCGACCAAATCGGGAGGGTAGGCAAGTATGGCCCCAGGGCAAGTTGTGGGTGCCCCCACCAAAAATTTTGACCCCTTGCTCACAGCGCTACGGCTATACCACTTACCGGCAGCATAGTACATCATGGCCGAGACGCTGCCAGCAGTGACCCACCCATCCACCTGCAGATGTGTTAGTCCATGCGGTATGTACTGGAAGTATGTAGGCTGTGGTGGTTCTTCTCATGCCGGTTGATTTGTTACAGAGGGGCCGTTGCAGTTAACCGCCAATGTGCTGAGCCGCCAGGTCCTTGCGGCTGCAGCTGTTGTAAACCCGCCGGCTGCCTGGTACTGACGGAGAAACTACTGTGAATGCGGCTGATGATCAGAGCTACCCGGCTGGTGCCACGAGCTGCTGCTGCTGGCACTAATAATTGCCCATCGGAAACGGGTAGGAGGCAAAGTTTGGAGCAGTGTTGGGTCCCCCAATGTGTGGATGCCCCAGGGCGACCGCCCCATTCGCCCACTTATAATCCAGCCCTGGTTAGGGGTAGGGAGAGTGGGAGAGCTAGGATACCAACCAACAGGTGTTGGTATCCTAACCCTGTCAGGATGCTGGCGTATCCCAGACCCACCCAACCCTAAATTTTATTATACGTGACAAACAATGGCACCTCTCATTATTGGTGAACGTTACAAACAGATTAGCTAGCACTATGACAGATAGAGTTATATAAAACAAGAATATGTTTACTGGGCCCTTAATATATATACAGTATTTGAGAAAAAAATTGTATGAATGAATATATTTATAGTCTCTTTACGTTTGTACTAATGGCAATTCTATTAATAATAATAATATTACTTGATTATTACCAATGCATCAATTGATGTGTTCAGAAGGTGGTCTAAAACCAATTACATATATATGAGACACTGGTAGAGTATGGCAGCCGCTAACGCTGTCCGCTGTATTGTAGCGCAGTGGCACATCATACAGGGGACGGAAAGAATCAAGCATCGCATTTTGGATACAATGCATCCTATCACTGATCGCGTGCATAGTGGCGTTTAGTAACGCCATATGCATGTACATTTAAGCAAAGGACAACTCTGAGAAGAATCCTTCTGCACATGCACGGCCATCGGCCAGTGCATGCGCAAGTTGCCGGGAACCCTGGGAGGGATCCTATTGGATCCTTCTCGGGGTAGTCTACATTGAGGCCCATAAGCTTCTATTAGGCAACGCCATTTATATATGGCATTGCCAATCGTGAACTAGTGTATAGGGTGATTGCAGTCAAACCTCTGAAAACTGCATTTTCAGAGGGTTGGCCGCATTTTTCAGTACAGTGCATTCCATCCAGGGAGAGAGAGTAGACTGAAAGAAGAGCCCCCTCCCCAGCCCAGCACATGCTGAGCAGCAGCAGTCTCCTCTCTCTCCCTGCATGATATGTCATTATACTGGTGGTGATCCTCGCACTGAACGCCCTCCACCCAATCCCCAAAGATTCGCCCCCACGGACCTGCAAATGATTATGATTGAGAACCACTGCCTTAAATCTTTAAATGCACCCCATGTACTCAGGCCCTACCCTTTATAACAAAGGCGTATTTTGCTTTATCAATTAAATTACGATTAATATTTCTACGTAAGATTTAAATATATTCTGCTGTGCATGTGACTGAAAGCAATAATCACAATGAGGTGTTTGATAAAAAAAAGTGTAAAGATAGAATTTTTGTAAGAGCCTAGAAAAGATTGTGGGATTTTTTTTTCAGTTTATTAAGAAGAGATGATTCTGTCCTCTTACATTTAGTGGAAGACTAGTGTGACGTCTTCCACATAAGAATCTGCCAGCAGGCCAGTGATTGTTTCCACGGAAAATAAACCCAGCAGATTGGGACATAATAAATGTATACTTTAGAGAGGTTATGTGAAGTGATTGCGTGTTATTTCATGTTATATACTTTTATGGAGCAGATTCCATTCATACCGATTCAGTCTGGAAAGTCGGTACTGCCTTGGCCAACAGACATGGATGGTTCTGTTCTGTGATCAGCAGGAATTGTATCCTGGTAACTCTCTGGTTTGGAAACAGCTGACAAACTGGGAAGCTCTTTTTGAAATGAAATGCTGGTAACTCGCACAGCTCTACAATCTAGTACTTGTATGTCCACAATATCAACTAGCTTCCTAGCGTACTAGCCTGGGCTTTGTGGTTGTTTTCAATGTTATCATCAAGAGATTTGTTTGCTTATCCTTTTAAATAAAAGTATAAATTATCTGTAATAAGGAATTTGATTGAAACAAATGGTTCCCCACAGTAGGGTAACAAGAAGACGACTCCTTTTTGGTGGCACTCTTGTATGATCTTGAAAAGTTATATGATTAAAACATAGCTTTAAATATCAAAGGTTTAAAAGTGTCTAGCAGCATAACAATGTACATCAATAAATAAAGTAAAATCCTATAATTAATTATTCCTTCCACCCAGATTTCAGGTGAGGAAAATAATTATGGGTGAAAATATAAACACATACATACGGCACTGGAAAAATGATCCCACGGTATAGTATGTGAATGTGATTTCTGTGTAAAAATTACTTACATGATTTAAAATCTTCTATAAGGGACTAAGGGCCTGATTCTCTACAGTACGCAACTGCGATAGTATGCTAATCCATTTGGCGCCATATAAATAAATGATAATAATAATAATAATTGCAATTGCAATGCCCTCACAGCATAACATAAGGATGCCCACTTTACTTGTGGATGTGCGCCAGACCATTTTTACCGGATTTGGTTCTAATTCATTGTCCAGCTTTGGATTTGGATTTGCCAAACTGCGGTGACTGGCTTTGGATTTGGATTTTTTACAAAAATTGACAAAAAAAAGCTTAAATCACATTAATTGGGCTTTTTTTTTCTTCCTAGAGTGTTATTAACCTCAATAACATTAATTTCTTTTACAGTCAATTTAGACCACCTCACAGCTTATAATATTGTTTTCATCATTATTGGCCAAAGGTTGCAGTGAGCTGACTGGTTACTAAGCGACAGAGCAGTGGCACAACGACACAGACACCACAGTATAAAGCACATCTATGAAACATTGCGACACAGCAGTGGCAGAAATTAAAGGTAGTGCAAGATGGAATAGTCCTTGGGGGTGTGATATGTATTAACGTTCAATTCCCGACAGCGGCTGTCCAACAAAGGAGGAAATCCAGATTGTCTTTAAGGTAAGTATTTACTAACCTAACCTAACCCCCCCTAACCCTAACTTAGGGGTGCCTAACCCTAACCTCCCCCCCTGTGCCTAACCCTAACCCCCCCTCTAAGTGCCTAAACCTAACCCTCCCTTCCCCACTGCCTAAACCTAAGTACCCCGGGGGAGGGTGCCTAACCCTCACCTCCCCCCCGGGGGTGCCTAACCCTAACCCTCCCTCCCCCTAGCCTAACCCTAACCTCCCTGGGGGGTGCCTAACCCTAAAGTCCCCCCCAGGAGCCCTAAACCTAACCCCCCCGCGCGGCTGTCCGCTGCGGCGCCCAACATCCGCTCGATCGGGATGCCTGGCGCCGATCTCCCAACGTCGGGCAAATTACACGCGTCTACATTTAGACGCCTGTCATTCGGCCCTAGTCGGGATAAAGCAGTCTGGAAGCCGGCAGTCGGCATTTAGACCGTTGGGTTCCAGACTACATCCCGTCCTTGGGCCCTCCCAGTGGGGTACGGCCAGCAGAGTTGCAGTACTTGTTTACACAGTGGGCTTCAGCCCAAGGAGTCACAGTGCACAATCTTATTCACATTACACCGCACATAGGGCCTGATTCAGAGCCGAACGCTCTGACCAGAGCGCTCGCTCTGAATCAGGGCCCTCCTCCATGAAAATGGAGCGTCCTCCTGGACGCTCGCATAGCTGTGGGTGACCACCCACAGCTTATGCGAGCGTCCATGATGATGGTTGCGATGGTCAAGACCATCGCGACCATCGGGCTTGCGACGGAGACCCTGCGGTAGGGTCTCGCTGCCGCAAGCCCTGGAGTGATTTTGGCTCTATCAGAGCCAAAATCACTCCCACTGACATCACTAGTGATGTCAGTGGGGCTGGCTTCAGACGGTAGGCGTTCCCATGGGAACGCCTCCGTCTGGCAGTCACGCCCCCGGCACGCCCACCAAAAGGGGGCGTGCTGTCAATCAACATCGACAACACGCCCCCTTTGGTGCGAGACCCGGAGCGACGGAGAGCCCGTTGCTATCCGGGTCTCGTGCATGCGCACGACGGAGCTCCCTCCGTCGTGCGCATGCGCAGTGGGGCAACATCGACCCGCTTGCGAGCGTCCTGCACTCACGAGCGGGTCTGACTGACCCCCATAGGCCCTGATTCAGAGCCGGACGCACTGAATCAGGGCGTTTTTTTGTTTTTTTCTGTGCGGCTATTGCGAGCGGCCAGGTGGGGCTTACAACGAGACCCTTGTGTAAGGGTCTCGTTCCCGCAAGCCCCAGTGAACTTTCGGCTCTATTAGAGCCAGAAGCTCACCCACTGACATCACTCGTGATGTCAGTGGGGCCGCCCCCAAACGGCAGGCATTCCTTCGGGAATGCCTCCGTTTGGTCAGCCACCCCCCCCGCCCGCCTCCAAAACGGGGCAAGTTGTCAATCAAAATCGACAGCTGCCCCCTTTTGGTGCAAGACCCGGAGCGACGGAGCGCCCATCGCTAGCCGGGTCTCGCGCATGCGCACATCGGAGCCAGCTCCGGCGTGCGCATGCGCAGTGGCCAAACATCGACCCGCTCACGAGCGCATAGCACATGCGAGCGGGTCTGAATCAGGCCCATATGCTCTGATTCAGAGCCGGACACTCTTTGTGAGCGCTCGCTCTGAATCTGGGTGGCCTGTTTTTTTTTTTTTGGCCAGCCTCCAGGCAGCTCGCTAAGCTGTGGGTGACCACCCACAGCTTTTGCAAGCGGCCAGGTGATGGTCGCGATGGTCAAGACCATTACGACCATCAGACTTGCGACGAGACCCTTGTGGTAAGGTTTCGTTCCCGCAAGCCCCAGTGAGCTTCCTGCTCTAATAGGGCAGGAAGCTCACTACTGACATCACTCGTGATGTCAGTAGGGCCGCCCCCAAACGGCAGGCGTTCCTTCAGGAACGCCTCCGTTTGGCCAGCCACCACCCCCCCCTGCCTACAAAACGGGGCGAGCTGTCGATCAACATCGACAGCCGCCCCGTCTTATAGTGAGTCCCACAGTGAGTGATTTCTCGCTCGCTGCGGGGCTCGCGCACGCCGTGCGTGCGCAATGCTCGGCTATTGACCTGCTTGCGAGCCCATAGCGCTTGCGAGCAGGTCTGAATCAGGCCCATAGTGCCCCTGATTCACATTACACCATAAAGTAGTGTCTCTTATTTATGTTACGACAGATAGTAGTGCCCCTTTTACACAATGCCCACAGTAGTGCCCCTTTTACACAATATTCACATCAGTGACCCTTATACACAAAGCCCACAGTAGTAATGCCCTTATACAATGCCCACAATAGTGGTGCCCCTTATACAATGCCCACAGCAATAGTGGCCATTACACAATGCCCCTAGCAATGGTATCCCTTACAAAATGCCCTCAGTAGTAGTGCCCCCTATGCAGTGCCCTCAGTAGTATGCCCCCATTAGTAGTGCCCCTAATAGTATGCCCCCAGTAGAAGTGTCCTTAGTAGTATGCCTCCAGTAGTAATGTCCCTAGTAGTATGCCCCCAGTAGTAGTGTTCCTAGTAGTATGCCCCCAGTAGTAGTGACCCTAGTAGTATGCCCCCTGTAGAAGTGCCCCCAGTAGATGTGCCCCGATTAGTAGTGCCCCTAGTAGTATGCCCCCACTAGTAGTGCCCCCAGTAGTATGCTGCCCCTACTAGTAGTGCCCCCACTAGTAGTGCCCCAGTAGTATTCCCCCAGTAGTAGTAGCCCCTAGTGTGCCCTCAGTAGTATGCCCCCATTAGTTGTGCCCCTGGTAGTATGCTCCCATTACGAGTGCCCCTAGTAGTTGTGCCCCTAGTAGTATGCTCCCATTACAAGTGCCCCTAGTAGTTTGCCCCCCATTACAAATGCCCCCATTAATTGTGCCCCTAGTAGTATGCCCCCATTACAAGTGCCCCTAGTAGAATGCCCCCATTACAAGTGCCCCTAGTAGTATGACCCCATTACAAGTGCCTCTAGTAGTATGCCCCCATTACAAGTGCCCCATTAGTTGTGTCCCTAGTAGTATGCCCCCTTTACAAGTGCCCCTAGTAGCTGTGCCCCTAGTAGAATGACCCAATTACAAGTGCCCCCATTAGTAGTGCCCCCAGTAGCGCCGCTTAACAAACACACAAATCCCCGATGTTCGGAGCGGTTTGGATTCCACAGAATACGAATCGCTCATCTGTACTTACCACACATCCGTAATGTTTAGCAAGACTGTAAATCCATTGATACAATCATCGATTACCATCGCAGCCTCATGCACACTTGCACAAGCCCTGACCTTACTCAGAAATTGATAACAACCACGCACGCTATGAAGCCTCAGGCTGCATATGCCATCGCAGTGGATAAGTTATGCACGTCCCTGCAACAGCATTGAAATGCACTGGCACGCCTACATACACCCGACCACTGCCCCCAACGACCACCCACAAACGGCACTCACTCTGTGATGGGTCACAGTCCCGATCGCAGTGGCTGGTTCGCACACCTGCAATGCATACGCATGCGCAGTACACATCAATCGTCCGTTTGCATGCGTAATCGCAGTTGAGTACGGTAGTGAATCAGGCCTTAAATCCATCTATTAGACAATTTTATATCAGGTATATGTGGTACCCCGGTTCTGGGAGTACCACTTCTGAGCCACAAGGTTGAAAATCCCTGTTCATAAGAAATGTATATATATATATTGTATATGTATTTATGGTGATATTATCAGACTGTACAGTTGATGGTATTTATGTCCAGGAATGGCATGTGTATGCCTTATTGTGTATTAGAGACTGTGCCCTAAATTCCCCCCTGGGATTGTGGACTTACCCCCTGCCTTGAACTACTAAGAATAGCGGGGCACGAGGGGAGGACTTCCCCAATGGACTTGAGAGGGGAGCCCTGCTTACCTTTAGTTCTAACTGACAGCCCCTAGTAACTGTCCTGTACCACATGACCCAGACGGAGCTTATAAATAGAGGACTGCCTAAGTGACAGTTGCTGAGTCCTGAGGTAATGCCAGACAGCGCAGGGTCTGCGCACTAACTTGGGAGCCCACCGGAGACCGTGAGCAGGAGCCGCGGCAAGGAGAGAGCTGGTCTGCTGTTCCGGGCACTTCTCCTTGTGTGCTGCAGGAAGTTCGGAGGCTGCTGGGAAGAAAGGCGGGCCCGAGTGAGTCAGAGGCAGGCTGTGGGAGTCGGCAGGTGTCGGAGGCTGGTCCGGAGGCAGGAGGCAGGTGTCTGAGGCGGTGATCTCCTGAGGATACCTCCCATCGTGACTAAAGCTGCCAGTAGAGGTGTGTAGTGAAACACAAAAGAAATCACCCCACACTATAGCAATACTGCCTTAGTTCCAGCACACAAGTGGACACTTAGTTAAAACAGAGACTGAAACTGTGCCTGTTAATTCTAATAAAGCAGACCCTAACCAGCATTAAGGCAGGCAGTGGAAGCACCAGGTGCTGAGCAAGGGCAGTGACAGCAACCCTTCTTCTTTAACTTGTCAGCTGTTAGAGTCAGCGCTCAGCATAAAACCTGGCCAGAACTATTTGTCCTTCACAGTAATTAATAGGTGGAACCCAGAGTTCATTAGCCCTAAGAGCAGAGACTCAGTATTAGGAGCAATTACTGATTCAAGAAGGAGGGCTTAAGTACAGACACAAGTATAAGCCTATCATCTTGCACTATAACCCATCAGCAGGGTCAGTCGTTATATACCTCCGCAGTTACAGCTAGAGACAATCTCATTGCAAGTTGTTTGTTACTGCACCAAGTGATAATACCGGGATTGCAGCAAGTGTTAGCAGAGCCTATGTAAGCTGCCTCAGAGACTATGGCCCTGATTCAGAGCCGCTCGCTCTGAATCAGGGCCCTCCTCCATTAAAATGGAGCGTCCTCCTGGACGCTCGTATAGCTGTGGGTGACCACCCACAGCATATACGAGTGTCCAAAAAGATGGTCGCGATGGTCTTGACCATCGCGACCATTGGACTTGCGAGGGAAACCCTGCGGTAGGGTTTCCCAGCCACAAGCCGTGGAGTGATTTTGGCTCTATCAGAGCCAAAATCACTCCCACTGACATCACGAGTGATGTCAGTGGGGCCGGCTTCAGGTGGTAGGCGTTCCCATGGGAATGCCTCCGTCTGGCAGGCACGCCCCCGGCATGCCCACCAAAAGGGGCGTGCTGTCAGTCACCATCGACAGCACGCCCCCTTTGGTGCGAGACCCGGAGCGACAGCTTGGCTGTCGCAGTCCGGGTCTCGCGCATGCGCACGAAGGAGCTCCCTCCGTCGTGCGCATGCGCAGTGGGGAACATCGACCCACTTGTGAGCGTACTGCCGCTTGCGAGTGGGTCTGAATGACCCCCTATCTCCGCACCAGCAACACCTATTGAACACTAGAAAAGGACTCCTATATCTAGCCAGCAACATCAGTGCCCTTCAGCAGGAGTACAATTAATAACAGTGTAATAAGTGTTGAACAGTTTTGACTTTTGCCTGGATAGCTCAGGACCTCCCTTAATAAGAAACTGGAAAAGTGAGGAAAGGAAGTGACAGGATTTGGTCAGTCTGCTTAAGTACTGCCGTTTACACCTGTCAGTAAAGGCATGCCCCCAGCAAGTCATCTAAAGTGCACCATCGTACAGGTATAGCTGGCCAGCCATTCATAGACTGTATTGGGTTAAATAGGCTTAAAGCAAGAGCAGCTGCATAGGAAATGTTCATGGTTAAAGGATAGGTATAGCAGTTGTGAGCATAAATGTGTATATTTGTGCTTTAATCCTTCCTTCATAGCGGAACAGCGTTGACGTCAGGCGGTTCCAGCACAATAAAATTCCCACCTGGATACGTGTAATTCTTTGTGTGACAATTGCTATGAAATGTATTACATGTAATGAACAACTATTGATGTCTTGTATTTGTTTTAGTTAACATTGATGCTAGAAGTTTCAGTGTGAATAAATATAAACTTTCTTCACACCAACTACTCAGATGTGTTAAGTGTTAAGCAAATAATCTTCTGAGGAAAACTGGAAAGAGTAGTCAACGAATAAGTGTAGAAGGTAAGACTACCTTACGCTCCACCCTCACTATACACTCACATACTCTTAGTGTGGGTTTTACATATAACAAAATTGTGTGTGACTTTTCCATCTATAAATAGATTGTTTTGTTTTCTTATTCTGAATCTTGTGACACACCCTCAAGCAGTATATATCAGTGAATACTGTGCAGAAATAACAGCTATTTAACAGGAAGGGTTCCAAATCGCAGCCCTATGATAGTAACAGATACTATTATAGATCTCCAAGAACTAAAAAGTTCTAGACACAAAAATACTGTTGTGCAAATTAATATCACAAGTTGACATTCAAAAAATTACAGTTGTACATCCTACATAAAAATGTTGAGCTGCAGATTTAAAACGCTGAATGACAATATTATCTCTTTAGCAAGCAGTGAATAAGCTATACATTCTAGAGGAAATAACCTTTGTATGTTTACCAATACAACACTGCTGATGCACCATATAATAATTATTGGTTTTAATCCAAGTTATTCAATAGCGAGCTATTCATTATGGAATCAATATTTAAAATATCCATTTTGAAGCAGTGATAGTTGCAATATTTCTAGCACATATGTGACAATGAATGGTTTAATCCAAAACTGAATAAACACAAATTATAAACTAAACATGAAGGTAAAGTGTCAGGTATTAAACGCTAGCAGCTGTCCGATTGTTTGCCACGGGGGCATTGGACGATGGATGAGTGAATCTATGGCAGTGTTTGTTGAATGGCTTAACCAGGTCTTTGGTTTATTAACCAGGTAGAACACAGAGTTAATGCAGCACAACTCAGATACATCCGGTATTAAACAGATCCAATCAGAAGTAGGTTAACAGAGGTAGCGTATGATGTGGGTGGCAGTAGGATTTGTAGTTCCACAAGCAGTGGTGACCAGGGGTTAAGTGGGCCGGAACGGGGCAGAATTGCAATTTGTTGCCAGTGCACCCCAGGCTCCTTCCCTGTAGCGGCAGCTGAAGGCTGGAGTTCACTCCGGCGCTCCGGCTTCCAGCTCCCGCAGTGTACACTATGTGAGAGACATCATGGCGTCTCTCCCATAGATCCTAGGAGTGTACGCCCTGACGGATGGCAGCGGAAGCAGGACCTGGGCTTAAGTTAAGTATTGTGGATTTGTTTTTTTGTGTAAGGAGAACTATTAATAGGGGCATTACTACTGGGGGCACTACTACAAGGGTCATTACTACGGGGGGCACTACTAATGGGGCCATTACCACAGGGGGCATTACTACTGGGGGCACTACTACTGTACTGTGGGTTACTACTAATGGGGACATTACCACTGGGGACACTACTACAGGGGGTATTACTACTTGGGGCATTACTACTGGTTGCATTACTACTGGGGGCATTACTACTTGGGGCACTACTACAGGGGACATTACTACAGGTGGTACTACTTCTGGGGACATTACTAATGGAGGCATTAGTACTGGGGACATTATTACTGGGGGCATTACCATTTGGGGGACTACTACAGGGGGCACTACTAATGGGGGCATTGCATATGGGGCACTGCATAAAGGGCACTACTCCTGGGGCACTACTACAGGGGGCACTGCATAAGGGGCACTACTCCTGGGGCACTGCATATGGGGCACCACTACTGTGGGCTCTGCATAAGGAGCACAACTACAGTGGGCATTGCATAAGGGGCACTACTGCTGTGGGCATTATGTAATGGACACTACTGCTGTGGGCATTTTATAAGGGGCTCTACTACTGTGGGCATTGTGTATAAGGGGCACTACTGTGTGTCATAACATGAATAAGGGACACTGGGCCTGATTCAGACCCGCTGGCGGGCACTGTGCGCTCGCAAGCCGGTCGATGTTGGCCCAGTGCGCATGCGCACGACGGACCCGGCTCCGTCGTGCGCATGCGCGAGACCCGGATAGCGACGGCCAAGCCGTCGCTATGGGTTTCGTACCAAAGGGGCATCCTGTCGATGGTGAGTGACAGCACGCCCCTTTGGTGGGCGTGCCGGGGGCGTGGCTGCACAGCTAAAATTCAGAAGGACAACCCTGATTCAGAGCGAGCGCTCTGTCAGAGCGTCCGGGTCTGAATCAGGGCCACTATGTGATATTGTGAATCAGGGGCACTATATGCGGTGTAATGTGAAAAAGATTGTGCTACTGTGTGGTGCAATTTGAATTAGGGATACTTTTGTGTGACCACACCCCTTTCTTTTTGAGTCCACGCCCCTATTTTGTGGCATGTACCGTCCCTTTATCAACTAAGCTCCTGGGTGAGTTCCACCACTTCTCTAGGACCACTGCATACCTCCCAACATGACCCTCTCCAGGAGGGACACAATGCTCTGGTCCTGGACTTCCCTGGTAATTTATGATTGGTGGCGGCTCCAGAGGTGGGGCTGCAGCACAGTCCAAAATTCAAATAGGGGAGTCGCACCAACTGCCAGTGAGTCCCAGCCTGTGATGTTTGGCAGCGTGTGAAATGACAGTTGGTGTGACTCCCCTATTTGAATTTTGAACTGCGCTGCAGCCCCACCTCTTACCAGGGAAGCCCAGGACCAGAGCATTGTGTCCCTCCTGGAGAGGGTCATGTTGGGAGGTATGCCACTGTAAGCACTAGTGATGATAACACAGTGCAGTGTCTGTAAAGATCAGTGACAAACTGGTCACTTGTGGGCACATCCTACTACTGTGGATTACAGAGAAGGAAGAACGTGAAGTAAGCCATGCATGCGCAGAAGGCAGGTTGGATCATATAGGTCATGCAGTAAGCATGCCTCCGTTACTATGGAAACAGACCAACGAGATGCCACAAGCGCTCTCCTCCAACAATCACATATTTTTCTCCAGCATAATCTGACTCCAATGTCAAGCATCAGTCACTCCCTCTTAGGGCTGCTACTCAAATTACAGATGTCAATCACTTGGAGTGCACTTATTTGAAGTACAGACAAGCAACCTGCGTTAACCTTAGTTATCATCAGCATTATTGTTTATTTCTTTAGAGAACTCAGATTGACTGCAGGGTTCACTGTACAAGAAGCAGCACTGCTGATAGATTAGTATTATTATCTTTATTTATATAGAGCAATCACATTCTGCTGTGCATACAATTATTCAACCATCTGCACTCTCCCATAGCGCAAGCATCATGTACAATTTAAGAACTTTTAGACATGCATGGTTGCATATGTCAATTGCTGGACTGACAGTACCCTGAAATAGGAACATCCCCTTGAAACTGGGATGGTTGGAAAGCATGTTGCTATGTTATGTTGTAGTGTCATTAGAGATGTGCGTCGACAAATCATAAAAACAGCTAAAATCACTTAAAATGGGCCTGTTTTTGTTACTACAGTATAATTAACCTCAATAACATTTATTTCCAGTAATTTCCAATCAATTTTTACCACCTAACAATATTATTTGCTTAATCTAGTTAAGGCCAAAAGGTTTCATCCAGCTAGCTGGCTGACTAAGCTAAGTGACACAGTGGGCGGCACTAACATGTGGAAGTTCAGTTTCTAATTTCCAACATGGATACAGTGTGTTATACAGTGTGGGTTGGATACACCAATAGTGCACTTACTGTGACAGCAGTGTCGGCAGAGCGGGGTTGCTGACGGTGCCCTCAGTACATGGAATGGCAGTGCTGCGGTACTGGCATTGAAGGGTACCAGTGATGCCGGCAGTGCAGAGGTGCCAGCGGTGTCTTTAGTGCAGGTTTTCTGGCTGTGTCGGTAGTGCGGGGGTGCCAGCGGTGTCTTTACTGCAGGTGTGCTGGCTGTGTCGGCAGTGTGGTGGTGCCAGCATTGTCTTTAGTGCAGGTTTGCTGGCTGTGTCGGCAGTGCGGGGGTGCCAGCAGTGTCTTAGTGCAGGTTTGCTGGCTGCATCGGCAGAGCGGAGGTGCCAGCGGTGTTCTCATTGCAAGTTTGCTGACTGTGTCGGCAGTGCAGGGGTGTTTTCAATGCAGGGTGCTGGCGGTGTCGGTAGAGCGGGTGTGCCAGCGATGTCCTCAGTGCAGGTTTGCTGGCTGTGTCGGCAGTGCGGGGGTGCCAGCAGTGTCTTAGTGCAGGTTTGCTGGCTGCATCGGCAGAGCGGAGGTGCCAGCGGTGTTCTCATTGCAGGTTTGCTGACTGTGTCGGCAGTGCAGGGGTGTTTTCAATGCAGGGTGCTGGCGGTGTCGGTAGACGGGTGTGCCAGCGATGTCCTCAGTGCAGGTTTGCTGACTGTGTTGGCAGTGCAGGGGTGTTCTCAATGCAGGGTGCCGGTGGTGTCGGCAGAGCGGGGGTGTCAGCGGTGTCCTCAGTGCAGGTTTGCTGACTGTGTCAGCAGTGCAGGGGTGCTGGTGATGTCCTCACTGTGAGAGTGTCGGCAGTGTGGGGGTTGCTGACGGTGTCCTCAGTACGTTGGGCAGCAGTGCAGGAGTGTCGGCAGCGGTGGTGTCATCAGCGGGGGATTCTTCCAGTGGGGGTGCCGGCGGTGTCAGGTGGCGGGGGATGGCGGGCGCCATCTTCTTTTCCTCTTTTTGTGCAGTTTTCAATGGGCTTAATGCTGATTGGCTGAGAGCCATGACAGACGGATCTCTCAGCCAATCAGCGTTAAGCCCGCTGAAAACAAAATCTCGCGACTCGACAGAGGGGTCGCGAGGTTTTGCCTCGGGTCAGGGATCCGGGGCAGGCAGGGAGATCCGAGCTGCGCTCGGATTGCCCCTGATCCCCGAAATTCAGGTGGGTCCGGTTCTCAGGGAATCAGACCCGCTCATCTCTAAATGTCATTAATGTAAATTTGTGCCTGCAATGAGGAACATACAGTAATACCCAGTAAAGCAGGTAACTGCTTGCTTATTATATGGCTATTGACTATGATATTTGCGCAAATGGTCGATGCTTTTCAACTGTGCATGCGTCTAATGCCAGGCATACACTATACAATTATTGTAGCGATCCATCTGATATCAGCGGATCCCCCCGATAATTGCACTGTGTGTGTGGGCGACCGAGGGTAAAATATCGATCTGTCAGGCATGCTGAATTTTCCAGTATGCTCGTCTAATGCAATATTTTGTAAGTTAAATGTAGGCCGCATCAGGCAGTGTATGCCCAGCCGTGGCCAACCGACAGCCATTTTCCCTGTTCCTTCACAGGTAAATGTCTCCTCCCCAGGGATGGAGCGCAGATATTGGGGTCAATACACCGTGAGATATCTCACAGTGTATGTCCGTGATATCTGCAGGGGGACAGGCTGCCAGAAAAACGTCTGTCGGTCTGACAAGCATTTTATCTGGCAGTGTATGACCAGAATTAGGCGCTAAAAAGTTGCTTATCGCATGGTGTGTATGCAAAGAGGCACAGTTGCAATTGAGATGTGCAGAATCCAAAGTGTTTTAGAAATGTGTCAAAAAATTTGGATGGGCGTTTCGATGGTCACGTTTAAAGATACACCAAGTGGTATTTCAGCATTTAAAGAGGCTCAAAATAGGAGTCTCAGGGCCTGATTCAAGCTCGTCGATGTTGGCCCAGTGCGCATCCGCACGACGGAGGCGGCCCCGTCGTGCGCATGCGCGAGACCCTGATAGCGACGGGCAAACCGTCGCTCCAGGTCTCGCTACAAAGGGGGCGTGCTGTCGATGGTGAGTGACAGCACGCCCCCTTTGGTGGGCGTGCTGGGGGCGTGGCTGGCCAGACGGAGGCGTTCCCATGGGAACATTTATAATGACACAAAAGAAGGTTGCACCAAAGAAAAAATTATTCATCAAAATATGCAACATAACCCTTGTTAATGCACATATAGCTCAATTGAGTTTTTGTAGTGCTCTGGGGTGCTATTCCAGGACCTGTAATAATTGTATTCCAGAAGGCAAGAAAAAAGTGGTCCCTATATAGGAATGCTTCTAGAGTTGCATGTATTGTTCTAAAATATAAGTTTTATTAAATATTGTTAAAAATTAAACATATATTCAAAACAATTTCAGCTAAATAAAATGTGTATAGATAAGTTGGAAAAAGAAATTAAAATAAATGCTGCGATCGTCAGTATGTCCCGTTATTTCATGTGCTATTAATAAGGAACAATGTGTCTGATCACTGAATGGATACAATTATTTAATGGAGAGTTGATACACCAGGGAGTTAATAATCTGTAAATATCCCCACAGGTATTAGAGATGTGTTATATTATCTCATGTATCGTCCTCATAAATTACTGAAACAATGTGTCTAGATATAATTTTTATTGCACTTATTCAGATATGTGCAGCTTATTTCACAAAATTAGTGTTTCAGTTTGTCTTTCATGTATTGTTTCATATCATATAAAATAATAGATGAGGAAACTCAATTTATCTTTTAAATGCTGTTGTATGTAAATACAGCTATGTAAATGAGAACTATATCAAAGTAATGAGGTTAGAGAAAATATGATTCTCATCTGATTAGAACAGCTCCATATAATAACTATTTAAGAAAATTGCAAAAATAAGCTGAAGCTGCTGTATCGATATTAAATTACCAATTAATGGTCTGTTTGATAAATCCACAGCAGCCTCGATCTCTCAAATATATAATTCACATAACTAACCCACCGCTAGATTGAATAAAATAGTAACAGTGTACTTCGTGTAACATATGTTTACAGGTGTTACATTCGCCCTCTTGACACGATAGTACAGTTAGTATGATTAGCAAGACACTTCAGCAGTAATTCAATCACAGCATGTCTCACATCACTAGACCCGGCTAGATTAAGTGTATCAGCATCACTTTGATGTGAATGCCCGGTCGGGATCAGTGTATCATACACTGACAAATGCTGCGGTTCTGCACTTCTCAGCCGTGGTTAGTATGACACGTACTCATAAGTGCTATATTCCTTAGGTCAGTGACACATCTATAATGGAAAATATATTCGGGCATAATTATAGATGATCACAGCTAAACTCTGACATGCGTTTCGCTGTAGCTTTTTCAAAGAGGCAAGCCGACCGCTGCCTTTCCCGGTTATTTTATAGGTAAAGCCTCCAATCCCTACACAGTGTTATTTTTCAAAAAGATTCAGTCTTTTTCTGATTGGTCATCCTATCCTTTATTGATTACTTGTATTTTAGTATAACCCATACTCATACATATTTGAAATAGAATTAACCAATGTGTCTATTTCTATACTGAAACAAATAAGTTTATGTCTAATGAATTGTATAATTAATAGCCGATATATATACTAGTGATATATCCCAATTAACTCCAATATTATTTCTCAATATAAATTAATAATGTGGATAAATATAAATATAAAGTGTATATATTGTGATAACCATAATTTAATGAATAAAAAATATATATAATTAATTTATATAGTAAAATAATACTATATAATATTTCTTATATACAATCATTTTAAAATATAATTATAAAAAACCTAAAATATACTAAAAGATAAATACACAAATAAATCCAATTTGTGCTTAATGTATAATTAATTCAGTAATAAATATGTTATTGGTGACTTGAGATAATAATTAATAATTAATCATTAGTGTGTTATAGTGTCTAAAATAACCAGTGAAACAAAATATATGCCAGCTTAAAGTTTCAAAACATAACAATGGTCAGTATGCAATATCATTTATATCATATACACTCATTAGCATAAGTTCATTCCAAAAGATATTAATAACATATAAAATATAAACAATCACTGATCAATCATAAGAACATAGAGTAATTAATATTTTCATTGAGTCCCAATGGTGTAATACTATTCATCAAAAATATTTGTCTAGCTTCTTTTTTGAGGAGCTCATGAGTTATGTCACCTCCTCTTAGGCCCAATTTGATTTTTTCCATACCAAAAGCAATCAAACCATTGCTTTTGCCTTGATGGTGTCGCAAGAAGCGTCTAGCTACAATAGTAAGATTTTTCATCCTGCTTTTGTCCCTTTGTGCATTATTGATGTTTGATACATATTCCAATATCCTCTTCTTTAGTTGTCTTTTAGTCATGCCAACATATATTTTTTCACAGGGACAAATCAGGCAGTATATGACTCCCAGTGTTGAACAATTTATGAAATCCTTTATCTCACATCTCTTCCCATACCAGTTCACGTAGTAATATCTTTTCACCATAAACTCACAGGCTTTGCAATGTCCACATTTATGGGAACCTGTGTTTTGATCTTTTGGTTTCCTTTTGATCTCAAAATTACTGTGTGTCAAACAGTCCTTTAGATTTTTTTATCTTCTCCAACTGATATCTATCTTTGGGCCTAGAATAGATTCCAAATCCTCATCTGTTTTAAGTACATGTATATGTTTCTGGAGAGCAGTTTGTAAGCTTCTCCATTGTTACAAAAAGTGCCCACAAATCTGATTGGTTGTTTTGATTTATTCTTTTTTTCAGTAGTATTTTGATATAAAAGTGAATCCCTATTTCTCCACTGGGTCTCCTGATATGCTTTCTTAAAGGTTTGATTACTATAACCACGGGTTTTTAATCTCCCTCCTAATTCTTTAGCTCTTTTTTGAAAAATCTCTTCTGTAGAGCAATTTCTTATCAGTCTAAGAAATTCCACTTTAGGTATGCTCTTTTTTGTAGCTGGAAAATGAGAGCTTTGATAATGTAAAATACTATTTGTTGCTGTTTTCTTTCTATATACATCCGTCACTAAACCTCTTTCTTCGCTAATTCGAACAGTGAGATCTAGGAAATTAATCTGTACATGATCTATCTCCACTGTTAGTTTAAGATTCAGAATATTATCATTGAGTTTATCAATGAATTCTAATAAGCTCTCCTCATTTCCTTCCCAGACAATAAAGATGTCATCTATATATCTAAACCACATGATTAACTTGTCTGTATACATTGAA
This sequence comes from Taudactylus pleione, assembly GCA_031769625.1. Classification (NCBI taxonomy): domain Eukaryota; kingdom Metazoa; phylum Chordata; class Amphibia; order Anura; family Myobatrachidae; genus Taudactylus; species Taudactylus pleione. Next base: position 17,842,464 of record JAUIMM010000036.1, on the reverse strand, counting down.
TTCTCTTCTGAGAAAACCATCTCCTGCTCCCACCAGCCTAGATACAAATTAGCATATGTCGGAGTACATGTACTGCCCATTGCAGTTCCACGTACCTGCAAATAATATTTCTCATTAAATATGAAGTAGTTTTTTGTCAGAATAAAATTCAATAATTTTAAAATAAAACCATTGAATTCATCATCTCTTCTTTCCATATTGAGGAAATATCTTACAGCTTGTAATCCTGAATCATGACTTATGCTTGTGTACAAACTTTCCACGTCGTATGTGGCAAGTATAGTATTCTCATTTAGGGAAATATCATCTATTTTCCCTAGTAGATACATTGTATCACGTAAATAAGATGGTAATTGTGTTACATGTCTTCTGAGATATTTGTCTACAAAGATGCTAGCCTTCTCCCCAAGACTACCAATACCGGACACTATAGGATGTCCTGGGGGGTTATGTTCATTTTTATGTATTTTAGGTAGCAAATAAAACATTGCAGTTTTAGGGTTATCTACCCATAAATAATCAAAATCAGTTTTGGTAATCACTCCCTCTCTATATGCATTAGTAATCATATTCTGATAAAATTTTAAATAGTTTTGAGTTGGATTGAAGATTTGTTCTTTATAGCACTCAGCATCCGTTAACTGCCTTCTAGCTTCACATAAATACATATCTTTGGGCCAAATAACAACGTTACCACCTTTGTCAGAGGATTTGATTTCAACATCATCCCATTCTTTAATTTCATCTAAAGCTTTTATCTCTTCTCTATTTAAATTGAATTCTTTGTGTTTTTCTGACATAATTAAATCCACTTCTTTAGATACCAATTTTACAAATATCTCTACTTGTGGACAGATTTTTATGTCTGGTGTGAATGTTGATTGTTTTTTAAGAATAGGTTTTTCCTGACAAGAGTTGATTTCACCCACTGTATTATCTTGAGCTAGATCCTCCAACATCATAAGTATTTTGCCATCTTCCACATCCAGAGTATTAAGGGATTGTTCTAATATAGGTTCAAAGGGATGTTCCATTCTTTTTTTGAAAAATTTGTGTAGGAGTAGTTTACGTGCAAACAGGTTTATGTCCTTCTCCCATTCACTTCAGAAGTTGAATCCTCAGACAGTGAGGCACAAAGTACATCTTTTGGAGGTAGAAGTTTTTTAGGGAGAGGTACAGAAATTGTGGAGGAACCTATAGGAGAATAAAAAAAAAAAAACATGTAGTGGGGGTCAGAGATCTAAGAGAAAGAAAGAGAAACAACAAAACCAAGTGGGAAGAAATGCCTCAGAGACAGAGGAGGAATTTCAGAAGATAAATGAACAGATAGATGAACTAAGGATTGTTAATCTTTCTAAAAAAAACCCTGAGTGATGAACATATTTCCTTACTTAGCAAGGGGTTATCTTTTTCACCCATGAAAAACCTGGACAGATTTGAATGGGAGAAGGATATAAACCTGTTTGCATGTAAACTACTCCTACACAAATTTTTCAAAAAAAGAATGGAACATCCCTTTGAACCTATATTAGAACAATCCCTTAATACTCTGGATGTGGAAGATGGCAAAATACTTATGATGTTGGAGGATCTAGCTCAAGAAAATACAGTGGGTGAAATCAACTCTTGTCAGGAAAAAACTATTCTTAAAAAACAATCAACATTCACACCAGACATAAAAATCTGTCCACAAGTAGAGATATTTGTAAACTTGGTATCTAAAGAAGTGGATTTAATTATGTCAGAAAAACACAAAGAATTCAATTTAAATAGAGAAGAGAAAAAAGCTTTAGATGAAATTAAAGAATCGGATGATATTGAAATCAAATCCTCTGACAAAGGTGGTAACTTTGTTATTTGGCCCAAAGATATGTATTTATGTGAAGCTAGAAGGCAGTTAACGGAGGCTGAGTGCTATAAAGAACTAATCTTCAATCCAACTCAAAACTATTTAAAATTTTATCAGAATATGATTACTAATGCATATAGAGAGGGAGTGATTACCAAAACTGATTTTGATTATTTATGGGTAGATAACCTTAAAACTGCAATGTTTTATTTGCTACCTAAAATACATAAAAATGAACATAACCCCACAGGACATCCTATAGTGTCCGGTATTGGTAGTCTTGGGGAGAAGGCTAGCATCTTTGTAGACAAATATCTCAGAAGACATGTAACACAATTACCATCTTATTTACGTGATACAATGTATCTACTAGGGAAAATAGATGATATTTCCCTAAATGAGAATACTATACTTGCCACATACGACGTGGAAAGTTTGTACACAAGCATAAGTCATGATTCAGGATAACAAGCTGTAAGATATTTCCTCAATATGGAAAGAAGAGATGATGAATTCAATGGTTTTATTTTAAAATTATTGAATTTTATTCTGACAAAAAACGACTTCATATTTAATGAGAAATATTATTTGCAGGTACGTGGAACTGCAATGGGCAGTACATGTGCTCCGACATATGCTAATTTGTATCTAGGCTGGTGGGAGCAGGAGGTGGTTTTCTCAGAAGAGAATTCAATGTATACAGACAAGTTAATCATGTGGTTTAGATACATAGATGGCATCTTTATTGTCTGGGAAGGAAATGAGGAGAGCTTATTAGAATTCATTGATAAACTTAATGATAATATTCTGAATCTTAAACTAACAGTGGAGATAGATCATGTACAGATTAATTTCCTAGATCTCACTGTTCGAATTAGCGAAGAAAGAGGTTTAGTGACGGATGTATATAGAAAGAAAACAGCAACAAATAGTATTTTACATTATCAAAGCTCTCATTTTCCAGCTACAAAAAAGAGCATACCTAAAGGGGAATTTCTTAGAATGAAAAGAAATTGCTCTACAGAAGAGATTTTTCAAAAAAGAGCTAAAGAATTAGGAGGGAGATTAAAAACCCGTAGTTATAGTAATCAAACCATTAAGAAAGCATATCAGGAGACCCAGTGGAGAAATAGGGATTCACTTTTATATCAAAATGCTACTGAAAAAATAAATCAAAACAACCAATCAGATTTGTGGGCACTTTTTGTAAACAATGGAGAAGCTTACAAACTGCTCTCCAGAAACATATACATGTACTTAAAACAGATGAGGATTTGGAATCTATTCTAGGCCCAAAGATAGATATCAGTTGGAGAAGATAAAAAAATCTAAAGGACTGTTTGACACACAGTCATTTTGAGATCAAGAGGAAACCAAAAGATCAAAACACAGGTTCCCATAAATGTGGACATTGCAAAGCCTGTGAGTTTATGGTGAAAAGATATTACTACGTGAACAGGTATGGGAAGAGATGTGAGATAATGGATTTCATAAATTGTTCAACACTGGGAGTCATATACTGCCTGATTTGTCCCTGTGAAAAAATATATGTTGGTATGACTAAAAGACAACTAAAGAAGAGGTTAGTGGAACATGTATCAAACATCAATAATGCACAAAGGGACAAAAGCAGGATGAAAAATCTTACTAGTGTAGCTAGACACTTCTTGCAACACCATCAAGGGAAAAGCAATGGTTTGATTGCTTTTGGTATGGGAAAAAATCAAATTGGGCCTAAGAGGAGGTGACATAACTCATGAGCTCCTCAAAAAAGAAGCCAGACAAATATTTTTGATGAATAGAATTACACCATTGGGACTCAATGAAAATATTAATTACTCTATGTTCTTATGATTGATCAGTGATTGTTTATATTTTATATGTTATTAATATCTTTTGGAATGAACTTATGCTAATGAGTGTATATGATATAAATGATATTGTATACTGACCATTGTTATGTTTTGAAACTTTAAGCTGGCATATATTTTGTTTCACTGGTTATTTTAGACACTATAACACACTAATGATTAATTATTAATTATTATCTCAAGTCACCAATAACATATTTATTACTGAATTAATTATACATTAAGCACAAATTGGATTTATTCGTGTATTTATCTTTTAGTATATTTTAGGTTTTTTATAATTATATTTTAAAATGATTGTATATAAGAAATATTATATAGTATTATTTTACTATATAAATTAATTATATATATTTTTTATTCATTAAATTATGGTTATCACAATATATACACTTTATATTTATATTTATCCACATTATTAATTTATATTGAGAAATAATATTGGAGTTAATTGGGATATATCACTAGTATATATATCGGCTTTTAATTATACAATTCATTAGACATAAACTTATTTGTTTCAGTATAGAAATAGACACATTGGTTAATTCTATTTCAAATATGTATGAGTATGGGTTATACTAAAATAGAAGTAATCAATAAAGGATAGGATGACCAATCAGAAAAAAGACTGAATCTTTTTGAAAAAGAACACTGTGTAGGGATTGGAGGCTTTACCTATAAAATAACCGGGAAAGGCAGCGGTCGGCTTGCCTCTTTGAAAAAGCTACAGCGAAACGCGTGTCGACGTTTAGCTGTGATCATCTATAATTATGCCCGAATATATTTGCCATTAAAGATGTGTCACTGACCTAAGGAATATAGCACTTATGAGTACGTGTCATACTAACCACGGCTGAGAAGTGCAGAACCGCAGCGTTTGTCATTGTATGATACACTGATCCCGACCGGGCATTCACATCAAAGTGATGCTGATACAATTAATCTAGCCGGGTCTAGTGATGTGAGACATGCTGTGATTGAATTACTGCTGAAGTGTCTTGCTAATCATACTAACTGTACTATTGTGTCAAGAGGGCGAATGTAACACCTGTAAACATATGTTACACGAAGTACACTGTTACTATTTTATTCAATCTAGCGGTGGGTTAGTTATGTGAATTATATATTTGAGAGATCGAGGCTGCTGTTGATTTATCAAACAGACCATTAATTGGTAATTTAATATCGATACAGCAGCTTCAGCTTATGTTTGCAATTCTCTTAAATAGTTATTATATGGAGCTGTTCTAATCAGATGAGAATCATATTTTCTCTAACCTCATTACTTTGATATAGTTCTCATTTACATAGCTGCTTTTACATACAACAGCATTTAAAAGATAAATTGAGTTCCCTCATCTATTATTTTATATGATATGAGACAATACATGAAAGAAAAACTGAAACACTAATGTTGTGAAATAAGCTGCACATATCTGAATAAGTGCAATAAAAATTATATCTAGACACATTGTTTCAGTAATTTATGAGGACGATACATGAGATAATATAACACACCTCTAATACCTGTGGGGATATTTACAGATTATTAACTCCCTGGTGTATCAACTCTCCATTAAATAATTGTATCCATTCAGTGATCAGACACATTGGGCCTGATTCAGACCCACTCGCGAGCGGCTGTCCGCTCGCAAGTGGGTCGATGTTCTGGACTGAGCATGCGCACGACGGAGGGAGCTCCGTCGTGCGCATGCGCCAGACTCGACGAGCGAAGGAAAGTCCTTCGCTCGTTGTGTCTGATCAAAGGGGGCGTGCTGTCGATGTTGATTGACAGCACGCCCCCTTTGGTAGGCGTGCCTCCCTGACGGGGGCGTTCCCACGGGAACGCCTCCCGTCAGAAGCCGGCCCACTGACATCACTAGTGATGTCAGTGGGAGTGATTTTGGCTCTGATAGAGCCAAAATCACTCCGGAGCTTGCGGTTTGAAAACCTCAACTGCAGGCTCCGGCACGCAGATTCGATGGTCGCGATGGTCACGACCATCGCGGCCATCAAAATGCACGCTCGTATAGCCTGTGGGTGGTGACCCACAGCTATACGAGCGTCCAGGAGGACGCTCCATTTTCATGGAGGGCGGCCCTCATTCAGAGCGTGCGCTCTGCTCAGAGCGTACGGCTCTGAATGAGGGCCCTTGTTCCTTATTAATAGCACATGAAATAACGGGACATACTGACGATAGCAGCATTTATTTTAATTTCTTTTTCCAACTTATCTATACCCATTTTATTTCGCTGAAATTGTTTTGAATATATGTTTAATTTTTAACAATATTTAATAAAAGTTAAATTTTATAACAATACATGCAACTCTAGATGCATTCCTATATAGGGACCACTTTTTTCTTGCCTTCTGGTTCCCATGGGAACGCCTACCGTCTGGGGCCAGCCCCACTGACATCACAAGTGATGTCAGTGGGAGTGCTTTCGGCTCTGATAGAGCCAAAAGCACTCCAGGGCTTGCGGCAATGAGACCCTACCACAAGGGTCTCGTCGCAAGCCCGATGGTCATGATGGTCTTGACCATTGCGACCATCTTCCTGGCCGCTCGCTATAGCTGTGGGTGGTCACCCACAGCTATACGAGCGGCCAGGAGGCCGCTCTAAAAATACAATAGGCGGGCACTGATTCAGAGCGAGCGTTCTGAAAGAGCGTCCGGCTCTGAATCAGGCCCACAGTCCTTGCACATTAAGACGCACACTAGTACACCAGGGAAAGGGCTAAAAATAAATTTTCATAAAGTCGCAGTCTAAAGACGTTGAAGCGGTCACAGCAGCATGTGATCTGAATCAGCTCCCTTGTGTTGCATTCAGCTCATCTGGTTACTACATAACACATCTAAAACCATGTGTAAATAACTGCTACTGAACATGGACACTCACCCAGCTGCGATTTTCGTACAAATACGCAACATCAGATGAAGATCATGCAAATAACGACTTCCTGACTGAGTCTATGGTCACTCCCATCGGGCGCTGTAACTGAGACGCCCGGAGCCAGGATACTGCGTTTTTAGCAACACACCCCGTTGCCACCCCCAAATGCTCCCTTCCTGTCAATCACACTGCAAATAAAGACTCACAGCATGTGACTACGGTGATGTACCTTGGTGCATGCGTAGTGTGAACCAGACACATGCGCAATGGCAAAAAAAATACTTTCATTTGCAAAAACATTGGTATTGCATACAACTCTGACTTAGGCCCATAGCTAGGAAAATGTTACTCAAGTGCATAACTAGAGTTACCCATCACAGTCTTAAAGACACATAAGTGCTTTGCTTAGTTAATAAATAAATACAGAATTCTGCAAAACCTTCAGCTTCCTTTGAACGACACTATTTAAGCAATGACTCTTCCAGTGGCCTCGTATCATCTCTTTATGATTCAGTAACGATATCCACCATCAATCAAACTCTCATGAATCCAAGTCATGGATGCAGAGGATTGGTCGGACATCTCCTGCCTTAGCCAGAGTTGTACGCTATGCTGATGTTTTTGCCATTGAGCGATGTTTTGTAACTGTGCATGCGCAAAACAGAAAAGTCTTATTGCGCACATGCGAGTTAAAGTTTGAGACGGCATTCGCAAGGTATCCATAATCGCAATATCCCGAGAAGACCACTGCAATCCATAGGCTTCCTGAGTGGAATTGGGGAGGTGGCGGAAAATGAACATAGAGTACCATGGCGTGTTGTGAGAGTTCCAAGGGTGTGTCTGTGACTATGGCTGTGTTCTCAATCACAGAACCACAGTCTCAGGGGAGATCAGTGGCATATCTATAATGGATGCAGTGTGTGCGGGGCACACTGGCCCCCGGGTCAAGGGGGGCCCCACACCGCACACCCTGCACCCATATTAGCTTAAACCTCCCTGTCCGTGGTGCCGAGTCGGGTGTCAGCGCTGCTCAGAACACCGTAAAATTGCTGCCGTGGCCATTTTTCCGCCGTTCTGCGCATGCGCAGTGGACTCCGGGCACACTCTAGTGCCCGGAGTCTACTAATGCTTAGGTGACTGGCCAGCTGCGTCAGTCGGTTGCCGGCCACAGGGAGAGAGAAGGGGGCCCAGCACGGGGAGTGCACACGGGTCCCCTCCTCTCTTAAGACGCCCCTGGGGGAGATAGACGCGTCCCTTTATCTGCACATCCCAGGACTTTCTTGAGGAGTCGATGTGCATCTAATGTTGCGTCAGTGATGGTGTGTTCTCAATCCCGGCAGATCTACTCACAACGCAGATAAGGAAAGTGGGTGTAGCGGCATTTCCTCAGTCCATTGCATGCTAGTTCAGGCTGGAGGTCTGTTGGCAGGCATTAGCATATTTTCGCACATAGGCTGTGTGAGAACTCTGACTCAGGCCCATAGACTCCTGCACCTGTCACCCCAGGATCTATAAGCATTCAATGAAACCACATAACTGAAGTCGTCTTCAAGTGCCCAGTAGGTCTCCTCTCTGCTCTGAGAACTGTTGGGCAATGTGGCCTGGGTAGCTACTGCTGCATCGCCAAACCCTACTCACATTTGTGCAGCCTTCTTCCAAAACGTCTCACTTTTTCTGTGTGTTTCAGATGGCTCCCTTTATATTTCCACAATGCACTTGATAAGTTGCGTTAAATAGAAAAGGCCTGTTAGATTTACTTAGGTATAAAATGAGTGCAACACTAGTTTTGAGCCTGGCACAAGGATCATTCAAAATGTATTGTTTAAAAAATTAAATTTCAAAATACAGCTGTGATAATGTGAAAAAAAGAAATAATAGAACATGTTTATATTAGACATTATGGGTCTGTTTCAGAGCTGCACGTACAGCAGTCGTAATTATGGGCACTTTAGGCATTTAAAAATAGGTGCAGACTTCCGTCTGCATTCAAAGTCAGCCACATCTACATGGCCATCCATCTGCTGGTGAACGTGGTTGTCATCATCAATAGCAGTACCAGCTCTATCCTTGGTGAAAGAGATCCGACCGAAAGCAGCTGTAGTTCTGCATACACTCACCTCTGAGTAGCTCGTAGTTCCATCAGCACACCCACCACACACCCACAGAACATTCATCTGACATGTGTACACCTCATTGCAGCACATACACCATTGGTGTACACCTCATTGCAGCACATACACCATTGGTGTACACCTCATTGCAGCACAGACACCATTGGAGATGACTTATGACCCTGAGTCACCTGTAATTGCCCTAAGTTGCCTCTAGAAGTCCCTGCTAAAGATCACAGATGCATACAATCGGAAGTGCGTGCAACTCTGAATTAAGCCCTATACTATTCATAGCTATAAAATGACTTTCTGTGTAAACTAGAAAGTACACAGTTGTGAATAGATTTGCCAAAAGTAAAGCTCCAGTCCCATTTGAGTAAACTGAACTGCAGAAGAGTCAGTGATCTGTAGGTCGGTATTAAGATGAATAATTTAGTAAGCAAGTTGCATCTGACACTCATGTAGTTTACAAACCAAACCAATGTCTTTTAGACACATAGAGTAACTGCATTATTTTAACTGTCACATCTTAGCTTTTGATGAGCAAGTTTTGGATTATTTTACAATATTTACCATGTATATTGCATTTAGAATATACAGTAAGTGGATATACTGATCTCTGCAATGTTAGACTGAAAAATTATAAGTCTGTGTTAAAGGAGGATATGCTACCGATTAAAGCAAGAATCTCTGACCAGGAGAGCAGCTTCATACATGGCGTCCAGAGGAAAGATAGTTGTTGGTACCCTCACCTCGGAACGGTGCTTAACGTTTCTCCTGTCTATGTCCTTTTGGCTCTTCTAACGTGTGTACCATCTGCAAGAGAGGGGCATATAAAGTGGTAGCAGGGCAATGGAGGAGGTCAGGTAACCTCCTTCATTGTCTCTGGTAGTACTGCTACTGCCTCCGACATGACACTTTACACACAACAGAAAATGTTCTCCTCTCATACTGCCTACTGCATTTACTATTCCTGTTCCCTGTTCTGAATTATTTAAATGATGAGAATGGTCAAAGATATTGGAAGCGAAGCATTTTATGCCAGTAGTTTGCAAAGACTAATAAATCCGACATGGTCATTTAGATCATAAAGTGAAAGTGTTACTGAGTAATAAGTTATAAGGCCGGGATGTACTAAGCCTGAAAATGCGGCCAAAATTCTGAAAATGCCATTTTCTGAGTTTTGGGCGCATTCCCATATGTACGAAGCTCTCAAGTGCGATACATTCCAGAGCTGGGACCCGGTGGGTAACGCCATCTTTAGATGGCGTTACCCAATAGAAACCTATGGGCTTCTTATCGCGTTTCTTCTGAGAGGGATCCAATTGGATCCCTCCCAATGTCCCCTGCGGCATTCTGCACATGTACAGAGGGACTTCTGGGTAATAAACCAGTAGGAGATATACAGGTTGAGTCTCCCATATCCAAATATTCCGAAATACAGAATATTCAGAATTACGGAATAATTTTGGCATGACTGAGATAATAAAACCTTTGATTTTTGATGGTTCAATGTATACAAACTTTGTCTAAGGCACAAATTATTAAAAATATGGTATAAAATTACCTTCAGGCTGTGTGTATAGGGTGTAAATGAAACATAAATTTATTTCATGTATGTACACAAACTTTGCTTGAGCCTCAAAATTATTGAAAATATTGTATAAAATGAGCTGCAGGCTGTGTGTATAAGGTGCATATAACACATATATGCATTCTGTGTGTATATTGGGGTCCCATTCCCAAGATATTTCATTATGATATGCAATTATTCCAAAATACGGAATATTCCGTTATCCAAAATACCCCTGGTCCCAAGCATTTTGGATATGGGAGACTCAACCTGTACTATATTTCTTATATGAACTATTTTTGTAGTTGAAATGTTGAGTGTAATGTTAGATGTTGCCATTCATTCTAGCTATTTATTTCTATATTAAGGCCAGGTGTGGGAACAATAGTCAGACACTGGCACCTGCTAACGTTTATTTTTACTCAAACTATGCATTGGATACATGGCTTCTGATGTCTCTCCTTCACTAACCTGCCAGTATGTAAGGACTGCTGAGTCTGCACTTGTAAATGGACATCAATTAACCATGGTACTAAGCTAAGAGACAAGTAAATAGAAGACATAATTGCGGGTTATGGCAGTGGAGAGTGACACAGCATGGGGAGATGTATGAGGGGCCGTTCAAGTCAAAATTACAGCTTTCTGGATATGTCATATACCTAAATTATTGCTTTCTGGATATGACGCATGCTGAAATGGATATGATGTATGCTGAAATGGATATGACCTATACTGAAATGGATATGACATATGCTAAAATTAATATGACATATGCTAAAGTGGATATGACATATACTGAAATGAATATGACTTATGCTGAAATGGATATGATGTATGCTGAAATGGATATGACCTATACTGAAATGGATATGACTTATGCTAAAGTGGATATGACATATGCTAAAGTGGATATGACATGCTGAAATGAATATGACATATGCTGAAATGGATATGACATATACTGAAATGAATATGACCTATACTGAAATTGATATGACATATACTGAAATTGATATGACATATGCTGAAATAGATATGACGTATGCTGAAATGGATATAACACATGCTGAAATGGATATGACTTATGCTGAAATGGATATGACATATACTGAAATGGATATGACATATACTAAAATGAATATGACATATGCTAAAGTGGATATGACATATGCTGAAATGGATATGACATATGCTAAAATGGATATGACTTATGCTGACATGGATATGACTTATGCTGAAATGGATATGACCTATACTGAAATTGATATTACATATACTGAAATTGATATGACATATGCTGAAATGGATATGAAATATACTGAATGAATATGACCTATACTGAAATTGATATGACATATACTGAAATTGATATGACATATGCTGAAATGGATATGACATATACTGAAATGAATATGACCTATACTGAAATGGATATAACATATAATGAAATGGATATGACATATGCTGAAATAGATATGACGTATGCTGAAATAGATATGACGTATGCTGAAATGTATATGACATATACTAAAATGAATATGACATATGCTAAAGTGGATATGACATATGCTGAATTGGATATGACATATGCTAAAATGAATATGACATATGCTAAAATGAATATGACATATGCTAAAGTGGATATGACATATGCTGAATTGGATATGACATATGCTAAAATGAATATGACATATGCTAAAGTGGATATGACATATGCTGAAATGGATATGACCTATACTGAAATGGATATGACATATGCTAAAATAAATATGACATATGCTAAAGTGGATATGACATATGCTGAAATGGATATGACATATAGTGAAATGGATATGACATATAGTGAAATGGATATGACGTATGCTGAAATGGATATGACATATGCTGAAATGGATATGACATATACTGAAAAGCACATGACAATGCTAGCCAATCACGGCTCTCTTATATAAGCAGGGCTGCTGAGAAGGAAAGGCAGGAGTACAGTGTGACATCCCGCACTGTCTCTGGGACCTATTTCACCTACCGGTAGCTGGGGAGATGTCCGTGGTGCTATGCAGCGTAAGCTGTGGTCTCAGATGCTGGCCAGGTGTTGTGTTGCACCTTCATGAGCCCACGGGGTGCCTGGCAGATGGGCACCCGTTGATGTCCTGCTGTGGGCTGTAGAGTGATGCAGAGAGCCGCAGTGTGGTGCTGCCCCACAGTCCCGTAGGGTCAGTCTACTGAACGTTCCTTCTCTGTTTCCTCTCATGACGATTCCTCCCCCCCACAGCCTCTTACAGTAGGTGTTCCCCAAGATTCTGTTCTTGGACCTATTCTCTCTCTATACGTCTTCTCTAGGTAAACTCATCAGCTCTTTTGACCTCCATTATCATCTCTATGCTGATGATACTCAGATCTATCTTTCCTCACCCGATCTTTACCCCTCTCTACTGACTCGTATCTCTAACTGTCTCTCTGCTATCTCTTCCTGGATGTCCCAGCGATTTCTCAAATATGTCTAAGACTGAGCTGATAGTCTTCCCACCTTCCCACATAACATCATGTCCCACTATTTCTTTATTAGTAGATGGCATAACTATCTCATCTAGTCCCAAAGTGCGTTGCCTTGGTATCATCCTGGACTCTTCCCTCTCCTTCAAACTACACATTCAGAACCTCTCGCAGACCTGTCATTTCCATCTCAAGAATATTTCCTAGATCAGACCCTTTCTCACCCAGGATGCTACCAAAACCCTTGTACAGTCACTGGTCATGTCCAGATTGGACTACTGTAACCTTCTCCTAGCTGGCCTCCCCAAATCCCATCTCTCTCCTCTCCAGTCTGTGGTCAATGCTGCTGCTCGGCTCATCTTCCTCTCCAAACGCTCTACATCTGCCTCCCCTTCCCTTTCAGAACCCAATTCAAGGCTCTCACACACTTACAAAGCCCTCACCCATTACTCTCCCATTTACATCTCTGATCTCATCTCACTACACTCTTCTGTCCGCCCTCTTTGTTCACTTAGTACATGCCACCTTTCATGTCAATTGATTACTTCCTCCCACTCCCGCCTCCAAGATTTTGCCCGCGCTGTCCCTCACCTTTGGAACTCCCTCCCTCTCCCCATCAGACTCTGCACCTCTCTACAATCTTTCAAACGAGCTCTTAAGACCCACTACTTCATTAAAGCCTTCCAGCTCTCATCCTAACTTGCTGCTACATCTTCCTTTCTCCCGGCCCACCCCATTCTGTGTCACTCCTGCTTGTCTTCCCCTCCCTTAAAGAATGTAAGCTCTTTCGAGCAGGGCCGTCTACCCTCTTGTGCTTCTCCCTACTGTAATTTAATTTATCTCTTACTCCCCACTAGGGCAACTAACACTTGGCTGCTTATGCAGGCATAAAGGTTGCTAATATAGCAATGTTTATCCATGTCCTGTATTGTATTGTATTGTAAGTCAATGGTTACTTATTTGTCTATGTACTTTGTAAGGCGCTGCAGAACACTTGTGGCACCATATAAATAAATAAATGATAATAATATAAATAATAATTTGAAGCGCAGCCCACCCCTCTTAATTGTACAGTGTGGCAGAGCTGGAAAGTGGAGGTGAGTGCTAACACTATAGTCAGTGGTGTAATAACTTTTGTTGTGCTGATGATGGTAATGTAACACATAACTACTACTGCATGTACTATTAGTTATAGCTGCAGATAGGAGACTGCCTCTTTTCAGCTCTTTCTCCTGTGAGGATTGTGCTCCTGCTGCAGGCAGGTTATGTATTAATGTTACTTTCACTTCCTTTCTAGAAGTCCTCATTCTCTCTCATCTCAGCTCTTTCTTTACTCTCCTTTCTCTTCTTTCTCTATGTCTGATTTCTTGCCAGTACCCCAGGTCCCTGCTCATGTTAGGGAGTGCCCTGACTCCCAGCAAGATGCCTCCTTCATAATCCAGCAGGTGGGGTAGGATTCCCCTATTGTCTGGCTAGATGTACTGTTACTGTAAACAGGCTGCTGGGTCAGTGGTTTATAGTCTGCCACAATCGTCAGTATTATAACACTTACATGGCTTTGTGTGTTTATTTAGTGCATATACTATATAGGTACTGTATGTGCATGTCTTAATACAATTCTATGTCTAGGGCTTTATATTGTGTATGTATGTATACATGGGTGCCGAGAGGGGGGGAGCGGGTACAGTTTACCCGGGCCTGGGCTTGCTAGAGGGGCCTGGCGTGGCCCCCCCCTCCCTCACAGCAGCTTAGCACACAGCTTGTGCTGGGCTGCAGTGTAAAAGACTGTGCAGGAGACTCTGCCAACAACAGGAGGTCGTTCAGATAGGGCAACAAGCGGACCACCTGCATCCGCAAGTGGGCTGCCATAACTGCCATGACTTTGGTAAACACTCGAGGTGCTGTGGCCAGACCAAAGGGCAGTGCCTGAAACTGGAAGTGTTGGTCGACCACTGCAAACCTGAGGAAACGTTGGTGTGCTGAAACAATGGGAATATGCAGGTAAGCGTCCTGAATATCTAGCGACACCATAAAATCCCCAGGCTCCATCGCTAAAATGATGGAACGCAGGGTCTCCATCCAGAACAGAGGAACCCTCAAGAATTGTTGAGGGATTTGAGGTTGAGGATGGGCCGGTAAGACCATTGGGTTTCTGTACCAGAAAAAGATTGGAGTAATACCCTGATCCCCTCTGGGACAATGGAACTGCCACTATAACTCCAGCCTGGAGCAGAGAGTGTAACACCTTCCGGAATACCAGGGCCTTGTCTTGATCCGACTGACGGCCCGTGGTGAAAAATCGTCTGGGAGGCCTCCGCCGGAAGGAGAGGGCATATGCCCGAGAGACCACTTCTTTTACCCAAGTGTCCGTGGTGGTCAGACACCAGCACTGTGCAAACTGAAGAAGCCGGCCACCCACTTTGGGGTCCTCCAAAGAGAGGCCCATCCCGTCAGGCGGAAGGCTTATCATCCGACTTGGAAGCAGGACATCTTGTACTCCAAGCCTGCTTCTTAGGCTTGGCAGATTTCTTGACCCCTGACTGTCTCGGAAAGAACTGTACTTTGGACTTACCCAGGGCCAGAGCCATGGAGTGTTGGGCTGATGGCTTGGAGGCGTCTCTGGACACTGACTCTTCACCTGAGCAGGTGGAGTTAGTGGGTAATCTCAGAAACTCAGCCACATACATTAATGAGGCAGCCTCGGATATAGGTCGGATATAGGGCAAAAAGGACAAAGAACCCGACCCTTATGGCACTGTAGCCGATGGCAGACACGCAGACTTAACTGCTGCCAGAGTGGCCACAATTTTGTCCAGATCAGGGCCAAACAGGACCTGTCCATTAAAAGGCAAGCATTCCAAACCTTTTTGGAATTTGTGTCGGCTTTCCAAGAGTGCAACCATAGGGTGTGGCGAGCCGCCATCACTACCGAGGAGATTCTGGAAGTGAGGAGACCTAAATCCGAGGCTGCCTCATTAATGTACGTGGCTGAGTTTCTGAGATTACCCACTAACTCCACCTGCTCAGGTGAAGAGTCAGTGTCCAGAGATGCGTCCAAGCCATCAGCCCAACACTCCATGGCTCTGGCCACCCAGCACACAGCCATAGCCGGTCTGGACGCCCCCCAGCAAGAGAATAAATGGATTTCAGGCATATTTTCACCTTGCGATCCGTAGCATCCTTTAAGGAGGACATGGAGGGCATGGGCAATGTAGCACTCTTCACAAGGCGTGTGACATGAGAGTCCATTTGCAGAGGAGTTTCCCACTTGGAAAAATAATTATCCGCAAAGGGATATGCTAAGGCCAAATGTTTTTAAGGCTGGTACCGCTTACCCGGATTTTTCCACGCCTCCTCTAAATGATCCACTAACTGACCAGATAGAGGAAATACAGTGGCATCTCCCTTAATATCCTTAAAGAAGGTTTATTTAGATTTAGCCACGGGGAATCATCATCCTCAATGACCAAGGCCGCACGGACTGCCCATATAAGGCCAGGTATATAGACTTTAGACTTAGACTCCGCCTCCTTAGTACGGAGGGGCTCCTGATCTGAAAAGTCAAACATCTCATTGTCATCAGACAACATCATACTGAGCCATCTGAGACACTAAAGGCTGCTTAGGAGGCTGCAATGATGACTCCCCCTGTAAAACATCCGACAGGTGTTGCACCCTATTGGACAATGAATTCACCCACGCAGACTCCTGCAAGACCTGGGGGGGCGAAAGTGGGAGACACTGGGGTACCATCAACTGCCTGGGGAACCCCTGCATGGGTGACGACACAACCGACTGCTGTAATAACCCCATCTGGGGGAACGTAGGGGGAGTCGCTAGCTGGCCCACAAAGGTTGTAAGTGCCTTAGCAAAACAAGCCCAGGGCGGTTCCTGCACAGGCGCAGTAACAGAAATCGGGTGTGATATAAAATAACACGCCCTACATAACCCCTCAGGGTTTCCATCACCCTCCGCTAATGGTACATTACATGTGGTACACATTAGCTGAAGAGGAAAATCATGTTTACTCTCAGACATGATGAGTGTAATGTAGTGTGGAATCGGTATGAAATACCGCCGGCCGCATGGCTGGCAGTTCGATTCCCGGCATCGGCAGGCTGACAGATTAGCAGAGCCCGGCAGAGGAAGCCCGACAGCGCTGGAAATCCCCTGACGATCCCAAAGGTAAGTATATTCTATACTAACTTAACCTTCTAACCCTAACCCTCCTTTAGGGTGCCTAACCCTAATCTCCCCCCCAAGTGCCTAACCCTAATCCCCCCTCCAAGTGCCTAACCCTAACCCCCCTTCCCCGCTGCCTAAACCTAAATCCCCCGGGGGAGTGCCTAACCCTAACCCTCCCTCCCCCTAGCCTAACCCTCCCCGGGGGGTGCCTAACCCTAAGTCCCCCCCGGGTACCCTAAACCTAACCTTCCCCTCACGCGGCTGTCTGCTCGTGGCGCCCGGCATCCCTTCGATCGGGATGCCGGGCGCCGGTCTCCCGGCATCGGGAAAATGACAGGCGTCTAGATATAGACGCTGGTCATTTATCCCATGCCGGGATAAAGCAGTCAGGAAGCCGGCTGTCGGGATTTCGGCAGCCGGCTTCCCGATTGTATACCCGTAGTATATGTGACTCACCCTGTAACACCGCACCGCAAGGGCTTTAGCAGAGGAAGAACAGGGATAGTAAAATGTCTGACAGTCAGAAGTGAAAGTACAGGCAGCAGCGTTAGCAGTTAGTCACATACAATGCAGAAATAAATCACCTGCAGTACCAGCACAGAGATCAACTACACAGACACAGAGCCTGGTAGGAAACAGTGCTGCATACTCTGACCTTAATCGCAGGAGAGGTATGCGGGGGGACCCGGACCGCGATGCCACCTTGATTCAGTGTCCAGCAGTGTTTGCACACTCTTAGAAAATGGCCGCTGAGGAGCAGAGAGGAGGCGGGCCAGGGGGAGGAGCGCTGACACAGCCCGCCAGACCGCTATGGAGAGCCACTGTGCAGCAGGGGAGGTGCCGGCTGTGAGACAGGGAAGGCCGCTCCCCTGACATGCAATTAACCCCTGGGATGCCAGACCTTTGCCGCTCAGCCGTGGCCCGCTGTCCCTGGTGGTCTAGTGGAAGCGCAAGTTAATACCTGGCTCCACGTGCAGCCAGTCCCCAGGGAGCCCCCTGCCTGAGGACTTAGGATGGTGTTTCAGCGTGTACCATCCGAGGGACCCCGCCACTTACCTGCCCCCTTGAATCCTGCCACAGTCCAGGTAATTCGGGGTCACTGCTAGCTGTGACCCCAGACACCCACCAGCATCCCCGGATCAGTACTGGTGTTCTGGTTTGGCGGGGTGGAGGAGCGACAGCATAGATGTCAGTACTGACTGTCTATGCTGTGCAGCTCATCTTGAGCAGCCACAGCTGCTTTGAAGAACTTCAGGGGCCATTACAGCCCCCTCTGTTATATGGTGATCCGACCCCGAGCCGTGCATCTACGAAACTAGTTTGTCTTGGCTCAGAGGCAGGGTATAGGAGGGGGATCCCAGTGCATCCTGGGAGGCTGAAAACTTTAACTCTGTTGTGCCCAATGTCTGACATCATCAGCCTACACCCCAAGGTATCCTGTGGATACCCTATGGACCCTGAAGTAGAAAGATACTGTGCGCATGAGCACATCTATTCTCGCTCTGCATATACACTGCTGCTCTGCTATGCAGAGCAGCAGTGTATGCTTCCCCAACTCCCCCCCAACTGCGGGACACTGCAGCTCATGGGTGGGACAGCGGGACAGTCCCAAAAAAACAGGACTGTCCCACTGAATGTGGGACAGTTGGGTGGTATGGTTATAATAATGCTTGGCACGTGTGGGGTGTGAAAACCACAGCCTACTGCCGATTGTCTGACCCAGCAGCCTGCATACAGTAACAGTACATCCAGCCAGACAACAGGGGAATCCTATCCCACCTGCTGGATTATGAAGGAGGCATCTTGCTGGGAGTCAGGGCACTCCCTAACATGAGCAGGGACCTGGGGTACTGGCAAGAAATCAGACATAGAGAAAGAAGAGAAAGGAGAGTAAAGAAAGAGCTGAGATGAGAGAGAATGAGGACT
This sequence comes from Taudactylus pleione, assembly GCA_031769625.1. Taxonomy (NCBI): domain Eukaryota; kingdom Metazoa; phylum Chordata; class Amphibia; order Anura; family Myobatrachidae; genus Taudactylus; species Taudactylus pleione. Next base: position 17,823,560 of record JAUIMM010000036.1, on the reverse strand, counting down.
TCTAGAAAGGAAGTGAAAGTAACATTAATACATAACCTGCCTGCAGCAGGAGCACAATCCTCACAGGAGAAACAAGCTGAAAAGAGGCAGTCTCCTATCTGCAGCTATAACTAATAGTACATGCAGTAGTAGTTATGTGTTACATTACCATCATCAGCACAACAAAAGTTATTACACCGCTGACTATAGTGTTAGCACTCACCTCCCCTATACAGCTCTGCCACACTGTAATCCTGCTCTTCCTTCTCAGGAGCCCTGCTTATATAGGAGAGCTGTGATTGGCTGGCACTGTCATGTGCTTTTCAGTATATGTCATATCCATTTCAGTGTATGTTATATCCATTTCATCATGTCATATCCATTTCAGTGTATGTTATATCCATTTCATCATGTCATATCCATTTCAGTGTATGTCATATCCATTTCAGTGTATGTTATATCCATTTCATCATGTCATATCCATTTCAGTGTATGTTATATCCATTTCATCATGTCATATCCATTTCAGTGTATGTCATATCCATTTCAGTGTATGTTATATCCATTTCATCATATGTCATATCCATTTCATCATATGTCATATCCATTTCAGTGTATGTCATATCCATTTCATCATATGTTATATCCATTTCATCATGTTATATCCATTTCAGCATACGTCACATCCATTCCATCATACCTCATATCCATTTCATCATATGTTATATCCATTTCATCATGTTATATCCATTTCAGCATACGTCACATCCATTCCATCATACCTCATATCCATTCCATCATACCTCATATCCATTTCATCATATGTTATATCCATTTCAGTATACGTCATATCCATTTCAGCATACGTCATATCCAGAAAGCAATAATTTAGGTATATGACATATCCAGAAAGCTGTAATTTTGACTTGAACGGCCCCTCATAGAGATGTGGATAGGACAATGTAGCTTGCATTGCAGATTTCCAAATAGTGCCAAATTCTAAGATAGTTTTACTGTTAGCTACATAAATGTCTTTTATGTGCCTATTTAACAAGAGTAGTCTTACCGATTGCCAGGCCAGAAAGGCGTGAAGGATTTGCATAGCAGGGCTTAACGTCTCCCATGTGCACATTGGAACTCAGAGCTTCTGAACAACCGTTTTAGTCCGTTTTCCAGCATTTAAGAGCAAATGGTCGATTGTCATGTGCTCCCATACATTACCAGATATTTTCATTTCAGCCAGCCAGATTGGATAGATCATTGTATAGTGTGTACATAACTTTACTGTTTCATTGCACATTTAAAAAATACTCAGTAGATGATCATAAATAAGATGGGACACTTTACCTAATAATACAAAATAGTTCCTTAATGTAAATAAATGTAACCTAACATATAAACATAATGGTTACGTATACACCATCTAATACATGCAATAAAAGTTCTAAAGGAGTATCTTAATAAATATGCAACATATTTAATGTCCTAAAATAAACTTCTTTTATGTGCCCAATTCTTAAACAGACGGAATTGTTCCGTTAGCACAAAGAAAGAAAAAACTCTTTCAGTACTTCAAGTGTCTGTGCCAGGAGCTGAACAGAATAGTAAAAAAAATTAAATCATTGGGGTAAATTTACTAAAGTGAAAGTTTTTAGAAGTGGAGATGTTGCCCATAGCAACCAATCAGATTCTAGCTATTATCTCCTAGAAGGTGCTAGTTAAATGTTAAGTAGAATCTGATTGGTTGCTATGAGCAACACATCCACTTTTAAGAACTCTCACTTTGGTAAATTTACCCCATTGTCTCCTTGGAATCTGGTCAAAATTCAAATTAAGCAATGAACACATAAATGCCATACTCAATGAACGCAGTCTATAGAAACTTATTGCATATATAAACACAATGATTTGGTTTTCTTATATACTATGGGCCGGTTTCAGCATGGATCACAACTGTGATAGCAGCTGCGTAATTGCACGCAATATAGCTGCGAAAATATGCTAATGTCTGCCACCGCTCAGCCAGCATATAGACACCCACTACTGCCTTCTCACATCCGTAATACCTTGCAGTTCTTCGCATACATCGGTAACATCAGCCCTCACGCACAATTACAGAAGGTCCGAACTGTCTCAGAAATTGCAAGTCTCATCGCACGCAGTAGGCAGTCACAGTGGCTAATTTATGTATGCCCAAGCTACGGCATTCAAACCAGCAGACACGCCTGCGTTTCTCCAACCACTTCCCCGTCACCAGCCCCAAATGTCACTCATTCTGCGATGGATTCCTCAGTGCGACCGTAATCACAGTGCGATCGCTGCACAATGCACTGCATATGCATGCGCAATATGCAACAATCGGGCGATCTGCGTATGCGATCCATGCTGAATCAGGCACCATGTACTGATTTCAACACCGTAAAAACTGTGTAAATTACATCCTCTATTGTGTTACAATTTATGTGTCCTGTGTGAACATTTACCACTATAGATCATTTATTATTTATACGAAAATCTCAACAAACGAGTTCAATATATTTATTTTTTTTCCTTTGATGCTCACTTGACTTATTTGATAGCAGTCTTAGGACTTGTTAAACTCATGCATTTTTTATGTGCTATATATGCGGTGTGATGACAGAATACTGAAAGTATACATACAACATTCTTAGTTGGGAGCAAAAGCAAAGCAAAAAAAATAAGTGCACCTTGGTAAAACCATGTTGCACTGGAAGTTGGGGAGATTTGAAATGTGCAAAGAGATGTGGATTTGAAAAGGGCTGTGTCCAAACTCAAGTCTAAATATACTCTAATGGAGGGTACACACGGTCAGCCTTGGAGGCAATCAGATTACGATAACGATCGTTATCTGATCGTCCTGCATGTATTGGATGTTCGATATTGAACATCCAACAAATGCATCAACCCCCCAACTACTATAACGACCCTATATAGTAAACAGGCTAACCTGCACTAGCGATGGTCAATATCGATATCGACCATCCGTGCCCACGCATTGACCATCGTTTGGTCGTTTGAAGTGGCCAGAAACTGGTTGATTTGAATGATAATGATATATTGATATCGTTATGTTCAAATCGACCAGGGAAATCTAACAGTGTGTACGCACCAGAAGTGATAACGGGGCACCTAACTAAACTACTGTAGTTATAACAGTAAGCCACCTGAGATATAATTCCCTGTAAAGGCAGATAACCATCAATATGCACAGCACCAGATATCCACCTGGGAATCAACACCAGATATAATAAATTGGTTAAATAGATATTGACTAACAAACCGTAAACAGTTAAAGGATGAGGCAATAGTGTGGTTAGAGACAATGGAATCGGTATGATTTACCACCGTATGCAGCATATCGGCAGCAGTGGAAATCCTGATCGTCCTCAGGTAAGTATTAGCTAACCTAATTCTACCCCCTAACCCTCCCTTAGGGGTGCCTAACCCTAACCTCCCCCCCAGTACCTAACCCTAATCCCCCCTCTAAGTGCCTAAACCTAACCCCCCCTTCCCCGCTGCCTAAACCTAAGTCCTCCGAGGGGGGTGTCTAACCCTAACCAACCCCCGGGAGTGCCTAACCCCCCTACCCCTAGCCTAAACCTAACCTTCCAGGGGGGTGCCTAACCCTAAGTCCCCCCTGGGAACCCTAAACCTAACCCCTCCCCCCCCCGGCGGCTATCTGTGCTCGGCGCCCGATGTCCCTTCGATTGGGATGCCGGGCGTCGGTCTCCCAGCGTATGTCTAATGACAGGCGTCGGCATATCGACACCTGTCTTTAGACCCTTGCCGGGATATGACAGTCAGGAAGCCGGCTGTTGGGATTAGGTCCGCCGGCTTCCTGAGTTCATACCGAGACAATAACAATAGGTCAGGGCAACAAGCAAAACAAGACCAGTGAAGAATCACAACATTTTCTTGTATCACTGACAGTAACCTCAGTCACTTCTTGCCATTTAAATTGAAGAAACCCTATGGGTTGACTTTTTGCCTCATTCTGAAATCCAAACTTGGGACCTGATTCAGAGATGGACACTAATGCGATCACAGCTGCAATTTCATACGCAGTCTGACCTGCTGCAGCCTTGGGAGCACTTCTAACACACGCAGAGCTGTGTATGCACTCGCAGTATCTAATTAATGCACTCTAATGTAACGGCGTTTATACGGACAGGCACGCCTGCATTTTTCTGACCACTCTCAGTTACCACCCCCAAACGCTGACAACCTGTCAGTCACTTTGTGATGGGATCCCCTGTACGTCTGTAATTGCAATGCGATTGCTTGCCCGCGCAGTGCGGCTTATACACAATCGCTCAATCTGTGTGAAAATCGCATTAGCGTCAATCTCTGAATCAGGCCCTTGACTGGAAGCTCAGAGCCAAAGCCGAACCGCTCATCTCTACTAAAAAGACATCATGGCATAGAAGGTTATATTATTCTAAAGATTAGAATCATACCACATGTAACCAGATAATCACAATAATCTTAACAGGTTCATTAGATAACTTTATGCATTGCATAACTTCTTATTCCCGTCTAGCTACACTTGAAAAACTATCTATTGCCACTAACATCAACAAAAAATATAATGATGTACTAAAGAGCAGATCATCCAACTACATTACTTGAAGCCCTGAAGACAAATCATATATTTGATAATAAATAGCCAATATGTAAGCAAGTGCGAAGTGTGAGCAAGAAAGAGCCTGACCCTCACCCTAAATTTTAAATAAATATATAGAGGATCAAACCTGATACCTCTACATAGAGTCCATCTGGCTTGTTATTTTTGACTCTGTGGAACTGATTCAATTAGCCAGAGGCTCAGTGTAACCTTGTGACTGTGTTGCTGCACATTTTTCTAGTTGAGTGATATTTTCACTACCATAATTGCGGTATTTTCACACAGACGCATAGTCATTAGGTTATTATGGAGCAAAGGGGTTGATGTATCAAGCAGTTAAAAGAGTGGAGAAGTGGACCAGTAGAGAAGTTGACCATAGAATAGCAACATTGGGATACATACATCTGAAATGCACTGCGCATGTTTTCTAATTTTAACTGGCAGGAGATGTAGATTGAAATTGCATGGCGATCCTGATGGATGAGGAGTGCTCTGCGCTGCTTCAGATCCATAGAGCAGCAGATATGGGGGGCTCTAGGACCCACCGCCGCTCAGCAGGAGGCCTGTTCTCCAACACGCGCTACTGCACATGTGCGCCCTGTTGGCGTGTTTTTCCTCTACAGCATTCCAGGTGACTGGACGTGCCTTCTAAGATGGAATAAATAAATAATAGGACAAAAATATAATACACAATGGAATTTCTTTTTAATCCACATTTTCTTTATTTTATATTAACTTTGACACATCAATCTGCGTCCATTGGTTTTAATATATTCGCTATTTGTTGTATTGTAACCACAATAAAAGTTAATATTTTCTTTTCCATTGTGCGCCATCCAAAGACAACACTTTTTTTTTTTTTTTGCTGGTTCATAAACCTGAAACCTGGTTAAGTTGTATCACGTGTGGACTAACGTTCACTAGTATGTCTACTGCGCAACTCACATAAGATCCTGTATACCCAGTGCCCAGTGTACTCCCATTGTACTACATCTGCCTCTCCTCTCCTACAGACCTTGCACTGGCTCCCCTTCCCCTTCAGAGCCCAATTCAAACTTCTCACACTCACTTACAAAGCCCTCACCCAATCCTCTCCTATTTACATCTCTGCCCTTATCTCGTTTCACACTCCCACCACCGTTTTTTCTTTAGACTATTTAGGCCTGACTGAGGAAGGTAATTCTCCAAATGGCGCATTGCAGCCAAAATCCCTACCATGTCTGCGCAGTGCATTTCAGATGTATGTATCCCAATGTTGCTATTCTATGGTCCACTTCTCCACTCTTTGAACTGCTTGATACATAAACCCCATAATAACCTAATGATTATTGCGGTGGTGCTGAGCTGGAAAGCCCGGGACCTCATTGTTATTTCAAGCCAGCCCACAGCAATACATGATTATGGTGAGCAATACGAGGACTATGAGGGGTATTCAATATGAAAGGTTAACTTCCCTGGCAAAGTTAACGTTTCATATCGGAGTTTTTTTCTGCGTAAAGGTATAGTGCGCGCTCCCGCTTATCCCCGTATTCAAAATAAAATTACCGAAAACGGGAAACTCCGAAGTTGGATTTGCGTAAAGTTACGAATTTTTCCTTAAAATAATTGTAAGACCCCCCTAAAGTTGTAAAAACATGGGGGAACACTATGGGTACCCCCGTTTTAGCCCTAGTCGGGGATTTAAATAGCCGCAGCAGGTGTTTTTTTCCTGACATTGAAGAAGTGATGCAGAAGAGCACTTAGGTTATTTTTTTCGTTTTTTTAAGTGGTCCCATCAAATTTGGGGTACATGAAAATGGGTACTAGCATATTTTTAAGTCCCTAAAGTCAGTTTTTAAAAATTCTGCATTTGTGCACCTGCCGCTATAATTCTATTCTAGAAAACACCTGCCGCATACTTGCAGAATAGCCCTGAACCTATTTCCCTATTGTTTAACAATTTTTTCCCTTTTTTTTTTTATTGCACCCCAATTTTTCAATTAATTTTTTGGGGTGTCCCTATTTTTTTTTTAAACTTTTTTTGACACAGTTCTTTTTTAAATGTCAATCTCAGGGGTGCAGGCTATTTTTTTTTAAGCCTGCACCCCAATTCTGCACTTTTTTTCGACACCTATTCAATGGTGACAAGTTATCACCGTTTTTTATCAAAGACTTTTCAAAACTGCGATAAGTCTTTGAAATTGAATATGGTGTAAAACTAAAACAAGTGATATTAACGCAAAAACGTTAAAAAGTGCGATATTAACGCAAAAAACGATGTTATCGCACCCATATTGAATACCCCTATATATGTTGAGTTAATTACGGCTCTGTCTTTTGATAAAGTCCCTAATTCTGTCATTTTATATATATATATTATTTTTTTTTTTATGTTTTATTCATATTCGCATCCACAGGATTGTGTTTTTTAAGCAGTGGAAATAAATATCTGCCTATTCTAATATACATGCCTTAAGAAATATATTTATAAGGCTTTATAGCTCTCATCTAAATAAAACATAGCACCATTCACTGTACAGAAACCCATCTATTTTACTATTATTTGGTGGAGTTGGTGTTACTCCCACATGTATATGTGAGGCAGCCGGCTTTATGTTTACTGCGCAATTAGAGGTGGGTACACACCTGACAGATATATCTGCAGATCGAGTGATCTGCAGATATATATGTAGGTGATGGTCGTTCATACACACTGAACGGCCATCATCTGCTTGCGCCCTCGGGTCCTGGCGGCCGGGGGTGTGTCCCGTCCCCTTCCTCGCGGCTGCCGATGATATCAATTCTTTGTTTCTAAGATTATTTAGGCCTGACTAGTTTATTCCAAGTTTTTTTCTGAAATAGGGATCACTCAATCTGGCATTTTTAGAGAGGGTCACAATGAGGGGGCCAATAATCTTATAATTTCCCTTATGTTGTGATTTTCTTATGAGGTGAGTGATGAGACATTGACAGGTGACAAATAGCCAGACTCAGACAGCACAAAGGTTTATCTATCACATTAGGGTAATGCAATATATATGGACTGCTAACATTTCTAAGGATCTAAAAGATCTATATTAAAGTGGGATGTAGTTACAATGCCTAACCTGGGATGCTGGCTCTCGAAATCCCGGCGCCAGAATCCCCACTGCCGGCTGCAAGACCAGCGCTGGAATCCTGACAGTAGTGGAGAAGACCGTCGCTGGAATCCCGACAGTAGTGGAGATACTGGCGCCGGAATCTCAAACGTATTTATAGCGGGACCAGTTAGGTGTTAGCCGCGACGGGTATAGGTTTAGGCACCCCAGGGGGTGTTATGTTTAGGCTGTGAGAAGGAGCAGGGTAGGGAGGGTTCATTTTAGGGTGTTGGAGGGAGGGTTAGGGGGTAAATAGGGCAGGGGAACAGTACTTATAATTCCCCTGTCGGGATTCTGGCCATCGGGATGCTGCTGTCAGTCTATTGACAGCCGGCATCCCGAGTGTCGGGATATCATACCCAACCCTTTAAAGTTACCTAAGATAAGTATTTGTATCTAACTTTGGTATTGCACAAACAGGTTTATTGGTACAGAAATTAATGCTGTTTCATATATCTTTTATAGCACTTATTGCATAAAGATGCAGAATTAAAATGTCATTTTTTTTATATCAGTGCTTCTATAAAGTTTGATCTTCCATTTAGTCTATATTGCAAAGAATTTACTTTGCCTGGCAGTCCTAATATTGATTTTCTGACTTCTATTGTATCAGACTTAGATGAATAGGCACTGTTGTAATCCATCACTGCCCCAGAGACTGCCTCATTCGACTGAGATGAAAGTTGCCACTTGACCTTTTCCAGTCTACGTGGCGGTTCTGGGAGAACTGGGACCACGTAGGCTGTTATTTCTTGAAACACCTTTACCATTTGGGACAAACAGAAAGAGGAAATCACTGTGGTTGCCATAGCTGTGGTTACACTGGCTGGAAAAACAATACCAGTTGAGCTGACTGCAAAAGTCACTGAAAAAGAGACTGTGAGATCTGCAGCTTTCAAAACATTTCATGGAGGACAAAAAATAACAGAAAATCCTGCTTGAAAAAACACTGAGAGTTTAGCTAAGCAGGAGTCAGGAACGTGAGCAGAGGCTGGAAAAGGAACAGTAGCAGACTCAGGCGTTCCACTGCATCTCAAGCAATTTAAACTGTTTATATTTGTTGCTTTAATATAACTCTGACTTCATTGGTTCTCAGATGGTAGATCTTAAGGTGGGTACACACTATAGCGATATATCTGCAGATCGAGTGATCTGCAGATACTGTATATCTGCAGATGATGGTCGTTCATACACACTAAACGACCATCATCTTGCATGCTGCAGCGGGTCAGGCTGGCCTGGGGGCGGATAGGTGGCGTGGCCTAATAGCGGAAGACGTGGCCACGCCCCTTTCGAGAAAAACTAAAATAAAAAATAATTTGCATTGCCGTGCTGCGCACTGGGGAGGGGGGTGCTGTGTGCCCCTCAGCCCAGCGCACAGCCAATGGGGGACGCGATCAGCGTGATCACTCCCATCCTTTGGCATAGGAGACTGCTCCAGCTGCTGCTTTAGCAGCCTCGGACAGTCTCCCAATGCAGCCCAGCACACAGCAGCGTCTGCTGGGCTGCTGTGACCTAAGAGGGAGGTGGAGCGGTGCGTAATTAGTACCCGCCCTCCTTCTCAGCGCCCCTGTGTACAGGCGATCAGCTGATCGCCCGTACACACTTGCCGATGGACAGATATGTCTGCAGACATATCTGTTCGACTGTGCAGCACAGCCAATGCGATATGTCTGTAAACGACGTCGTTCACAGACATTTCGTCTGTACACACTGGCCGACGGGGGCACGATATATTGGCCGATCAATTGATCGGCCAATATATCGGCCAGTGTGTACCCAGCATTACTGATCAGTACTATGTGGGCTAGATTGATCAACAGCTGAGATTGGTTACTGATATGTTCATAAGGCTGCCAGTCCCATTCACCTATTGCAAGCAATAATGTTATTTGTGCTCTCTATTGTCTGAAGTGGTTGGGTAGCTGTCGGGATTCCGGCGCCGGAATATAGTCCGTCGGCCTGCCAGGTGGAGGCATCCTGACTACATCCTGTCTGAAGCCTGCTGGTTATTGACCCAGCTCAGTTTTGTTACTCTGGTCTGCTGCCAGCTTTATGGTGCATACACACTACACGATTCGCTGCATCAGCGATATCGTCTAGTGTTTCCCTGGCAGGTGTGTGCTCAATGCCGTTAACGACATTGAGCACAAACACTGAACAATATTGTTCAGTGCCGGGCTCCCTCCCTCATGCCCAAACATGCAAAAATCTGACAATATCGTCAGGTTGGCCTGCATGTTCGGGCGATGAACAACAAAGACCAACAACCTGCGGGAGCGCGCATCGTTATAGTTCATAATTTGAATGATATCGTTATCGTTCAGTTGTCCAGAATATCGGCAAGTGTGTACGCACCTTTAGCCTCATTATCCTTGTCTGCAACGCATCTTAACCTCAATTTTGACCACTACAATTCTGTTAGCTGCCTGACCCAATTTTGATTTGTACCCTATGATTATTGTCCTTTCATGTTGTTTGACTTCTTCCAATCTACCAAGCCAATTGCTAAAATGTACTTCTCAGGGTATTGAGTCTCTATTAAATTATGTATACATTTTATATAATCCTATACTATCACTAAAGTCCTGGGGCAACTGAGTACTAATGAGCACATAACGCTCTATGGAAAATAAACGATTGCTATAAATGAAAAATAAACACAGTTCTATAGATCTACTAAAAAGCTGGTGGCAAAAATTACAGCAGGAAAGTTATTCTTTTGTTATTTTGATTGTTTCATTTTACTTTTCATTACTTTGGAATCTTCACCCTCATAGAAGAGTGTGTGTGTGTGTCTCTTTTTGGGTTGAATAGAAACAGATGGATTTATTTAAAACCGCTGGAAAGTCGCAAACAGTCACTTTGATCATGACATAATATGTAAAAGTACAGATTTACTGCATGGATGAAATGCATCACCCATATTGAACTCTACTGAACCAGGTTACAGCGTGCACTAGAGGAGTTTGGGAATATTATTTGTACTCAGGGCCGGATTAAGGTCTGTGGGGGCCCCTGGGCAACAAACATGTGGGGGCCCCTATCAATTATATATATATATTGAACGCAGGGCGGCACTCCGTAATAAACATGTCCAAAAACAGAAGGTAGTTTTGCAACGTTTCAGCGCTTTATTCCGCGCTTTCGTCAAGCATACAAGACAAACCCGTTTGACGAAAGTGCGGAATAAAGCGCTGGAACGTTGCAAAACTACCTTCTGTTTTTGGACATGTTTATTACGGAGTGCCGCCCTGCGTTCAATATGTTCAGTTTGCCCTGCTGTTAGAGGCCGACTGTGGAGGGCACCCGGCTCAGTTACCTGTGGAACCCATGAGTGCCAGAGTGATGGCTATATATATATATATATATATTATATATATATATAAATATACGTATATATATATATATAATGCACACACACGCATATATATATTTTAACACACATAAAAACACTCCTACACTAAAAACAGACAGCCCCCTACTATACTACCAACACCCAGACAACCCCTTACTACACTACCAACACCCAGACACGCCTCTCCTACACTAAAAACACAGACATCCCCCTACTACACTAACAGCACCCAGACACCCTCTACTACACTACCAGCACCCAGACACCCCCTCCTACACTAAAAACACACAGACACCCCCCCCACTACACTACCAGCACCCAGACACCCCCTACTACACTACCAGCACTCAGATACCCCCTCCTACACTAAATACACACAGACACCCCCCTACTACACTACCAGCACTCAGACACCCCCTCCTACACTAAAAACACACAGACACCCCCCCCACTACACTACCAGCACCCAGACACCCCCCTCCTACACTAAATACACACAGACACCCAGCACTCAGACACCCCCTCCTACACTAAATACACACAGACACCCCCCTACTACACTACCAGCACCCAGTCACCCCCTAGTACACTACCAGCACTCAGACACCCCCTCCTACACTAAATACACACAGACACCCCCCTACTACACTACCAGCACCCAGTCACCCCCCTACTACACTACCAGCACCCAGACACCCCCTCCTACACAAAAAACACACAGACACCCTCCCTACTACACTACCAGCACCCAGTCACCCCCTAGTACACTACCAGCACTCAGACACCCCCTCCTACACTAAATACACACAGACACCCCCCTACTACACTACCAGCACCCAGTCACCCCCTAGTACACTACCAGCACTCAGACACCACCTCCTACACTAAAAACACAGACACCCCCTCACTACACTAAAAACGCACAGACACCCCCCTACTGCACTAAAAACACAGACACCCCCCTAACTACACTAAAAACACACCCCTCCTACACTACCAGCACCCAGGCACCCCCCTACCTTCCAGCTGCAGTGTACTGCTTGTGCTCCCTCCATGGTGCTCACTGCGTCCACTGACAGAGCAGAGGAAGCAGATCCTGGGCCCCGGCCACCTTGTGTGTGGGCGGAGAAGAAAGGACAGGAGCAGAGGAGTCGATAAAGGAGGTAGCCAGGTTAGTTTGAAAAGGGGGCGGAGCCAAATCACAGGAGGGGCGGGCCTAATTGCGGGCCTCGGCACCATTAAAAGATTTTAAAAAATTGTTTATTATGGGGATGGGGGCAGTGTGTGGGGGCCCCCTATGTGTGGGGGCCCCAGAACGACCGCCCCTGTCGCCCTGCCCTTAATCCGGCCCTGTTTGTACTGAACTTCTAATTCTCCCCTTTTATCCCGTACAACTGAGGCTGACGAGTTTTTACTCGAGCGGTGACTACCAAAAAATTTAGCAAAGTGAGATTTGGGAGTAAAACAAATGATGCTGCAATACCCAATATTTTATACATCTCAATGCTGCATTAAATATTAACTTGCTGCTTTACTTAGGACTCAGGCCCTGATTCAGAGCCGGACGCTCTGACAGAGTGCTCGCTCTGAATCAAGGCCGTCCTTCTGAATTTTTAGAGCGGTCTCCTGGCTGCTCGTATAGCTGTGGGTGACCACCCACATCTATAGTGAGCGGCCAGGAAGATGGTCGCGATGGTCAAGACCATCGCGACCATCGGGCTTTCGACGAGACCCTTGTGGTAGGGTCTCGTTGCCGCAAGCCCTGGAGTGCTTTTGGCTCTATAAGAGCCGAAAGCACTCCCACTGACATCACTTGTGATGTCAGTGGGGCCGGCCCCAGACAGTAGGCGTTCCCATGGGAACGCCTCCGTCTGGGCAGGCACGCCCCCAGCACGCCCACCAAAAGGGGCGTGCTGTCACTCACCATCGACACCACGCCCCCTTTGTAGCGAGACCCATAGCGACGGCTTGCGCATGCGCACTGGGCCAACATCCTTCGCCCCCATTGCGAGCGCTCAGCGCTCGCGAGCAGGTCTGAATTATGCCCTCATTTCTATTCATTAGGGAATTCTTTTACCTAATCTGGGTTCCGCAGTTTTGGAATATATATTAACAGACTTTGGCCCTGATTCAGTGATGTACGAAATGCAGGTATGTTTGCTGTTGATCGATAAATTGCGCATGCATCAACGTACATAACCGTAGTTGCGATTTTTTTACTTGCTGTGTCATTGACAGTTAGGGAGCATTTGTGGGAGGTAACGGGGATTGGCGTAAAAAAACGCAGGTATTTTGCAAGCGTTTTTGAGGTGTGTCACAGCTTGCATTTGTGATCCTGTATGCAGTGAAAATGGCCCTGGCATTTCAGTTCCCACGGCCCTTCTAAGTAGCCATAGGGTTACTCTGAACTGTGATAATCAAATCATCTGCGACCGATGCTGCGTCTTTGTACGCAGATGCTTGGCTTTGCAGGTGGACATCTCAATACAAACCTCGGCAGCTGCAACATTCGCATATTTGTGCACCGCAGCTGTTTGCACAGACGCAGCAATGGCGGAATTAACGTATGACTCTAAGTCAGGCCTATTGCGCTGTGTAGTAGGGGTATATTTTTATGCTTGTTGATTTATATATATTTTTTAAATCACTTTATTTTTACCATCAGAGATATAAGATAACATAACAATTAAAGACAACAGGTTTTGTAGTAACAGTTCACAGTTATATGAAACAAGTGTACTGTAAATACAATATTTTTCCTGGATCTACCAACAGTGTTACATTTTGTTCACAACATAGAAAAAGAAGGTTGCAAACAGTCAAAAGTAGATTATAAAATGGGTATGCAATCGGGAAGCCGACTGCCTAAATACCGGCAGCCAGCTTCCCGACTGTCATATCCCGGCAAGGGTGAAATGCCGGGCGTCAAAGATGTAGACGCCTGCATTTCCCCGACGCCGGGAGACCGGCGCCCGGCATCCCGATTGTAGTGATGCCGGGCGCCGCGAGCGGACAGCCGCGGGGGGGAGGGTAAGGTTTAGGGCTCCCGGGGGGGACTTAGGGTTAGGCACCTCCCCGGGAGGGTTAGGGTAAGGCTAGGGGGAGGGAGGGTTAGGCACCCCCAGGGGGGACTTAGGGTTAGGCACCCCCCCGGGGGTCAGGTTTAGGCAGCGGGGAAGGGGGTGGTTAGGGTTAGGCACTTAGAGGGGGGATTAGGGTTAGGCACTTGGGGGGGAAGTTAGGGTAAGGCACCCCTAAGGAGGGTTTGGGTTAGGGGGGTTAGGTTAGGTTAGTAGATACTCACCTATCCACGATCGGGATTTCCAGTGCTGTCGGGCTTCCGCTGCTCCGAACTCGGGCCCTGATTCAGAGCTGAACGCTCTGAGCAGAACGCTCGCTCTGAATCAGGGCCGTCCTATTTAAATGTGGAGCGGCCTTATGCGAGCGTCTATGATGATGGTCGCGATGGTCAAAACCATCGCAACCATCGGGCTTGCGACGAGACCCTGCGGTAGGGTCTCGCTGCCGCAAGCCCAGGAGTGATTTTGGCTCTATCAGAGCCAAAGTCACTCCCACTGACATCATTACTGATGTCAGTAGGGCCGGACTCAGACGGTAGGCGTTCCCACGCCACCGGCACGCCCACCAAAGGGGGCGTGCTGTCAGTCACCATCGACAGCACGCCCCCTTTGGTGCGAGACCCTGAGAGACGTATTTCTCGTCGCTCGCCGGGTCTCGTGCATGCGCACGACGGAGCTCCCTCCATCGTGCGCATGCGCATTCTCACAACATCGACCCGCTTGCGAGCGAACTTTGAATGCGAGCGGGTCTGAATGACCCCCTCTGCTCATGACGGGCTGCCGCTGACGGCGGTATTTCATACCGATTCCATAAAATGTACCACCACAAAGTAAAGGCGATATAGTAGTCTGCAGGGGAGTTTATGTAATTTTATGGGAAGTGAAGGGGAAAGGTTGTTGCTTAAAGGATAAGATATCAGTTGGCATCAGTCCCGATAAACAAGGACTGTCAGGAGAAGGTAGCTAGAGGACATGAAGGTGAGGAAGAGAGTAACATTGACCTTAAAAATTAGACTGAGAAGAAAAACACCTTAGTAATTGGTGGGTTTGCAAAATAAACATGGTTGGTAGCAGGGGCGTAGTTATGGGCCCCATAGCAAAATTTTGAAAGGAGCCCCACCCAATGTTCACAGAACTGTAAGAAGATTATTTCCGTTCTGTATCGTGAAGGATATTTTAATATTTATCGAAAACATCCCTGCTATATGCTAAGTGTAACACACAGGGACAGCAGTAACAATAACCACTGTCCCTGTGAGTTACTTCCCCTGTATTTTGTTTTACACATTGTCTTACACATTACCCTGTCTTACACATTACCCTGTCGTAAGGTGCCTACACACTTGGCGATTTTTACACGATTTGCCCGATTCTGACGAATTGTGACGACAAATCGTGTAAAATATGCCCAAATCGTGAGTGTCCAGTCACGATCACGATGCTGATGCGCGTACCAGCTGGTCGGACATCGCATCTTCAGATCTGCCGTGCTGTAGGGCAGATTTGCCAATCTGGGACACGATGGGGTGCCGATCGTGAGTCTTTTTTTACTCACGATCTATCGCACGATCCATCGTCCGTCGCTTAATTTGACTGACAGATCCCTGTACACGCCCAATTGCCATCTTGTGCAGCATCGTGATTTCAAGGAGAAGGAAGGACGTGATTCAGCCTGCACACCCAAGTCTGGACTTCAGTGGTTTGGTGAGTATTGCTGCTGCATTGATGCACCACCCCTGCTCACCAATGTTACCCACCCACTGTCCACCTATAAATGCATGACCCAGCCACCACCCGCTTATATGAGGCGGGCGGTGGCTGGGTCATGCTTTATACACCCTGTCCACCAATGTGAGCCACCCACCTACCCACTGCCAATGTGACCCACCCACTGTCCACCTATAAATTCATGACCCAGCCACCGCCCGCTTATATGAGGTGGGCGGTGGCTGGGTCATGCATTATACACCCTGTCCACCAATGTGAACCACCCACCTACCCACTGCCCACCAATGTGACCCACCCACTGTCCACCTATAAATGCATGACCCAGCCACCCTCCGCTTATATGAGGCAGGCGGTGGCTGGGTCATGCATTATACGCCCTGTTCACCAATGTGAGCTACCCAACTACCCCCCAATGTCATGGGCCACTGATTTAATACCTAGAAAATACAAAGACACCATAACAAACATTAAAACACCATACCAAATATATTAAAACACCATAACAAAACATATTACAACCCTGTAAAAAAACATATTAAAACACCATAACAAACTTATTACAACCCTGTAAAAAACATATTAATACACCATAGCAAACATATTAAAACCCTGTAAAACCACTATTAATACACCATAACAAACATATCTAAATCCTGTAAAAAAGATATTAAAACACCATAACAAACATATTACAACCCTGTACAAAAACATAATAATACACCATAACAAACATATTAAGACCCTGTAAAAAATCTTAATACACCATAACAAACATATTAAAACCCTGTAAAAAAAACATATTAAAACACCATAATAAACATATTACAGCCCTGTAAAAAAACATATTAATACACCATAACAAACATATTAAAACCCTGTAAAAAAAATATTAATACACCATATCAAACATATTACAACCCTGTAAAAAAAACATAATAATACACCATAACAAACATATTACAATCCTGTAAAAAAAACATATTAAAATACCATAACAAACATATTACAACCCTGTAAAAAAAAACATTAATGCACCATAACAAACATATTAAAACCCTGTACAAAAATATTAATACAATAAAACAAACACATTAAAACCCTATAAAAAAACATATTAATACACTCTAACATGAACAAACACTTAAAAATGTACCTAAAAATTAAAATATCAACATTAAAAATCACAAAACTATTTACAATTATTGGTAAAACTGTATATGTCGATATTTTTCTTCTTCCTAGAAATTCTATTATTAAAATTATCTATTGATAAGGAGTGAGAATTTATCACAGGATTCCTGGAGATCCTGCAGTCCAAATAATGCATATGGTGGATGAGCTGTAGACAATATGCCAATAAGTCAAAAAAATTGGCAGCATTGAAGGAGTTGCTGGAGTACACCAAAAAGTTTTGTTCGGATGCTACCCTCAAAACTGTCCGTGCCAAAATCCAAAATTTGAGGACAGTCTATGTGAAGTAACGGAAGTGGATGATTCCAAGCGGTCTGGGGCGGGCACCAATGACCTCTATCAGCCCACGCTGTGGTACTACACCTGATGACCTTCATCAGCGATCAAAAGCCACAACGGCAGTCTCTGGTCTTTATGGCCGAGCGAGAGGGACAAGAGGAGGCGGCAGAAGTGAGTGGACCATCTGAGGATATATTGGTAAGTAGAGACACTGGCCCTGATTCAGAGCCGAATGCTCTGACAGAGCGCTTGCTCTGAATCAGGGCCAGTCTTTTTTTTTTTTTAGAACGGCCTCCTGGCCACTCGCATAGCTGTAGGTGACCACCCACAGCTATAGCGAGCGGCCATGATGATGGTCGTGATGGTCAAGACAAGGGATGTGCAGGCTCGGATAGGTTCGAGTTTGCACGTTGAGTTCGGACTTTCCCTCCAAAAAAACGGAACTCAGAAAGAGGCAAAACGTCATCTTGCATGGACGAACATCATCATTCCTGGACCTATCCGAGCCTGCACATCCCTAGTCAAGACCATCACGACCATCGGGCTTGCGACGAGACCCTTGAGAGATTTCGGCTCTAACAGAGCCAGAATCTCTCCACTGACATCAATTGTGATGTCAGTACAGCCGGCCCCAAACAGTAGGCATTCTCGTGGGAACGCCTCCGTTTGGGCAGCCACCCCCCCGGCCCACCCACCAAAGGGGGCGTGCTGTCACTCAACATCGACAGCACGCCCCCTTTGGTGCGAGACCCACAGCGACGGATTGCCGGTCGCTATCCGGGTCTCGCGCATGCGCTCTGGGCCACCATCGACCCGGTTGCGAGTGCTCAGCGCTTGCGACCGGGTCTGAATCAGGCCCACAGTTCATACACCAAAACCTTTTTTTTTTTTAAACATAACATTTTAAAATAATCCAAAATGTCCACTTTAGTCAGTTATCTCAGACAGTCCTCCTGCCCTGGCACTGCACCTGGTCCATTGAAATAGGCCATATACTCCTCCCTCACTTCTTTAGCACGTGCTGTCGATGTTGTTTGATTTGGAGGTGCAGACACTGATGTAAACTGGGCAATCTCCTCCGGATGATTGTGTAGTTTTTCTTCGCAAAAAGTTATGCAGCACACAGCATGCCATCACAACCCAGTCTATCTTGTCCACACGTAGGTTTATGGTGGTGTGGAAACGCGGAACCGATTACTCAGTATTCAAAACGCATTTTCCACAATGCACCGTGCCTGGGATAGACGATAGTTGTAGATCCTCTTCTCTCTGGTCAGGCCCCTCTGTGCAAATGGCTTCATCACATGTTCATGTAAAGCAAAAGCCTCGTCTGCGACAAAAACATAATTTAGGCCGTGCTTTGTCTCGTCCAGTGATGGCAAGTTGATGGTTTTGTTGGTGAGTCTTTGGTAGGGAATCAGTATGATTTACCGCTGGACCCATGCCCGGCGGTTGGAATCCCGACAACGGCATCCCGGCAGAGGAGGAAATTCCGATCATCCAAGGTAAGTATTGTCTAACCTAATTCTACCCCCTAACCCTCCCTTAGGGGTGCCTAACCCTAACCTTCCCCCCAGTGCCTAACCCTAATCCCCCCTCTAAGTGCCTAAACCTAACACCCTCTTCCTCACCGCCTAAACCTAAGTCCCCCGGGGGGTTGCCTAACCCTAAGTCCCCCCCCTGGGGTGCCTAACGCTAACCCCGCCTTCCCCTAGCCTAAACCTAACTTCCCGGGGGCGGGGGGGTGCCTAACCTTAAGTCCCCCCGGGAACGATAAATCTAACCCTCCCCCCCGCGGCTATATGCGCCCCGTGTCCCTTCGATCGGGATGCCGGGTGCCGGTCTCCCGGCATTGGTAAAATGATAAAATGACAGGCGTCTAGATTTAGACGCCTGTCATTTAACACTCGCCGGGATTAAGCAGTCAGGAAGCCGGCTGTCGGGATTAGGTCCGCCGGCTTCCCGACTGCATACCTTTGGTAGAAAGCCGTCTGTTTGAAGAACCCACCATCTGAAGCACGGCCGTTCTTGCCAACATCCACAAACAAAAATTCATAGTTGGTATTCACCACTACCATGAGAACGATGCTGAAGAAGCCTTTATAGTTGTAGTAATATGATCCAGTGTTGGCAGGTGATTTCCATTGATAGCTCCTCCGCAGTTAGGGAAATTCTAACGTTGTTCAAACTCTTCAGCTATGGTCTTCCACTCATCCACAGTGTTTGGAAACTAGAAAAATAGTAAAAAATGGGTTAAAACATGACTATAATATTTTTTTCTCCATTTTTTTTTCTATACAGACTCCCACCCAAGAGCCTGATTTGTCCACAACTCCGGACATCAGTCTGATCAAGGACAGCTAAGTGGATACCTCATCCAGATGCCCACCGACCATTCAACCCCCCCAACATCTTCCGTACCTCCCCAAAGAAAAAAAAAAGGCAGGGGAGAAAGCAGCAGCAACACACCGAGCCAGAGGACATATTCCTGCAGCAAGCGGAATGAATACTCCAAAGACAACCAGACCATATTGATAACTTTACATCACATATAAATAGCACTATGCACAAAATGAATGGCCAAACACAGAAGGAGTTCCATAGGCTGCTGATTATGTCTCTTAATTAAAATCTGCATGTTTCCACATATATAGCAGACTATATATATGTACTCACCTGCCCCAACCACCTCTGTGAGGCCCCCAGCCCAGTTGGAGGCTACTCCCCCACCCAGTACCCCATCCACAAGCCAGGCAATTTACAGTGCCATGCTGGAGGCAGAAGATGATTTGCCCCATTTTTCAAAGATGTAATGTCTTTTTTTTTGTATTATTGTTGCCTGTATTATCACCATATTTATCACTCCCAATAGGTACTGTATGGTATACTGTGGTGATGGCACTGATTGGACAAGGTCACTACACACATATTGCTGGTTTTACCATGCGCAGTTTTCACACTAATGCGTTTTTTGTAACAGGATAGTGCGAAAAACGGGAGCGCTCATAGACAAAGGACGCGAAAATATCACGCCAAAATACTTAATTGTGCGAAAACTTTTCCGACAGTAAGTGTTCGCTTTTTCGCGGTTAATTGAATCTGGCCCTTAATCTTGATACTAGCATGCTCCTTTATACCAGGCATAAAATAAACTAGGCATATAAGTTAAGATGGTATGAAGATAATGAAAATATCTAAGGTACATCAGCTAGCATAATATTACATACGGTATATATATATATATATATATAAATACTGTGCGTATATATATATATATATATATATATATATATGGGTTGGGTATGAAATCCTGGCTGTCGGGATGCCACTGGTCAGAATAAAGACAGCCAGAATCCCACCACCCATAGGTACTAATGGTAAGTGTTTACCTAACCCCTACCCTAACCTACTCTCCCTGGTGCCTAATCCTAACCTCCCCCACCCCACACCCTAAACCTAACACCCCCTCCATGGTGCCTAAACCTAACCTCCCACTCCCCGCACCCTAATCCTAACACTCCCTCCCCGGTGCCTAACCCTCCCCCTAGTGCCTAACCCTAACCTCCCCCTAACACCCTGATACTTACCTTCGGGGGGCTGACGGTCAGGATACTGGTTTTCGAGATCCCTATATATATATATATATATATATAATTTGGAGGTCTTTAGTAGAATAATCTTCCGTTCATAAAATATTTACGTCTTAGGATCACTCTATCCAAATACTGTCTCCTGTGTGTGTTCTGTTTCTCAGTCAAATGATGAGAAACAGAACACACACAGGAGACAGCTGCAGTATTTGGATAGAGTGATCCTAAGTAGTAAATATTTTATGAAGGGAAGATTATTCTACTAATTATCTAGTATAGTATAAACCCCCGAGTAGAAGGATTAATACCATTTTTGGAGATGCTGGTCTAGACATTAAACACCCCTGAGGAAGTCGATAATTCGACAAAACACGTTGGTGGTGAAAGGTGGGCACACTTGGTGTATATGAGCTCACACATCAAGTTTAACAACAGCTGGCCCGCTTAAGTAACTGTATTTGCTATGTAAGATCCTTTTAAAACTTTTAAGAATAAAATAAATTTTAAAAGATATATACAAGAATTGATTCTGTCTTTTGGGTGAACTCTGGTATGAGGGTCTCATTATAGATATCTAAAGAAGAAATCCTCTTAAATCCTCCATCTTCAGAAAACATCTCCAAGGAGCATATCCATCCAGGTTACTGAAGTGTTAATTCAAATACATTGTGGTGGCACATCCTAAAGACCTCCAAATTCTATTAAAACTACATTTGTCCTTGGACTGACAAAATGACAGACTTTGGGATTGCAGCCTACATTGACTAAGTATTAGTAGTGTGGCACCATGAACATGGGCAGTAAGGGGTTGGGAGAGAGGTGCTTTGGGCCTGTGTTCACTTTAATAGGATAGGCTACATAACATTCTATGGACAGGCCACATTGGTGTGAGTGGTGGGTGAAGGCGCTGCTAACACCAGTCTGTATAGCGCTGCTGGTCACATGGGCCACTCCCACGATATATAGCCTGGCGAAGTACAGTTACTCGACATGGCATCGAATCCACAAGTGGACAGGGTACCTCTGGAGAGATGTTGACCCATGTCGTCTGGATAGCTTCCCACAGTTCCCTAATATTTGAAAAGGCGATATAGTAGTCTGCAGGGGAGTTTATGTAATTTTATGGGAAGTGAAGGGGAAAGGTTGTTGCTTAAAGGATAAGATATCAGTTGGCATCAGTCCCGATAAACAAGGACTGTCAGGAGAAGGTAGCTAGAGGACATGAAGGTGAGGAAGAGAGTAACATTGACCTTAAAAATTAGACTGAGAAGAAAAACACCTTAGTAATTGGTGGGTTTGCAAAATAAACATGGTTGGTAGCAGGGGCGTAGTTATGGGCCCCATAGCAAAATTTTGAAAGGAGCCCCACCCAATGTTCACAGAACTGTAAGAAGATTATTTCCATTCTGTATCGTGAAGGATATTTTAATATTTATTGAAAACATCCCTGCTATATGCTAAGTGTAACACACAGGGACAGCAGTAACAATAACCACTGTCCCTGTGAGTTACTTCCCCTGTATTTTGTTTTACACATTGTCTTACACATTACCCTGTCTTACACATTACCCTGTCGTAAGGTGCCTACACACTTGGCGATTTTTACACGATTTGCCCGATTCTGACGAATTGTGACGACAAATCGTGTAAAATATGCCCAAATCGTGAGTGTCCAGTCACGATCACGATGCTGATGCGCGTACCAGCTGGTTGGACATCGCATCTTCAGATCTGCCGTGCTGTAGGGCAGATTTGCCAATCTGGGACACGATGGGGTGCCGATCGTGAGTCTTTTTTTACTCACGATCTATCGCACGATCCATCGTCCGTCGCTTAATTTGACTGACAGATCCCTGTACACGCCCAATCGCCATCTTGTGCAGCATCGTGATTTCAAGGAGAAGGAAGGACGTGATTCAGCCTGCACACCCAAGTCTGGACTTCAGTGGTTTGGTGAGTATTGCTGCTGCATTGATGCACCACCCCTGCCCACCAATGTTACCCACCCACTGTCCACCTATAAATGCATGACCCAGCCACCACCCGCTTATATGAGGCGGGCGGTGGCTGGGTCATGCTTTATACACCCTGTCCACCAATGTGAGCCACCCACCTACCCACTGCCAATGTGACCCACCCACTGTCCACCTATAAATTCATGACCCAGCCACCGCCCGCTTATATGAGGTGGGCGGTGACTGGGTCATGCATTATACACCCTGTCCACCAATGTGAACCACCCACCTACCCACTGCCCACCAATGTGACCCACCCACTGTCCACCTATAAATGCATGACCCAGCCACCCTCCGCTTATATGAGGCAGGCGGTGGCTGGGTCATGCATTATACGCCCTGTTCACCAATGTGAGCTACCCAACTACCCCCCAATATCATGGGCCACTGATTTAATACCTAGAAAATACAAAAACACCATAACAAACATTAAAACACCATACCAAATATATTAAAAACCATAACAAACATATTACAACCCTGTAAAAAAACATATTAAAACACCATAACAAACTTATTACAACCCTGTAAAAAACATATTAATACACCATAACAAACATATTAAAACCCTGTAAAACCACTATTAATACACCATAACAAACATATCTAAATCCTGTAAAAAACATATTAATACACCATAACAAACATATTAAAACCCTGTAAAACCACTATTAATACACCATAACAAACATATCTAAATCCTGTAAAAAAGATATTAAAACACCATAACAAACATATTACAACCCTGTACAAAAACATAATAATACACCATAACAAACATATAAAGACCCTGTAAAAAATCTTAATACACCATAACAAACATATTAAAACCCTGTAAAAAAACATATTAAAACACCATAATAAACATATTACAGCCCTGTAAAAAAACATATTAATACACCATAACAAACATATTAAAACCCTGTAAAAAATATATTAATACACCATATCAAACATATTACAACCCTGTAAAAAAAACATAATAATACACCATAACAAACATATTACAATCCTGTAAAAAAAACATATTAAAATACCATAACAAACATATTACAACCCTGTAAAAAAAAACATTAATGCACCATAACAAACATATTAAAACCCTGTACAAAAATATTAATACAATAAAACAAACACATTAAAACCCTATAAAAAAACATATTAATACACTATAACATGAACAAACACTTAAAAATGTACCTAAAAATTAAAATATCAACATTAAAAATCACAAAACTATTTACAATTATTGGTAAAACTGTATATGTCGATATTTTTCTTCTTCCTAGAAATTCTATTATTAAAATTATCTATTGATAAGGAGTGAGAATTTATCACAGGATTCCTGGAGATCCTGCAGTCCAAATAATGCATATGGTGGATGAGCTGTAGACAATATGCCAATAAGTCAAAAAAATTGGCAGCATTGAAGGAGTTGCTGGAGTACACCAAAAAGTTTTGTTCGGATGCTACCCTCAAAACTGTCCGTGCCAAAATCCAAAATTTGAGGACAATCTATGTGAAGTAACGGAAGTGGATGATTCCAAGCGGTCTGGGGCGGGCACCAATGACCTCTATCAGCCCACGCTGTGGTACTACACCTGATGACCTTCATCAGCGATCAAAAGCCACAACGGCAGTCTCTGGTCTTTATGGCCGAGCGAGAGGGACAAGAGAAGGCGGCAGAAGTGAGTGGACCATCTGAGGATATATTGGTAAGTAGAGACACTGGCCCTGATTCAGAGCCGAATGCTCTGACAGAGCACTTGCTCTGAATCAGGGCCAGTCTTTTTTTTTTTTTAGAACGGCCTCCTGGCCGCTCGCATAGCTGTAGGTGACCACCCACAGCTATAGCGAGCGGCCATGATGATGGTCGTGATGGTCAAGACAAGGGATGTGCAGGCTCGGATAGGTTCGAGTTTGCACGTTGAGTTCGGACTTTCCCTCCAAAAAAACGGAACTCAGAAAGAGGCAAAACATCATCTTGCATGGACGAACATCATCATTCCTGGACCTATCCGAGCCTGCACATCCCTAGTCAAGACCATCACGACCATCGGGCTTGCGACGAGACCCTTGAGAGATTTCAGCTCTAACAGAGCCGGAATCTCTCCACTGACATCAATTGTGATGTCAGTACAGCCGGCCCCAAACAGTAGGCATTCTCGTGGGAACGCCTCCGTTTGGGCAGCCACCCCCCCGGCCCGCCCACCAAAGGGGGCGTGCTGTCACTCAACATCGACAGCACGCCCCCTTTGGTGCGAGACCCGGAGCGACGGATTGCCCGTCGCTATCCGGGTCTCGCGCATGCGCTCTGGGCCACCATCGACCCGGTTGCGAGTGCTCAGCGCTTGCGACCGGGTCTGAATCAGGCCCACAGTTCATACACCAAAACCTTTTTTTTTTTTAAACATAACATTTTAAAATAATCCAAAATGTCCACTTTAGTCAGTTATCTCAGACAGTCCTCCTGCCCTGGCACTGCACCTGGTCCATTGAAATAGGCCATATACTCCTCCCTCACTTCTTTGGCACGTGCTGTCGATGTTGTTTGATTTGGAGGTGCAGACACTGATATAAACTGGGCAATCTCCTCCGGATGATTGTGTAGTTTTTCTTCGCAAAAAGTTATGCAGCACACAGCATGCCATCACAACCCAGTCTATCTTGTCCACACGTAGGTTTATAGTGGTGTGGAAACGCGGAACCGGTTACTCAGTATTCAAAACGCATTTTCCACAATGCACCGTGCCTGGGATAGACGATAGTTGTAGATCCTCTTCTCTCTGGTCAGGCCCCTCTGTGCAAATGGCTTCATCACATGTTCATGTAAAGCAAAAGCCTCGTCTGCGACAAAAACATAATTTAGGCCGTGCTTTGTCTCGTCCAGTGATGGCAAGTTGATGGTTTTGTTGGTGAGTCTTTGGTAGGGAATCAGTATGATTTACCGCTGGACCCATGCCCGGCGGTTGGAATCCCGACAACGGCATCCCGGCAGAGGAGGAAATTCCGATCATCCAAGGTAAGTATTGTCTAACCTAATTCTACCCCCTAACCCTCCCTTAGGGGTGCCTAACCCTAACCTTCCCCCCAGTGCCTAACCCTAATCCCCCCTCTAAGTGCCTAAACCTAACACCCTCTTCCTCGCCGCCTAAACCTAAGTCCCCCGGGGGGTTGCCTAACCCTAAGTCCCCCCCCCTGGGGTGCCTAACGCTAACCCCGCCTTCCCCTAGCCTAAACCTAACTTCCCGGGGGCGGGGGGGTGCCTAACCTTAAGTCCCCCCGGGAACGATAAACCTAACCCTCCCCCCCGCGGCTATATGCGCCCCGTGTCCCTTCGATCGGGATGCCGGGTGCCGGTCTCCCGGCATTGGTAAAATGATAAAATGACAGGCGTCTAGATTTAGACGCCTGTCATTTAACACTCGCCGGGATTAAGCAGTCAGGAAGCCGGCTGTCGGGATTAGGTCCGCCGGCTTCCCGACTGCATACCTTTGGTAGAAAGCTGTCTGTTTGAAGAACCCACCATCTGAAGCACGGCCGTTCTTGCCAACATCCACAAACAAAAATTCATAGTTGGTATTCACCACTACCATGAGAACGATGCTGAAGAAGCCTTTATAGTTGTAGTAATATGATCCAGTGTTGGCAGGTGATTTCCATTGATAGCAACTCCGCAGTTAGGGAAATTCTAACGTTGTTCAAACTCTTCAGCTATGGTCTTCCACTCATCCACAGTGTTTGGAAACTAGAAAAATAGTAAAAAATGGGTTAAAACATGACTATAATATTTTTTTCTCCATTTTTTTTTCTATACAGACTCCCACCCAAGAGCCTGATTTGTCCACAACTCCGGACATCAGTCTGATCAAGGACAGCTAAGTGGATACCTCATCCAGATGCCCACCGACCATTCAACCCCCCCAACATCTTCCGTACCTCCCCAAAGAAAAAAAAAAGGCAGGGGAGAAAGCAGCAGCAACACACCGAGCCAGAGGACATATTCCTGCAGCAAGCGGAATGAATACTCCAAAGACAACCAGACCATATTGATAACTTTACATCACATATAAATAGCACTATGCACAAAATGAATGGCCAAACACAGAAGGAGTTCCATAGGCTGCTGATTATGTCTCTTAATTAAAATCTGCATGTTTCCACATATATAGCAGACTATATATATGTACTCACCTGCCCCAACCACCTCTGTGAGGCCCCCAGCCCAGTTGGAGGCTACTCCCCCACCCAGTACCCCATCCACAAGCCAGGCAATTTACAGTGCCATGCTGGAGGCAGAAGATGATTTGCCCCATTTTTCAAAGATGTAATGTCTTTTTTTTTGTATTATTGTTGCCTGTATTATCACCATATTTATCACTCCCAATAGGTACTGTATGGTATACTGTGGTGATGGCACTGATTGGACAAGGTCACTACACACATATTGCTGGTTTTACCATGCGCAGTTTTCACACTAATGCGTTTTTTGTAACAGGATAGTGCGAAAAACGGGAGCGCTCATAGACAAAGGACGCGAAAATATCACGCCAAAATACTTAATTGTGCGAAAACTTTTCCGACAGTAAGTGTTCGCTTTTTCGCGGTTAATTGAATCTGGCCCTTAATCTTGATACTAGCATGCTCCTTTATACCAGGCATAAAATAAACTAGGCATATAAGTTAAGATGGTATGAAGATAATGAAAATATCTAAGGTACATCAGCTAGCATAATATTACATACGGTATATATATATATATATATATATATAAATACTGTGCGTATATATATATATATATATATATATGGGTTGGGTATGAAATCCTGGCTGTCGGGATGCCACTGGTCAGAATAAAGACAGCCAGAATCCCACCACCCATAGGTACTAATGGTAAGTGTTTACCTAACCCCTACCCTAACCTACTCTCCCTGGTGCCTAATCCTAACCTCCCCCACCCCACACCCTAAACCTAACACCCCCTCCATGGTGCCTAAACCTAACCTCCCACTCCCCGCACCCTAATCCTAACACTCCCTCCCCGGTGCCTAACCCTCCCCCTAGTGCCTAACCCTAACCTCCCCCTAACACCCTGATACTTACCTTCGGGGGGCTGACGGTCAGGATACTGGTTTTCGAGATCCATATATATATATATATATATATATATATATATAATTTGGAGGTCTTTAGTAGAATAATCTTCCGTTCATAAAATATTTACTTCTTAGGATCACTCTATCCAAATACTGTCTCCTGTGTGTGTTCTGTTTCTCAGTCAAATGATGAGAAACAGAACACACACAGGAGACAGCTGCAGTATTTGGATAGAGTGATCCTAAGTAGTAAATATTTTATGAAGGGAAGATTATTCTACTAATTATCTAGTATAGTATAAACCCCCGAGTAGAAGGATTAATACCATTTTTGGAGATGCTGGTCTAGACATTAAACACCCCTGAGGAAGTCGATAATTCGACAAAACACGTTGGTGGTGAAAGGTGGGCACACTTGGTGTATATGAGCTCACACATCAAGTTTAACAACAGCTGGCCCGCTTAAATAACTGTATTTGCTATGTAAGATCCTTTTAAAACTTTTAAGAATAAAATAAATTTTAAAAGATATATACAAGAATTGATTCTGTCTTTTGGGTGAACTCTGGTATGAGGGTCTCATTATAGATATCTAAAGAAGAAATCCTCTTAAATCCTCCATCTTCAGAAAACATCTCCAAGGAGCATATCCATCCAGGTTACTGAAGTGTTAATTCAAATACATTGTGGTGGCACATCCTAAAGACCTCCAAATTCTATTAAAACTACATTTGTCCTTGGACTGACAAAATGACAGACTTTGGGATTGCAGCCTACATTGACTAAGTATTAGTAGTGTGGCACCATGAACATGGGCAGTAAGGGGTGGGGAGAGAGGTGCTTTGGGCCTGTGTTCACTTGAATAGGATAGGCTACATAACATTCTATGGACAGGCCACACAGTGACATTGGTGTGAGTGGTGGGTGAAGGCGCTGCTAACACCAGTCTGTATAGCGCTGCTGGTCACATGGGCCACTCCCACGATATATAGCCTGGCGAAGTACAGTTACTCGACATGGTATCGAATCCACAAGTGGACAGGGTACCTCTGGAGAGATGTTGACCCATGTCGTCTGGATAGCTTCCCACAGTTCCCTAATATTTGTAAAGGCGATATAGTAGTCTGCAGGGGAGTTTATGTAATTTTATGGGAAGTGAAGGGGAAAGGTTGTTGCTTAAAGGATAAGATATCAGTTGGCATCAGTCCCAATAAACAAGGACTGTCAGGAGAAGGTAGCTAGAGGACATGAAGGTGAGGAAGAGAGTAACATTGACCTTAAAAATTAGACTGAGAAGAAAAACACCTTAGTAATTGGTGGGTTTGCAAAATAAACATGGTTGGTAGCAGGGGCGTAGTTATGGGCCCCATAGCAAAATTTTGAAAGGAGCCCCACCCAATGTTCACAGAACTGTAAGAAGATTATTTCCGTTCTGTATCGTGAAGGATATTTTAATATTTATCGAAAACATCCCTGCTATATGCTAAGTGTAACACACAGGGACAGCAGTAACAATAACCACTGTCCCTGTGAGTTACTTCCCCTGTATTTTGTTTTACACATTGTCTTACACATTACCCTGTCTTACACATTACCCTGTCGTAAGGTGCCTACACACTTGGCGATTTTTACACGATTTGCCCGATTCTGACGAATTGTGACGACAAATCGTGTAAAATATGCCCAAATCGTGAGTGTCCAGCCACGATCACGATGCTGATGCACGTACCAGCTGGTCGGACATCGCATCTTCAGATCTGCCGTGCTGTAGGGCAGATTTGCCAATCTGGGACACGATGGGGTACCGATCGTGAGTCTTTTTTTACTCACGATCTATCGCACGATCCATCGTCCGTCGCTTAATTTGACTGACAGATCCCTGTACACGCCCAATCGCCATCTTGTGCAGCATCGTGATTTCAAGGAGAAGGAAGGACGTGATTCAGCCTGCACACCCAAGTCTGGACTTCAGTGGTTTGGTGAGTATTGCTGCTGCATTGATGCACCACCCCTGCCCACCAATGTTACCCACCCACTGTCCACCTATAAATGCATGACCCAGCCACCACCCGCTTATATGAGGCGGGCGGTGGCTGGGTCATGCTTTATACACCCTGTCCACCAATGTGAGCCACCCACCTACCCACTGCCAATGTGACCCACCCACTGTCCACCTATAAATTCATGACCCAGCCACCGCCCGCTTATATGAGGTGGGCGGTGGCTGGGTCATGCATTATACACCCTGTCCACCAATGTGAACCACCCACCTACCCACTGCCCACCAATGTGACCCACCCACTGTCCACCTATAAATGCATGACCCAGCCACCCTCCGCTTATATGAGGCAGGCGGTGGCTGGGTCATGCATTATACGCCCTGTTCACCAATGTGAGCTACCCAACTACCCCCCAATGTCATGGGCCACTGATTTAATACCTAGAAAATACAAAAACACCATAACAAATATTAAAACACCATACCAAATATATTAAAAACCATAACAAAACATATTACAACCCTGTAAAAAAACATATTAAAACACCATAACAAACTTATTACAACCCTGTAAAAAACATATTAATACACCATAACAAACATATTAAAACCCTGTAAAACCACTATTAATACACCATAACAAACATATCTAAATCCTGTAAAAAAGATATTAAAACACCATAACAAACATATTACAACCCTGTACAAAAACATAATAATACACCATAACAAACATATTAAGACCCTGTAAAAAATCTTAATACACCATAACAAACATATTAAAACCCTGTAAAAAAACATATTAAAACACCATAATAAACATATTACAGCCCTGTAAAAAAACATATTAATACACCATAACAAACATATTAAAACCCTGTAAAAAAATATTAATACACCATATCAAACATATTACAACCCTGTAAAAAAAACATAATAATACACCATAACAAACATATTACAATCCTGTAAAAAAAACATATTAAAATACCATAACAAACATATTACAACCCTGTAAAAAAAAACATTAATGCACCATAACAAACATATTAAAACCCTGTACAAAAATATTAATACAATAAAACAAACACATTAAAACCCTATAAAAAAACATATTAATACACTATAACATGAACAAACACTTAAAAATGTACCTAAAAATTAAAATATCAACATTAAAAATCACAAAACTATTTACAATTATTGGTAAAACTGTATATGTCGATATTTTTCTTCTTCCTAGAAATTCTATTATTAAAATTATCTATTGATAAGGAATGAGAATTTATCACAGGATTCCTGGAGATCCTGCAGTCCAAATAATGCATATGGTGGATGAGCTGTAGACAATATGCCAATAAGTCAAAAAAATTGGCAGCATTGAAGGAGTTGCTGGAGTACACCAAAAAGTTTTGTTCGGATGCTACCCTCAAAACTGTCCGTGCCAAAATCCAAAATTTGAGGACAGTCTATGTGAAGTAACGGAAGTGGATGATTCCAAGCGGTCTGGGGCGGGCACCATTGACCTCTATCAGCCCACGCTGTGGTACTACACCTGATGACCTTCATCAGCGATCAAAAGCCACAACGGCAGTCTCTGGTCTTTATGGCCGAGCGAGAGGGACAAGAGAAGGCGGCAGAAGTGAGTGGACCATCTGAGGATATATTGGTAAGTAGAGACACTGGCCCTGATTCAGAGCCGAATGCTCTGACAGAGCGCTTGCTCTGAATCAGGGCCAGTCTTTTTTTTTTTTTAGAACGGCCTCCTGGCCGCCCGCATAGCTGTAGGTGACCACCCACAGCTATAGCGAGCGGCCATTATGATGGTCGTGATGGTCAAGACAAGGGATGTGCAGGCTCGGATAGGTTCGAGTTTGCACGTTGAGTTCGGACTTTCCCTCCAAAAAAATGGAACTCAGAAAGAGGCAAAACGTCATCTTGCATGGACGAACATCATCATTCCTGGACCTATCCGAGCCTGCACATCCCTAGTCAAGACCATCACGACCATCGGGCTTGCGACGAGACCCTTGAGAGATTTCGGCTCTAACAGAGCCGGAATCTCTCCACTGACATCAATTGTGATGTCAGTACAGCCGGCCCCAAACGGTAGGCATTCTCGTGGGAACGCCTCCGTTTGGGCAGCCACCCCCCCGGCCCGCCCACCAAAGGGGGCGTGCTGTCACTCAACATCGACAGCACGCCCCCTTTGGTGCGAGACCCGGAGCGACGGATTGCCGGTCGCTATCCGGGTCTCGCGCATGCTCTCTGGGCCACCATCGACCCGGTTGCGAGTGCTCAGCGCTTGCGACCGGGTCTGAATCAGGCCCACAGTTCATACACCAAAACCTTTTTTTTTTTTTAAACATAACATTTTAAAATAATCCAAAATGTCCACTTTAGTCAGTTATCTCAGACAGTCCTCCTGCCCTGGCACTGCACCTGGTCCATTGAAATAGGCCATATACTCCTCCCTCACTTCTTTGGCACATGCTGTCGATGTTGTTTGATTTGGAGGTGCAGACACTGATATAAACTGGGCAATCTCCTCCGGATGATTGTGTAGTTTTTCTTCGCAAAAAGTTATGCAGCACACAGCATGCCATCACAACCCAGTCTATCTTGTCCACACGTAGGTTTATGGTGGTGTGGAAACGCGGAACCGGTTACTCAGTATTCAAAACGCATTTTCCACAATGCACCGTGCCTGGGATAGACGATAGTTGTAGATCCTCTTCTCTCTGGTCAGGCCCCTCTGTGCAAATGGCTTCATCACATGTTCATGTAAAGCAAAAGCCTCGTCTGCGACAAAAACATAATTTAGGCCGTGTTTTGTCTCGTCCAGTGATGGCAAGTTGATGGTTTTGTTGGTGAGTCTTTGGTAGGGAATCAGTATGATTTACCGCTGGACCCATGCCCGGCGGTTGGAATCCCGACAACGGCATCCCGGCAGAGGAGGAAATTCCGATCATCCAAGGTAAGTATTGTCTAACCTAATTCTACCCCCTAACCCTCCCTTAGGGGTGCCTAACCCTAACCTTCCCCCCAGTGCCTAACCCTAATCCCCCCTCTAAGTGCCTAAACCTAACACCCTCTTCCTCACCGCCTAAACCTAAGTCCCCCGGGGGGTTGCCTAACCCTAAGTCCCCCCCCCTGGGGTGCCTAACGCTAACCCCGCCTTCCCCTAGCCTAAACCTAACTTCCCGGGGGCGGGGGGGTGCCTAACCTTAAGTCCCCCCGGGAACCCTAAACCTAACCCTCCCCCCCGCGGCTATATGCGCCCCGTGTCCCTTCGATCGGGATGCCGGGTGCCGGTCTCCCGGCATTGGTAAATTGATAAAATGACAGGCGTCTAGATTTAGACGCCTGTCATTTAACACTCGCCGGGATTAAGCAGTCAGGAAGCCGGCTGTCGGGATTAGGTCCGCCGGCTTCCCGACTGCATACCTTTGGTAGAAAGCCGTCTGGTTGAAGAACCCACCATCTGAAGCACGGCCGTTCTTGCCAACATCCACAAACAAAAATTCATAGTTGGTATTCACCACTACCATGAGAACGATGCTGAAGAAGCCTTTATAGTTGTAGTAATATGATCCAGTGTTGGCAGGTGATTTCCATTGATAGCTCCTCTGCAGTTAGGGAAATTCTAACGTTGTTCAAACTCTTCAGCTATGGTCTTCCACTCATCCACAGTGTTTGGAAACTAGAAAAATAGTAAAAAATGGGTTAAAACATGACTATAATATTTTTTTCTCCATTTTTTTTTCTATACAGACTCCCACCCAAGAGCCTGATTTGTCCACAACTCCGGACATCAGTCTGATCAAGGACAGCTAAGTGGATACCTCATCCAGATGCCCACCGACCATTCAACCCCCCCAACATCTTCCGTACTTCCCCAAAGAAAAAAAAAAGGCAGGGGAGAAAGCAGCAGCAACACACCGAGCCAGAGGACATATTCCTGCAGCAAGCGGAATGAATACTCCAAAGACAACCAGACCATATTGATAACTTTACATCACATATAAATAGCACTATGCACAAAATGAATGGCCAAACACAGAAGGAGTTCCATAGGCTGCTGATTATGTCTCTTAATTAAAATCTGCATGTTTCCACATATATAGCAGACTCTATTATGTACTCACCTGCCCCAACCACCTCTGTGAGGCCCCCAGCCCAGTTGGAGGCTACTCCCCCACCCAGTACCCCATCCACAAGCCAGGCAATTTACAGTGCCATGCTGGAGGCAGAAGATGATTTGTCCCATTTTTTAAAGATGTAATGTCTTTTTTTTTGTATTATTGTTGCCTGTATTATCACCATATTTATCACTCCCAATAGGTACTGTATGGTATACTGTGGTGATGGCACTGATTGGACAAGGTCACTACACACATATTGCTGGTTTTACCATGCGCAGTTTTCACACTAATGCGTTTTTTGTAACAGGATAGTGCGAAAAACGGGAGTGCTCATAGACAAAGGACGCGAAAATATCACGCCAAAATACTTAATTGTGCGAAAACTTTTCCGACAGTAAGTGTTCGCTTTTTCGCGGTTAATTGAATCTGGCCCTTAATCTTGATGCTAGCATGCTCCTTTATACCAGGCATAAAATAAACTAGGCATATAAGTTAAGATGGTATGAAGATAATGAAAATATCTAAGGTACATCAGCTAGCATAATATTACATACAGTATATATATATATATATATATATATATATATATAAATACTGTGCATATATATATATGTATATATATATATATATGGGTTGGGTATGAAATCCTGGCTGTCGGGATGCCACTGGTCAGAATAAAGACAGCCAGAATCCCACCACCCATAGGTACTAATGGTAAGTGTTTACCTAACCCCTACCCTAACCTACTCTCCCTGGTGCCTAATCCTAACCTCCCCCACCCCACACCCTAAACCTAACACCCCCTCCATGGTGCCTAAACCTAACCTCCCCCACAGTGCCTAAACCTAACCTCCCACTCCCCGCACCCTAATCCTAACACTCCCTCCCCGGTGCCTAACCCTCCCCCTAGTGCCTAACCATAACCTCCCCCTAACACCCTGATACTTACCTTCGGGGGGCTGACGGTCAGGATACTGGTTTTCGAGATCCCTATATATATATATATATATATATATATATATAATTTGGAGGTCTTTAGTAGAATAATCTTCCGTTCATAAAATATTTACTTCTTAGGATCACTCTATCCAAATACTGTCTCCTGTGTGTGTTATGTTTCTCAGTCAAATGATGAGAAACAGAACACACACAGGAGACAGCTGCAGTATTTGGATAGAGTGATCCTAAGTAGTAAATATTTTATGAAGGGAAGATTATTCTACTAATTATCTAGTATAGTATAAACCCCCGAGTAAAAGGATTAATACCATTTTTGGAGATGCTGGTCTAGACATTAAACACCCCTGAGGAAGTCGATAATTCGACAAAACACGTTGGTGGTGAAAGGTGGGCACACTTGGTGTATATGAGCTCACACATCAAGTTTAACAACAGCTGGCCCGCTTAAATAACTGTATTTGCTATGTAAGATCCTTTTAAAACTTTTAAGGATAAAATAAATTTTAAAAGATATATACAAGAATTGATTCTGTCTTTTGGGTGAACTCTGGTATGAGGG
Source organism: Taudactylus pleione (assembly GCA_031769625.1). Lineage (NCBI taxonomy): Eukaryota > Metazoa > Chordata > Amphibia > Anura > Myobatrachidae > Taudactylus > Taudactylus pleione. Next base: position 17,787,820 of record JAUIMM010000036.1, on the reverse strand, counting down.
TCTCATTATAGATATCTAAAGAAGAAATCCTCTTAAATCCTCCATCTTCAGAAAACATCTCCAAGGAGCATATCCATCCAGGTTACTGAAGTGTTAATTCAAATACATTGTGGTGGCACATCCTAAAGACCTCCAAATTCTATTAAAACTACATTTGTCCTTGGACTGACAAAATGACAGACTTTGGGATTGCAGCCTACATTGACTAAGTATTAGTAGTGTGGCACCATGAACATGGGCAGTAAGGGGTGGGGAGAGAGGTGCTTTGGGCCTGTGTTCACTTGAATAGGATAGGCTATATAACATTCTATGGACAGGCCACACAGTGACATTGGTGTGAGTGGTGGGTGAAGGCGCTGCTAACACCAGTTTGTATAGCGCTGCTGGTCACATGGGCCACTCCCACGATATATAGCCTGGCGAAGTACAGTTACTCGACATGGCATCGAATCCACAAGTGGACAGGGTACCTCTGGAGAGATGTTGACCCATGTCGTCTGGATAGCTTCCCACAGTTCCCTAATATTTGTAGGAGCAGGAATGTTGGTGCAAATGGGCCTCTCCACCACTTCCTATAAATGCTCAATTGGCCACACCATTCGTCGGAATACTCCAGAATGCTCCTCAAACTAATTCTGGACAACATGACACCGATGACATGGGACATTATCCATCCTTGTGAGGGTACATGAAGTCCATAAAGGGCTGCAAATGGTCATCAAGCAATGCAAAATAGCGGTTACTGGTCAATGATGTGTTCAGTTGGACCAGCGGACCAACCCATGCCATGTGAATACACCCCACACAATTATGGAACCACCACCAGCCTGCATCGTGCCTTGTGGACAACTGGGGTCACACCCAAAACCTATCATTAGCCCAAAACATCTGGAATCGCAACATATGGGACCACTTCACATGTTTCCAGACACCAGAGTCCAATTAGCGACTTCATGAGCCCAGGTGAACTCATGAGCTGTGTCCAGTGTTGTAGTGTTAACAGGGTCACACTGGTGGTCCTTCTGCTACTATATCCCATGGAAGCTAAAGAATGCTGCACTGACCTACTGGATATGTGTCTGGTACCTCCTGCACTGAATGTGGATTTGAGCCAATGTTGCTTGTCTGTTACCACGGACAATTCTGGCCTGACGCCACTGATTACGAACATTAAACACTCGTTATCGCCACTGCGCTGTCCATGGTGGATGGCAATGCCTTCCATGAGTTATTCCCTGTACACACATAATATCGAAGATTGAGGAATTTTGAATGTCCAAACAAATGGAAATGGGATGTCCTATCTCTCAGGCACCCACCAGCATGCCCCATTTGCACTCTGATAATTCACGTTGCCTTGCCATGAGCAGTCTAGCCTGTGTTCAACCTGACTCATTACCTTTGCGTGCTGCTATCCCATGACTTTAGACACTTAAGTGTATGTATATATACAGTATATATATATATATATATATATATATATTACCTGCAGGGTGAAAGTATATCAGTCTGCCAATAAAACTGCCTTGTCATACTGTCAGTGCTTGTAGTTACTGTAGTGCTGTATCTCAATGACCTTATTCAGAAGTGATACCCAAGGCTTTTCTTTCACCTAGCTGTCTTCTAGAAGGATCTTCCTCTTCCTTCCTGTACAAAAAAATGTCAAAAGCCTATTTATCTAATAGCGAAAAGCCAATGGCATCACTAGGGGGTGCAGGAAGTGCGGATCGCACCAGATTTTACCTTCCGAGGGGATAACACCAAAATGCAGACTCCATTTCATTGACCTGGAGGTGCACTGTGATGTTTTTGTACAATACCTGTGTCACAACCCGGCCTTATTACCCCTACCACTGGGTCATGTATCGCTCCTGTGGCCAGCCAGCTCGCTCCCTGAGCTCAGTTCATGCGTCCACTATTATCCTTGTGAGATGCAGGCTTCATTGTTTCCGGCCTGCTAGACCACAGCACACATCCAGCCAGCCATGGAGTACTGCTGTCCCGATCACCTGATCATGATCCGGCCAATCACTAGTCAGCCTGAGTCAGCCAGTGTCATCTGACACTGCTCATCCAATCCTGGGTAACCTCGGGGTATATATTCCAGGCTCTGGTTCTCAATCATTGCCAGTACAAAGTATAGCTCAGGCCCTGATTCAGAGCCGGACGCTCTGACAGAGCGCTCGCTCTGAATCAGGGCCGGTCTTTTTTTTTTTTAGAACGGCCTCCTGGCTGCTCGCATAGCTCTGGGTGACCACCCACAGCTATAGCGAGCGGCCAGGAAGATGGTCGCAATGGTCAAGACCATCGCGACCATCGGGCTTGCGACGAGATCCTTGTGGTAGGGTCTTGTGGCTGCAAGTCCCAGAGAGATTTCAGCTCTAACAGAACGCCTCCGTTTGAGGCCGCCCCCAAACGGAGGCGTTCACATGGGAACGCCTCAGTTTGGGCAGCCACTCCCCCGGCCCGCCCACCAAAGGGGGCGAGCTGTCACTCAACATCGACAGCTCGCCCCCTTTGTTGCGGCACCCGGAGCGACGGAGTGCCCGTCGCTATCCGGGTCTCGTGCATGCGCACGACGGAGCAGGCTCCATCGAGTACATTCGCACTGGCCCACCATCGACCCGGTTGCGAGCACACAGCACTTGCGACCGGGTCTGAATCAGGCCCTCAGTCCCTACTGAGCTCCTGCTGTTTTCATTTGTATCCTGCTGGTGCAGTTCTGATTGTGTTTGCTGCACTAACGCCTATGTCATATTCCTGTGCAATCCACATCTCTAGTTGCATAGGTAATATCCAGCATGTTACTGTAGCAGATTCTGGTCTGCACCTGTGCAAGTATACACCTGTCTAGCTCAGTCCCTTCTGAGTGCAGCTTAACTGTGCTCCGTTTACAGTCATTGTTATCCTGCTGGTGCAGTTCTGTTTGTTAATGCTGCACTAACTTTCAATGCCATTCTATTCCTGCATCTCAAGTTGTACAGGTAACTCCATCTTGTTCCAGTGTGCTGAATCTGTGCTACACCTGTGCAAAGCATCCACCTGTCTGCTCAGGTACAGTATCTCAGTCTTTCCTGCTTCCCTGGTTCTGTGCCAGATTATTCTACAGCTACGATCCATTCCTGTGTTTGGTCTGTGGGCCTGATTCAGAGCCAGACACTATTTGCGCTCGCTCGTTCAGAAAAAGGGGCCGGCTATTTAAATTGAGCGCTCGCTCTTTGCGGTCTGTTGACGCCTCTATGTCTGAGCGAGCGAATGAAACATGCGCTCCCTATTTTGTAAAAACGCCCCCTGGCCGCTCGCATCCTACGTCATCTCCGCTATTTATTTGATTAATCAAGTACATCGAAAGGCGTCTGAACTGCTTGCAGTGCTTGTGGTAGGATTTTCCTACCGCAATCATGCGAACGGTTCAGGCTAAGAAACAACCAAGTGACGTGGTCGATGACGCTGCTTTGTTAATTATGCACACCCTTAAAACGCCTGTTTTGACCGTTTGGCACGCCTGCGTTCGGATCACCACTCCCCGTTTTCAAGCACCTTCCCCTGTTACCACCCACAAACGCCTCATCCTCTCACTCAAATTAGCAGGCACTCGCTATTTTGCGACCACTCGATTTCCGACCGCAATGACTGGTTGGCGCATGCGCATTACGACCCATACGCATGCGCAGATGTGCGAACATCGCTCGGAGCGAACGAGCGGCCGCTTACGAGCGGCTCTGAATCAGGCCCTGTATCCGGTCCTGTCATCTTGAGTGCTCCCAGACTACAGAGAAAACCCAGTCTAAGCCTGGTAAATACTTCTGCCAAGATCTGCCACTCAAGTCTCCTGGACTACAGAACCAAGTAAGAAGAGTGCATTTATTATTATCAAGTAACAACCCAGTTCAGCCTGGTTATACAGTGTGAATGCGCCACCAAGCAAATTCCCGGGTCGAGCAACCCGGAATTTCAACCCTGCAATCAAGCAGGGTTGAACACTGAACACTGGTTGAACACTACGACCGACCCAGGTTGTAGTGCAGTGTGAACGGGTCCTACCAGGGTTATCCAACACAGGACTTAGCAAACACCACACTGCAGACAACAGCAGAGGCAGCCTGAAAGGGGTTAATAATCGACTCGCTACAGTGATGGCTAATTGGAGTGATGAAGAAGTGAACTGTACACTATGCTGTCAGAAGCTGCATCATGTTCTCACTGGCTGAATCAAACAGCAGTAAAGCACAAACACTCATGAACCTTTTGTGATCTTATCTTTGTGAACCTGGAAAAGTCAATTTTCAATGACATTCATAGAGTTTTACAGGGCTGACTCAACTTCAGTGTGAACCTGGAATAACCCGGGTTGAAGGTGCAGTGTGAAAGGGGTCTGACTCAGGTTGCAGCTGGGTTGGACCAGTGTTCAAAATACCGGGTCAGCGACAGGTTTGTGAAGTGAAAGGGGTATTAATCTACTGCTACATTCTTCTCTGCTACATACCATCAACAACACCGACGTCCCTGGTGGTCTAGTGGTTACGATCCGGCATACCTCTGCCGAGACCCGGGTTCGATTCCCGGTCAGGGAAGCATCTATTCACATGTCAAGAGATCTCTTCAGGCCTGCCAGCTTTGCGTATAAACATTCCACTTCTCAAACAGACATTTATACCACCCCGGTTCCACAAAGACAAGAGTGATAGCCTAGCTTCCGGTCTCTGAGAAACCAGCAGTGCGAGGACAGTCTCTGGGGGCAGCCCAGCATCTCTAGGAGAGCTGGGCAAACCCAGAGTGATAAAATCAGGGGGCATGCTGCGAAGTCCATGCGCAAGGGGGCTAGTTGGCACACTTGATGTCACCAATTCCAGTGATCCCACTGCCTAGAGCACTAATCTTATCAGTTATTACTTCAGAGCTGGTTGTACTGTGCTACAAAGGTTGAATCCATAGACTTGGTGTGGACCAAAAACATTTATAACCCAGTATATAAATAGCAAAGAGCACTTTCAAACTGTAAGCAGTGGATTGCATGGTTACTGCAAACAAAATCACATTGTTTTTCCTTTGTGACCTCTTAATTTTGATGAGTATGCATCTGGACAATAATGAATATCATCAGTCCACAATTAGTGCGACATTGCACAGTATCCTTACTGGCTCTGCCCTAAGCTTAGCTCTCCCTATTCAGTACAGAAATTCAATATTTGGATCTCTTAGCTGAGCATTGTTCTACTTACAGGACATGTGAAGACATAGTAAATGTAATAAAGTTCACTATTTAAATTCTCTACGGGAAGTTTCCCTAGAGAACTTGACATATTGCCAAAAGGTACACATGCTGTGCCACTCCTTGCTTCCCTGGTTAAATGCAGACACAATGCATGCGTCTTATCATGTGATGTCGGGAAATGATAAATGGAAAGCCTTCTTTAATCTAGGGCTGGAACAAAACAGACCTGACCTAGTGGCTACGATATGAAATGTAGGATGTGCTTACAAAGAATGCTGCACAACTGTGTTAAACTTTTAACTGGTCATACACCGGTCAGTCAATTATATTTTTTTGTAATCAGATTGTTATAGGTAGACAGATGAGATGGAAATAACTGAATGGTGCATACTGTCTCCATAGTATGTCTTTGTATTGGTACTCTCTCTTTTGCATAGGGATCAATGATTAATATATCTACATCAGTTAATATCAGGCTGATTTTTCCTTAGTATGTAGGCATGATGGTTTTGCTGAAACACCAATAAAACATCCCAGAAACGTTTGGTTTCAATGATCTGATCGTTCTCAATTTTTGAAAGATGTCGGCCAAAATGCCTCGATGTCACGTCGCATGTGGGCATTCACCATAATCAGAACATATTTCCTACAATTTTTGTCTGTTTAACACACTCTCCTTGTGGGTGGACATCCACGCTGGCTATATGCCTATTGAACCTTGTACAGTTCTGGCAATATATATGACTCCTGATTAAATCCTCTGTGCATGTTGACCACAAAGTCTTCATTACTCTATGTTGGTAGATGGAGCATACTTACCAACTTTTGAAAATGACTTTGAGGGAGATTGTAGATGGCTGCAGAATGCGACGCGCCTTTGTGGGGGCGTGGTCTGCTCCACCCAAAGGGAGTGTCTAACTCCACCTATGGGCGTATATATTCCTATAAGCTGACGCCCTAGCTCCCCCACTGACATTAATACATCTCTACCCTGCCATATTGACATTAATAGATTCCCCCCCAGACGCACACATTCATTTCATTTATATGAATAGATTCACACACACACAGACAGTTTCACACACATCACATGAATAGATTCATACACACACACACACAGTCTCATACACATCCCATGAATAGATTCATACACACAGTCACACACACACAGGGGCCTATTCATTAAACGTAAAAATTCAATGGAAATAATTAGCTTTAGAACTCTCATGGAGTTCTAGCTAATTATAGGTGGAATTCATCATTCCACCTCTCCATAAGTATCTATTCCGAAAAGCTGTCATTTTTGCGATGACAGCTTTTCGGGAAATAGATACTTTTCCCTGCCTACACTACCTTATCGCGTCTGGAAACAGTGCTGCGCATGCGCTGTTACATCTGTAAAACCAGCGCATGCTCAGCACTGCCTACAGATGCGGTAAGTTTCGTACCCCCCCCCCCCGACCTCCCCCCCCCCCCCGACTTACCTGTCCGCGCAGCAGCCTCCGGCTCCGTCCTGCTGGTCTGTCATGTGGTTTCCCAGCAGACCACATGACAGATTAGAAAAAGAAAAACAAATTTTTTTTTCTTTTTCTAAACTTTCTTGTGCTCTGCTGGGGAGCACACATGTCCGACCAGCCTCCGGAGCCTGAGGACGGAGCAGAGCGCCGGAGGGACTCGTCGGGGGACCTGCACACGCTGATACAGGTTAGTGGATTCTGCTATTCGCCACCTCACAGTGGCGAATAGTAACTGCATCAAATTCCGAAAATTGATAATTTTCGGAATTTGATGAATACCATAATTTCCACATCCCCATACTAATGTATGGGGAGTGTGGAAATTAACGCAGGGGGACTTAGCAAGGAGATATCTGTGATATCTCCTGTGTTAAGTCTGTTCATGAATACCAAAATAACGTTATTTAAGGAAAATGTCCTTAAAAATGTTATTTTAGTGTTGATGAATAGGCCCCACAGTCTCATACACAGTCACACACAGACAGTCTCAGCACATCCCATGAATATTCACACACACACACAGCCTCTCACAAACAGACACCCAGTCTGTCACACACATCATATGAAGATTTCACCTCCCCACACACACACACACACACACAAATACATCACATTACTACACACACACATACATCACATTAGTACACACACACATACATCACATTACTACACACACACACATCACATTACTACACACACATACATCACATTACTACACACACACACATCACATTACTACACATACATCACATTACTACACCCACACATACTGTACTACACATACATCACATTACTACACACACATACATCACATTACTACACACACATCACATTACTACACATACATTACATTACTACACCCACACATACTGTACTACACATACATCACATTACTACACATACATCACATTACTACACCCACACATACTGTATTACACATGCATCACATTACTACACACACACAAACATCACATTGCTACACATACTTCACATTACTACACCCACACATACTGTACTACACACACACACACATCACATTGCTACACATACATCACATTACTACACCCACACATACTGTACTACACATACATCACATTACTACACACACACATACATCACATTACTACACACACACACACACATCACATTGCTACACATACATCACATTACTACACCCACACATACTGTACTACACATACATCACATTACTACACACACACATACTGTACTACACATACATCACATTACTACACACACACACACATCACATTGCTACACATACATCACATTACTACACCCACACATACTGTACTACACATACATCACATTACTACACCCACACATACTGTACTACACATACATCACATTACTACACACACACATACATCACATTACTACACCCACACATACTGTACTACACATACATCACATTACTACACCCACACATACTGTACTACACATACATCACATTACTACACACACACACACATACAAACACGCAGTAATAGATCTCCCTCCCTCCCCCACGGCACTGACATGAGTTATACATTTGGCAGGAGCTGCAGGGAGCTCTAACACTCACAGTCTCAGGCAGCTCCTCTGTTTTCAGTGTCCTCCTCCGGCGTCGGCTCCTCCCCCCTCTGTCATCACAGGCTGGCCAGGGAATGCTGGGAGCATCAGTCTCTCCCAGCAGCAGTCTGAGCAGGGAAAGGCGTACCCAGGAGACCTCACAGCAGCCACACTCCTGCCTCCCTGCACCTGGTGAGTGCGCCCCTGCGTCTTAAGCTCGGGCCCCGCCCCCTTTACCTCCGGACTCACGCATGCGCAGTCCGGATTTTTAGACAGGGCAGAGGGAATGCGGGGGATTCAACCTACTTTACGGGGTAGCGGGAGCTCCCACCTGTATTCGGGAGACTCCCGCGAAAATCGGGAGGGTAGGCAACTCTGAGATGGAGTGCACTCCTGCGCTATCTCAATGATGCTACTATAGTGAAGCATCAGTTCTTTACAAAGTTGGCCACCGGCAGTGCTCCTGTGCATGCATGGCACCATTTTGTCACTGTTCGAGCACCACAGTACTACACTGACCCTAATACATCTTGCATATACCCTTATCATACATGACCAGACAGTCTGCTGCTGTTACTGTGAGTATAGCTGTACAAAACTGTGCACAGCAATAAACCCAAACTCCTGGTTACTGTAATGCTGGCCATACACTAGTACAGGCCTGGCCAACCTGTGGCTCTCCAGCTGTTGTAAAACTACAAGTCCCAGCATGCCAACCAACTGTTTTACCATTCCCTAATAACAAAACTGTGTGAGGGCATGCTGGGACTTATAGTTCCACAACATCTGGAGAGCCACCGGTTGGCCAGACCTGCACTAGCATGACCAGCATAAGATGAGTTTCAACTTATGATTTCCCTTGAACTCCCCGGCAGCTCCCTGGCAGTCCCGGCCGCACGATTGACACACAATGTACATACGATCTCATGATACAATCGATCTGCAGTTTAGGAGGGAAGGTCAGAAAACACATTTCTTCAATATGTAACTCAAATGACACATGCACAAATACACGGCGCAATCTGCATACGATTACTATAGATAATATGGGCTGCACATCTGATCATACGATACGCTTTAAGAGCAGCGGGAGCGTGCATCGGATCGGATCCTACCGAAATACTACACGATTTTGTCGTACGACGCGTCTATCAGGCAATCAGCCCGAAATCGTGCTAGTGTATGGCCAGCATAAGTCTCACTGCCTGGTTTGCCTTAATACTGATTCCCCTGGTGTCTACTATTGTTTCTCTTGTGTATACCACAGAATAGTATACACATATCAACACCCGTCCCCATTTGTGCTTGCATTCTGGGCCTGATTCAGACCCAGTCGCAAGCGTTGTGCGCTCTCAACCGGGTCGATGGTGGGCCAGTGCGCATGCGCGAGACCCGGATAGCGACGGGCACTCCGTCTCTCCGGGTCTCGCAACAAAGGGGGCGTGCTGTCGATGTTGAGTGACAGCACGCCCCCTTTGGTGGGCGGGCCAGGGGAGTTGCTGCCCAAATGGAGGCGTTCCCATGTGAACGCCTCCGTCTGGGGCCGGCCCCACTGACATCACAAGTGATGTCAGTGGGAGAGATTTCGGCTCTGTTAGAGCCGAAATCTCTCTGAGGCTTCCAGCAATGAGACCCTACCACAAGGGTCTCGTCGCAAGCCCGATGGTCGCGAAGGTCTTGACCATCGCGACCATCTTCCTGGCTGCTCGAGCGGCCAGGAGGCCGTTCAAAAACAAAAATGCCCGGCCCTGATTCAGAGCGAGCGCTCTGTCAGAGCGACCGGCTCTGAATCAGGGCCTCTGTCCATAAGGCATTTCAGGGAGATTGTGAAAGCGACACCTATGAGCGCAGTGGGCGTGTACTGCTACACCTGAGAGGTGTCATAAAATTGACACATCCAAAATGTAAATCCAAAGCAGTAAGATCCATTTTGTGATGAAAACACACTGATACTTTAAAAAAAAAACATGTAACCATAGGAATCATTGGCCCTCATTCAGACCCACTCGCAAGCGGGCGCACGTACGTTAGGCGTACGTACAAAAATATTTAAATTCAATGGCTCGCTCGTATTTTCGTTCGCATCTAAAATTCCTCCCTAAACTCAGGCGACCCCTCCTCTAACTAACGAGCGTGCGAAATAGCGAGCGTACATCCCCGAAATGGCTTGAAGGGAACGCACGCACAAGTGAAACCGGAAGTGGCCTTGTCAGATGTCGATTACCTGCTCCTTTATTCTGCCTACCTCCCTCAATCGTATCATGCCAATCAATGTATCAATTAGCTTATTTTTTTTTTTTGGTTCAACACAATGCAAGAAACTTTACTCTTGTCCGTGTTTGTGTTTACCCGCAGAATACGTACGGATGGAACATTCGCTTTTATTGTTCAAAAAACATGTGAACCACAATTAAACAATTGTTCTATTGCTGTGGATCCCCGCATATTTTCCGGGGTTCATTTCTTTATTTAAATTTGCAAACGCATGTCACTGCATCAAGCCTATCATAACTCTCCAGAGATTTCTGGCCCTGTTGAACACATGACTCATACACTAACCAATAAAATTGCTCCTGTTAATTTCCAAAATACATTAGCCAATCAGAAATTTTGGCCACACTTTATCAAAAATGTTTTGTATGAAAAACTCCATTGCCATCATGAGAGCCTCCGCATTCACCAGGCGCGAGCTGCTGGTGCTTACGGAGGTGATGGATAGGCGGATCACCAGCCAGCCTCCACCCATCACCAACCGGCAGAAGCGCTCCGCGTATGCGGAGGCACGGGCCCGCCTGCGGTCGTTGGGTTCACGCCGCAACATCGGGCAGCTTGAGCGCAGGTGGTCAGACCTGCAACGGCGAACGCCCCGCTTGCTGGCATGCTTTCGCATGCAGATCGTTGAAAGTAAGTGTTATGTATTGTGGTTTTCATGTTTGTGTTTGTGGGGCAAACTGCGTGTGCATGTTTTCCTGTCTGTCCTATTAATTATTTGTCCTCATATCTGCGTGTGCATGTTTTCCTGTCTGTCCTATTAATTATTTGTCCTCATATCTGCGTGTGCATGTTTTCCTGTCTGTCCTATTAATTATTTGTCCTCATATCAGCGTGTGCTTGTTTTCCCTCTATTTCTGTTTTTTTCATTCTACTCCTTTTTGCATGTTTTTTGTTGCTGGTTTTTTTATTTAAATTTGGGCCCCGGATTTGCCCAGAAACTAACCTCAATTTGTTTGACATATTTTAGGAGGACAGCCAAGACTACGCCGTCACCGTCCGGCCAGACGGCGTTCCCGGCCACTATCCCCAACCCCCAGCCAACACTCCACCCCAAATATTTCCCCTATACCCCACTCCTCCCCAGCCTTCCCAGACCCTCTCCCGGAACTGTCGGGCCTCCGTCCCACTTCCCCCTCTCCTCCACCCACCCCTCTTCCAATTACCCCCTCCCCGGAGTCCATCATTACCCCTCCCCGTTCTTTGGGGAATGAAGGCTCCTCCGAGGAGGAACATGGAGGGACTTCCGGAGCTCCCGTTTTGGCTCCCGGTATGTTTTTATTTCTCATTTTTTTTAACCACAAACTGTTTGTATGTAATCATGTGTCGTGCCTTTATTCGTGCTTGTTTGGTTTACTTTTGGTGATTTAGCAGTTTGCCTTTACCTCTTCCTGCTGATTTCAACATACACATATCACACCTGTGAGAATTTGTACATAGGCCTTGTATTTTTGCCAGCACCCCCTTTTTGTGTTGGTTTTTTTTTTTTCGGTTTAGGAGTGATTTCGTTGTGTTTTTGTTTTTTTAATGTGGCTTCCCTATTGTTTTATTAATCCACACACTTTTCTCACCCACAGAGGAACAGAGGCGTCGTCAAGAGGTGGAGGATTGTGTTGGCCAGATGCGCCAACATGTAATTGGCCTTCTTGTGGCCCTTGACCGGCTGTCTGGCATCCTTCGCCAGTAGTTTTTTGTGTTTATTTTCGTTTTGTAAATAAATTTTGTAGTTCTAATATACGTTCTGGCTCATTCTTTTTTTCTAAAACACAAATAGTTTTCCCTGACATAAGTAGACTGTTCCTGCAAGGATTTCCCTTTTTTAAAAGTTAGATTGTATTTTGTATTTGTATGTTAAACAGCCACAAGAAACACATAACAGTAACAATGTCATTTCCCTTTTTGGGTGTAGTGTCAATTAGATATTTCGCTATTTTACAGGTTCCTAGTTGGTGTGCAAGCTGCTTAGGCCAATCTTCAAAATCCAAAGGTTTGGACAGGCTTCCTTTTGGTGTGGGTTGGGAACCTGCAAACATATTTCAGTTTACATCAACTGGTGTCAGTACTGGATTACCCCTTAGTCAATTGTAAGGTGTGTTAACCTGGTTCCACTTGCTGTTAACGTCCAAAAAAAGGAAGACCATTTCACTCTCCAAACATTTATTCACAACATAAATGAGAAATCAAAGTGGTCAGTCCCAAAACAAAAAAACAGTGATAATCTCAAATACAACACATACAAATAAAATATTTAATAAAAAAAAACAATCAAGAACTGGTTGACGAAGGACCATGCCAACATGATTCCACAAACATGGCGTTGCGATATGGGTTCCAGAATATATGGACAAAATCACCAGATCCAGGTTTGGTAAGGGTAGCAGGAAGTAGTGAGCGTTGGAGTGGCAACGATTATGTGAACAAACAGAAGATGATGAAAAAAAATAAATAAATTAGATGTTCGCAAACAAACACAAACACATTAGGTATAAACACTGTAGTTTGGGTCAAACTTACCTAAAAAATCTGGCCACCACATCATCGCGTATGGCCCCCCCACATACTGACCTCCGACCAACCTCGGGGGGGCCATCCTCAGGTAAGGCATCCTCTGGCTGCATTGGGACACCACTCCTTATGGCGATGTTGTGAAATATCCCACACAGGACCACAATTTTCGAAACCATATCCGGCAAATACATGAGCTCGCCACCAGAGCGGTGGAGGCATCTGAATCGGCCTTTTAAAAGGCCGATACAGCGCTCCACCACTTGCCTGGTGGCTGTAAGTGCGGAATTATACTCACTTTGTGGGCCTGGTGTGGGAGCCAAATAAGGAGTGAGCAGCCAGGACATGCAAGGGTATCCACTGTCTCCTGTGAAAAATAAGAGACAACATCAGGAACACTGTGTATCAAGCTTAACATTGTTATGTACTAAAGGTCTCCACTTACCCAGAAGCCACGCATCACCAGCTTGTAGGTTGGTTAATTTCTGCCATATCCCTGATTGCCGGATGACGAAGGAGTCATGTGCACTTCCTGGTAACTTAGCATTCAGGGACAGGATCTGGAGGGAGGCATCACATACCACCATTACATTCAGGGAGTGATAGTGTTTCCTGTTTCGAAATATTGCCTCCAGCCGTGCTGGAGGCTGAAGTGGTATGTGAGTACCATCCACAACCCCTATGATGTGTGGGAAGCCAGCTATTTGGTAAAAATTGGCCTTGGCCACACTAAGGGCACCCATATCCAAAGGCATTTAAATAAAATGATGGAGGTGCTTGAAAAGTGCCTCCATCACTGCCCTCAGGATCCGGGAAAAGGAGGATTGGGAGATGCCCGCCACTATTCCCACCGTTGTTTGAAACGATCCTGAGGCACAGAAATGTAACACCGCCATAAATTGCGTCAGTGGTGGTATTGCTGTTGGACTGTCAATTTGCCGCTCAAGATCACTTTCTATTAATGAGAGAGTGTCTATGATGATTTTGGGAGGTAGACGGTAGCGTCTTAAAACCTCATCATCGGGCATTCCAAAAAGGGTGACACGTGTTCGAAATATCTGGGGCCTTGCATGCCTACGATGCCTACGCCTGGGATGAGATTGAGGTTGGTCGGCTTCCGGGAGCATGGCCAGAACAATCCTCCCCAGATCAACCTGAAATTCAAAAATTTAAAAGTAAGGCTTTTGACCCACCCCAAAACTATATTAAAACAACTTAGCTTGATGATACCATCCATTGCTGCTTACATGCCGGGGTATTGTCATGATACGTCCAAACTGAAAATAAACAACAAAATTACTTGACACATTTCACTCTGTGCATTTTTGTGGATACATTTTGTGCTAGACCAAAGTTCAAATATGCCAAACACCCATTTAGCAAAACCGCAAAGCGACATTTAACACAGTACATCAAAACGGGTCGAAATGTTGGCTCAAAAAGCGAAAGCTAAACCATCAAAAAGTTAGAATGATTATTAAGCTGTTTAAAATGCGCTAATTAGTTCGCTAATACAAGTCACAAGAGTAACTACTAAAAATGTGCTAATTAGTTCGCTAATACAAGATAAAAAATGGACTTACCAAGAGCAAATATCTAAGATGCAAAATCAAAAGGTCTTTGGGGTCGAAAATAAACAAAATCTAAAATAGAATAAATTAGGTATCCAAAAATTACAAAATATACAAAACACAATGAAACAACAATTGAACAAAAGTTAGACTTCACAAAACTTACCAAATCAACAAACGAGGTCCCAAAAATATAAACCAACAAAGATAACGGGAAAAAAAACGCAAATCTAACCAACAAACGATTCTCCAACCTCCAACTCCTTTCTACACAATCAATAAACTCCAGCCAAGATAACCTCCAACAATCCAAAAACGCCACCTCGACTTGAGACACACCAAGCCATAAATAGTGTTTCGTTTCCCGCACAAATTAAGGAGGGATCATAGGGCCGCACAATCAATGATGCGGCCGCAAAATAAGGACGCATGTATAAATACGTCACGAAAACACATTCAAATTCTGGTGTATTTCTTGTTTGGACCGCAGACATGGCGACAGACCAGGGAAAAAATGCCCAAGAGTCAGGCGGTAAGTCTTTCATGCATTTTCTATCAACGATTAATTTGAAACATAAGATGAGGCAAGTTGTGATTTTGTGAATTCTGTAAATTTACACAAATAGGTGAGGAGGATGACATGGAAGAGGCTGCTGGGCCCAGTATTCCGGCCAAAGCGGCCAAAAAAAAAAGGCAGCCACATTTCACAAGAAAGGAGATGGAGGTTTTGATCCAGAAGTGTGTGGACATCCTGCCACAGGCAGACAGGAATATGAGTCTAAGCCAGAAGTGGAGAATGTGGGAAGAGGTAGCCGTTGCTGTCAATACGGTGGGTGATTATGTCCGTCTAGCCCGGGATGTCAAACGGCGGTAAGTAAACCCTTGCCCCCCCTAAAAACAAACCCCATTTTAAACCAAAGGATAATGGCTTCCATTTTTCCCCACAGATGGGGCGACTTCAAATATCGCCTAAAGCAAAAACTCGCGGACAGGGCTAGGCATGCAAGGGGGACAGGTGGGGGTCCCACCCCTGTGTCATTGGAGTTGACGGATTTAGAAGAGCTGGCACAGGGGTGTGTGCAGCCTGTGGAGGTGTTTGGCGTGTCCAACATGGATACGGACATGCCAGACTTTGCGGCTCCTCATGTTGGCCCAGGTAAGTATTGTGATGTCACCAACTCTGAAATGCTATTGTGCCAATATGTAGATTCTAATGTGACTCTTTTCTCATTTTTCCAACAGAGACACAGGCGGATGAGTCTGCTCCAGAGGGAAGCCTTGGGCGCAGAATTTCTGCTGGCTCTGCAGGGGAGGAACCAGTACATCCGGCTGAGGACCCTGCAGAAGCCAGTCCAGGGCGTGCCCCCTCGCAGGCAGTGGGCCTCCTCACAGAACTCAATTTCAAATCGTATTTCCATACGGAGATTCTGCAGAGGATGGACGCCAGTCTGCTACGGGTGGCTGAGGCCCTGGAGCAAAATGCTGCGGCCAACGTGACCATTGGTCAGGCCCTGGCGGAAAATACCAGGGCCAACATCCGCATCGCCGAAGCCCTGGAGCAGCTCGTTCGCCAGCACATGGTGGAGCCGACCTCCCTTCCTGCCGGAACATCAGGATCCTCCACCTCTGGCACAACATCAGCCAATCCTCCAAATGTGCCTAGCCCTGTGCCTAGTCCAGAGGCCACAACATCTGCCTCTGGACAGGCCAGCCCGATGGCATCCCGGACCCGGTCTGGCGCCCACCCTCCCCCATCCAAACGGGCGAAAAAACGGTGACAGCAATGGCGACTTTTCCCACACTCCTTCTGTGCTTGGCTCATATTCCTTTCTGGTCAAAACTTCCCTCTCCTTTCTTGTGAAATGTTTTTAAGTTATTTTTGTACGTTTATGTTATCAGTTATTGATTTTTTTTTTTATGAAAAAAAGTATCTTTGGCAGAAAAACTAAAAAAAAATATTATGCCAATTGGTTTGTGTTTAAACAATAAATTTATGAAAAAAATCTGACATTGTATTGTGACATTATTGGACAAATGGGTTACATTTAATCCTGGCCCTAAAGGCAAAAAAGGACACCAAAAACCATTTCATTTGTATAAAAAAAAGGCCTCTTGAAGGAACGTTTAAAAAAACACATAACGATGCAAATTCCACATTAAAAAAAAAAAGGGGAGCTAATTAAAACATGATGACATTATTGTCACAATAGGCCATAAACAACAAATTGAGGCCAAAAAAACCCCCCAAAAATGTACGCCAATTGATTGTGTAATCCTGACATTAGCAGGTATGATTTCCACCTGCGTACGGTTTTGTGCTATCCCAATAAACTGCTTTCCAAACACATACCAAGCCGGTTTTCAATACAACACTAATTGCTTTTGTGACTGCCCGCGATTAATCGCTGCAACATCGTGGAGTCCCGGGATGGAGGAGAAGGCCATCACCAATGTGGTCGAGTAATCCAGACCCTAAACTGTGCGAGCATTTTGAAGGGAAAGAGAATGTTCCAGTGACGTATGTGACGGTCCAAACACATTTGACGCTCGCATCTGCTAATGTATGTACGCCCCAAAAACGCCTCGCCACGCCTGCGTTTTTCCATCTCCACCCCCGTCAACACCCAAAAACGCCCTGTTCTGTCAATCACATTTGACATGTCACTTCCTGTACGCTATTTTAGGAACGACAGATAAAAAGCTCGCAATCTGCCGTACGCACATGCGCAGTGTAACACCGACGCATGCGTGGTTAGTCAACATCGGAACGCAACGAGCGTACTGCTGTTTGCGAGTGGCTCTGAATGAGGGCCATTGTGCCTTATAACCAAAGCAGGGAAATGATCAAATATAGAGCAGATGGAGATTAAATACAATAAGGTGCCCACAACATAAAAACAGCCTTCCAAGGTATCGCTTGATTCTTACATTTTCATCACATACATATTTATTGGGTTATTTAAATGCTTCAACATTGTTTTGAATATATTATTTTCAAACTATCTGTACATACTGGATGTGTTTGCTTCACTTTTCTGTTGCTGTGTTTTTCATGAATGTGGAGCTTCGTTTTTTCTTTCTTATGGGTGATATTAAAAACAATTAAGAACTCAGAGCAGGACACAGAATTTTGCATGGCACTGCAAATATGCACACACAGTATGCCAAATCACCCTGCGTGAATCATTGTTAGTGTCCTATTCCTTTTATCATTATTTACTTTCAAAATACTCAATATAACACTCTTGCTTTACCCCATTTGTTAGAAAATTAAACAACCTACATAAATAAAATGTATCTTAATTTTCCTAAACATTATAGTGTTATACTGCCTAGTAAATACATAAATTTAAGACACTGCTATTTCTAGATCATTACTGTTCTGCGTCGCCTATGTACTAAAGCAAATATGGCTAAATAGTTGTACATTGCAACTCTTTTGTCCTTAATTCCTCTGAGGAATTGTGTGCCCCAGTCTAACATAGAATCCTACGTAAGGCTATAAATTGCATGCCTGGTAATGAGATTTATCACTACTATGATAGCATTTGCGTCGGTCAGTGGTGCAAGTAGAAAAATATTCTTAGTGGTACTGTATGCACAAAAAATATGGGAGTGGCCACACGTCACGAGAGGCGTGACTACTCAAAATGGGTGTGTAGATTCTCATCTACAAGCATTTCTCTCCATTCAGTTCCAAATACACCTTACCTATATGGTGGTTTCTCTGCAATAGGGAGCCTCTTAAGAAACTGATCCTCCCTGGGCAGACCGTGTCTTCAGTCGGTATTTACTATTCATGTAGGAGATCACGTAGTCCAGAAGATACCTGTTTGTGTAGGAATATAACCAAATGCATCATCATACAACAGAGCTTCAAACAGACTTGTGCCCCCTGTCACCTCCTGCCCCTTGTGTCTCTCCAGCTTCCTGTCACATTACTTCAGCCTCCTGCCCTTGTGTCTCTCAGCCTCCCTCCCTTTGTCAATCACAGAAATATTGGGGCCCGGTACAATGATGTCTCTGCCCCCCCTCCCTTTCTATACCACCAGCCTAGCCCTTAACATCTTCGACCCCTGCTACCACACATCCCTTCCCTGTGTGTGCTAATACATGTAACAACACATACAAGACACTGTAATACTGTAAGTGTACCCCATTGAATTGAACCCAGGAAAGATGTTAAGGTACACTATATATATATATATATATATATATATATATATTCATTAGAGTGGAAATTAAATATAGCAACAATACACTTACCACACACTTGTCTCTTCCAGTTCTTCTTGTTGACAGAGGCCCTGATTCAGAGCCGGATGCTCTGACAGAGCGCTCGCTCTGAATCAGGGCGTCTTTTTTTTTATTTAATGGAGTGGCCAGGAGGCCGCTCGCATTGCTGTGGGTTGCCACCCACAGCTAATGCGAGCGGCCAGGATGATGGTCGCGATGGTCAAGACCATCGCGACCATCGGGCTTGCGACGAGACCCTTGTGGTAGGGGGTCTGGGCGCCCCTGTCATTATCGGCGCTATCTACAAGATAGCAGCGCCGAGCGGCAGGGCCATGTATGAACGGTCATACCGCATGACCGTTCGGCCGGCTGTAGCTGTCATCATCGACAGCTACAGCCTGGCGCTAGCCTATCCCCACAGCAGGGACAGCGCTGTCCCTGCTTCGGCGGCTGCCGGCTCCAGGTCTGCGATACTTGCGAGATCCCGCGCATGCTCAGTGGAGCCGGCCGGGACAGATACACAGCGCATCAGCACTAGGCTGATGCGCTGCTGTCTCTAGCGGGTAGCGCCGGAGCGGGGAGTTAACGCTCCCCCTCTCCGGCTGATGAGATGTTCTTACATCTCATCAGTAGTGCTTCCTGCTGTGCCTCGGTAAAGAGGCGAAGCGAGAAGCGTTATAGCGGCACGGTAAGTGCCGCCATCATACATCTACCCCATTGTGCCTTATAACTAATGCAGGAAAATAGCACTGCTTATACCATTTGAATGTAGAATTATTTTTTCCCAAAGTGAATAATAGCTACATAAGGGGGGTGAGATGCAATCAGGGAGATTACTAGACTCTTCAGGGAGTCAGGGAGATTGCTACTATTTCAGGAAGTCTCACTAACAATCAGGAAGAGTTGGCAAGTATGGGCTACTGTAAAGCCATCAATATTAATGCAGCTATTGGTGAACTTGCCATTTGATTCAACTTCTGCTGGTGAAGCACAGCTGAGCTGAGGGGAGACAGCCAGGAAGTGTGGTACATGAAGTTGCTGCTAGAATCCCAAGACGATCACCTGCTGGCAACCATGCTTACTCTCCCGATAGATGCGGGAGGCTCACGATTTTTAGGGTAAGCCCCTGCACCCCCAGAAGAGTAGGCATATCTCCCGCATCCCGCCCACTTGCTAGTGAGGTAGGCAGGATGGGGAGATTTTACAGGGAATTTTCAGGTCCGCGAGTAGGGGGTGGGGCTAAAATGGCACAATCGCGTCATTTAGCCCCACCCCCTGCTTCCGGACCCACGAATTGCGGCCTTTATGGTGGTGAGGCGAGGCCTAATAACGTACAATCCGGCCCCACCCCCAAAGATGTCACACAATCTCCTCTTCGGGGAATGTAGAATGTCAGTATGAGCCATGAGCCTGACTCAAAGTTGTACACAAACATGATGGCTTGCGTACAACTCAGATGGTGGCCAATCGGTGCATGCACAGGATCTGTACTGCACGTGCCGATAAGTGTTGGCGGCAATGGTTGCAAAGCCCCCTAAACTGATGTTCACTCCCTTGATCCGATGCTTCGTCCTCAGATGCAGCAGCGGATCACAGAAGCCATTAGGAGGAGTCTGTTCACACAAGAAGCTTCCTGCGGCATTAGCATAATTTTGCGTTGCCGCTGAATACAAAGACGCAGTGTCAATGCGATTAGCATATAACTCTGATTTAGGCCCTATCACTGTCATTCACTACCTATACTGAGCAATCCTCAACTTATGCTGGAGAAGGCCATCTCCTTTATGTTGCATGAGCACTCATTGATTGGCCTTCTGTCTACTTGGTGAAGCTCTGTGGATATTGTTCTTCGTGTCTGCAGAGACCGTATTTGCAGCACCTGCCACTTAGCAGAGATCACAAAAGGAGGAATAGATGGCAACAACTATTACAGTTTAACTATCTGGATGCACTGCCCAAAATAAGATGGTATTCTGAAAGATCTTCAATAAACAGTTTACATAACACTCCATGGGATACAAGGGTATGGATCAGGGGCAGGACTATGGTAGACAATGGAGGCGCCTGCCGCCGAGCTCCAGCTCTGAAGGGGCACCTCCTCCATTGTCCACAACATATTCACTCCACTTAGGGCTGAAACTATGTACCCGGAGTGTACCGTCATGTCGGCCCAATACACGGCACCCCTTCCCGGCACCTGAGAAGCCACCACACACTAGTGGAGAGCTCTGTGTCAGACCATCAGTTGCTGCCTTCGTCTATCTATAGCCTGTCTGCATGCAAATTGCTACATTATATGTCAGCGTTTGTGACTGGGGGGGCACCAAATTATAACTTGCCTCTAGGCGTCTGGGATGAACTTACGCCACTGGTATGGATTTACATAACACTCCATGGGATACAAGGGTAGGGAAACCTTGTCTATTTTTTTGTTTGTACCCCAATAGGGATGAGCGGCGATATCTCAGACCGCTACATGTGATATTTTAGTTATATTGGCTCAATCAATGGGGTCTATTCACCAAAGGCCCCCATACCCAATGCGATTCAAAGCTGGTAAGATGTGTTGTACGATTGCCCTTGAAATTCTTCCCTTGAAATTTTTCATAAGATGTGGTTAAATGGTGTACGATTGATCGTTATGATCATAGGATAAGATGCATAGAAGGGTATCACATTGTACTCAAAAGATCGCAGATCTCTCTGCAAAACCATCTGATCTGCGATCCAACTAGAGGACGGCGGAGACGCGCATCGGGGTCGCAGAACACACCAAATTCACCTATTTTCACACGATTGGTCTGTCCAACCTGTCGTAACTGGCCATATCGTGTAAAATATCATCCTGTGTAGGGGCACCTTAAAAGCCTTGGAGAGAGAAAGTGGATGGAGATACAGTACCAACCAATCAGCTTATGTCACTTTACAGGCTGTGGGGCATATTCAATTACCCGTGAAAAGTCCCATCCTTTTCGCCTGCCGGACTTTCCGCCTACATCGCGTGTTTTAGCAGAAAACACTTTTCGTGCACGTGGCTGCTTTTCGCCATATTCAATTCCAAAGGACGCGAAAATGCGTCCCGGCGAAACTCAAACAGGCGAAAAGTGCTGTCAGATTTGGGGAAATCAGCCTGACACCCCCCAAAAGATGCACTGACATGGGGGATCACTATTGATACCCCCAAATAGCCCTGCTGAAGGTATTTGGGGTGCTTAAATGCTCTCAATAGCTGCTATTTAGCATCTTTGCACAAGTGGTGAATAACAGCATTTAGCAGATTTTTTTTCCCAAAAAAAAGTAGTCCCAGCAAATTTGGGGTACATGAAAATGGGTGCAAGCATTCTTAAAAATCGCTAAAGTGAGGTTTAAAATACGTAAAAAACGCATCTTCAGCAAGCACATGTAATCGAAAAACACCAGGGGGAATACTTGGGGGACCCCCCTGGAGTCTATTTCGCTAGTTTTTCAGTTTGTCCCCCAACCTTGGTCTTTTTCGCCCCCCAAAACAAAAGTACTTTTTTGGGGTGATCTAAAGTATTTTTTAAACTTTTTTTTTTATGCAGTTTACCTTTGGGGGACTGTCCCAAGGCTGCAGGTGTGTTCCAGCAACTTTGCACCCCAAACCCCCAATTCTGCATTTTTTTCACCTGCATTGAGAGGCGAATCCACTGGTTACAAGGCGCAAACTTTTCGCACCGGTGCAAAGTCTTTGGAATTGAATATGGTGATAAGTTTTCACCAAGTGAAATGACGTTATCGGCGGAAACTTTTGGCTGAAAACGCCTTATCACGGCTAATTAAATATGGCCCTAGGAGTCGATTGGTTGGTACTTTGGGGATCATTCAGACCCGCTCGTGAGCGGCAGTACGCTCGCAAGCGGGTCGATTTTCCTCCACTGCGCATGCGCATGATGGAGGGAGCTCCGTCGTGCACATGTGCGAGCGACGGGTTCTCCATCGCTCCGGGTCTCGCACCAAAGGGGGCGTGCTGTCGATGTTGATTGACAGCACGACCCCTTTGGTGGGCGTGCCTACCGTCTCAAGCCGGCCCCACTGACATCGAGTGATTTTGGCTCTGATAGAGCCAAAATCACTCCAGGGCTTGCGGCAGCGAGACCCTACCGCAAGGTCTCCATCGCAAGCCCGATGGTCGCGATGGTCAAGACCATCAACATGGACGCTCACTATAGCTGTGGGTGTTAACCCACAGCTATGCGAGCGTCCATAAGAACGCTCCTAAAAAGGTAGGAGGGCCCTGATTTAGAGTGAGCGCTCTGGTCAGAGCGTTCAGCTCTGAATCAGGCCCATTATCTCTCTCCACTTTCTCTCTCTATGGCTTAGTGAATAGACCCCAATATATCATGTAGATTGATTCTCGGTGCGATATACAGTATATATTGTCCTCCTCCCAGCTCTCATCTCCAAGGACCAGCCTTGCACACAGTACCCATCTGCACAGTAGCAAATATCGGTAATCGGAAATATCATATTAACGTAAAAATATTTTCTTATGTATCATTTCAGATATGGCGAACCCACATCGATTCAGGATATCAATACAAGACCACCGATTGGCCACCCTTACACACCATAGAAGTACTAGCAAAAATAAGTGGGTTTTTAACTGCTAAATTAAAAGGAAAAGTGTGCAGCAAAACTCAACTCAATTCTATCTGCCTCATACAGTGCATTAACACTGGGTCCTTTCTTTTGAAATAGAAATAGTGCTATATTTAACAATATGTCTGTGTGACCAAAAATCTCCTACCTCTCTAACAAAAAATGTCCCCCTCCAATTCTGTAGTATTATTATTATTATTACTATAGACTTGTGCTTAGTTATGACTGTGTCTGTATACACTGCAAATAAACCTTTATTGTAAAACAGGTAAATGGATGGCCCAGAGAACAACAGAAACCACTCTGTATAGTAGGACACAGAAGGCACACCACCAAGCTGGCAGAGGGAGTGAGGTGTCCGGGCTCTCACAGGTGAGCGGTGCAGCCTCACACGGACGATGACTGGGAGGGAGCCGCCGTGTCCCCGCCGCTGTGAGTGTGTTGTGACTCGGCTGCTGCTGCGGTTCCCCGGCTCCTGCTGGCTGGGGATGTGTTGCTGTGTGTAGTGACTGCCGGCCTGGCTCACTTTCGCCCAGCCGGTCACCTCCTGAGTGCTGAGTGTCTAAGCGCCGCTGGCTGCACTGAAACGTTTGGCTCTTTCTCTTAGTAACAGCTTTTTACATTCTGCCTCAATTCCTCTCCAGCCTAATAACTTGCCCCCTCCCCCCATCATCTATCTCCTGGATTTACCCCCTCCTCTCCCCTCTTCTCACCAGGGTAATAACTGCATATCACCAGCCTTCCTAGCTGCCTATCTGCTTGGGGAGGGAGCTGCATATTTTGCAACAAAATCCAGGTAAGTGCCCTTGTTGTGCATGCCCGGGGTAAGATGGGAGGGAGGAGGTGGTGCAGCCACTGGGGAGGGGGAAGAGTTGGGGTCCCTGCATGTTTAGATGCGGCTGGGTGGGGGATGGGCACTGTAAGCCATATACCATAGTGAGATGCTTAGATGCCCTGTGTGCTGACATGTAATGTACGTGCTATTGTGTATGGACATAGCGGGGTGGGGGAGCTGGAGGGAATCCCAGACTGAGGAGCTCACTATCATGGTGGGGGGAGGGGTGGTGCTGCTGAGGAAGCTTAACCGCTTCATTGCTGGAGAGGGCCCAACAGCCCATCCCCCACCCTAGTCTCTCCCGTCACAGTACCCTTCCCCCACTGGTTAACCCTATCCTGGCACAGAACACTTCTGGGTGAGAGGTGAGCTCACTAGGAGATCAGTCTGTCTCTTTGTAACCTACTGTATGTATGAAATCATCTGAATATCTACCGCATGTGTACAGTATTATACTGTGCTTACCATTTATAGCTTAGATGTCTAGCTTAGTGTATATATATATATATATATATATATATATATATATATATATATTTATTGCAACCTGGGAACAAGAGAGGTCTATGTACAGTATGGGAGTGGGGGTGGGGAACTAGCATATGCTCACTGGCTCTCTTGTCTGTTGTATTTGAGTTTGTGTGGTTGCCATAGTTCGCAAAGGTAACTTTCCAGGGTTATTTCATTATACATATTCTGGTGTAAAACTGCTTTTCCTTGTGGGCTATTTGATATTTTTTTCATAGGGTATTTATTACAGCTTTATTTATGTATATAGACACATTGTTTACTTTTAGAAGTATTGTGTTTCCTGAGTGTTGCATAATGATTACATACAGAAACTATGGCACTGGCTGATCTGGATACTTACAGAGGTGATTGGATGTTATTGTAACATTGGTATTTATTATTTTTTTTTATTCATATTTATTTCAATGCCAGAGGTTAAGGGTAGTGTCTTACAAGTGTATTTCATTAGGTATTTATAATTGCTTAAAATGTAAATAATTTCTACGAGTGAAAGTGACATATCAAGCGAGAAGTTTAAAAAACGCAGATGGCTAAATTTTTTATAAGTGTGCAAAGCTCTGAATAAAAATGTTCTCAAATTGAAATACATTATATTTGAACAAACCCTATCAAACGGAGCTTTTTTAGCGCTCTTTTATAAACTGCGAGACTTAAAAGCGCTGTGCTTTACCAGCTGCAATAAAAGCACTGTCCAATTAGACATGAGCACTTCAGAAGCTGAAAGAGCCCATGTGGGACAACGCTAAGAGGGTTCTATGCTCACAGTGACCTGCAATGATGGTCAGTGCTGGTTTCCAATGATGATAACGATCTTTTGTCAAAAGCTGTAATAGAGGATTCTAAAATGACGGCTTTACAATTGTATTATAAGGGCTTTTTGCAAAGACAAATGTCTCTTTGTATCCCCCGCTGCCACCACCAACACAATGTGTTTATTTTAAGGAATAATCAATAATTCAAGGTAATTAGGAAACGTGTGTCTCTCAACCTTTGTTGAATTGATTATTCCATCATGCTCTGTCAGCCTTAGGTTGCCCACTCCATTTATGTATGCAATACCTGTGAAGTAACAAGCACATTTATATTAAAACTCATATCTAAAGACACAGTGGTACCCAACAAAACCCTCCAACTATATCCTTTTGAATAATAAATATAGGGGCTGATTCAGAAGAGGATGCAGCTGGTGATACTTGCGCAGATTCCCGATTATGGGGAATCTGCGCATGCACAGGACCCGTTCCGCACATGTGCACAACAGATCCTGTGAGGTTGGTTGTAGGATCCCCTATGCTTCTGCCTGATTGACAAGCAAAGGCATTTGCGGGGCGGTGCAGGGGTGGGGACGGCCTGCGCTCCTGGAAAGTGCCAAGACTAGGGTCTATGGATGCAGACTTCTTGGCCTCGCAAGCCGGCTAGCCTGCGTAAGCTGAGGCTTACTCAGCTGGCTGGTGCCGCACAACTCGCGACCGATGGCTGCATTGGTGATCCCAGGCTGTGACCTCGGTCCTTGGGCAGCACAGATGGCGTAATGGTTAGCATTACTGCCTCACAGCACTAAGGTCATGGGTTCAATTCCCACCACGACCCTACCTGTGTGGAGTTTGTATATTCTCCCTGTGCTTGCGTGGGTTTCCTCCAGGTGCTCTGGTTTCCTCCCACACTCCAAAAATATACTGGTAGTTTAATTGGCTACCAACACAAATTAATCCTAGTGTATATGTGTGTGATCATGTGATAGGGAATATAGATTGTAAGCTCCACTGGGGCAGGGACTGATGTGAATGGCCAAATATTCTCTGTAAAGCTCTGCGGAATATGTGTGCGCTATATAAATAACTGGTAATAATAAATAATAATACTAAAGCAGGGCCGTAGATAGGGTAGTGCGGCCGGTGCCATCGCACAGGGCACCACAGGTCAGGGGGCGCTGTTTGGACCTGTCAAATTTCTGTTTATTATCATTCTTGCTTGTAGCTTCCTCTTATTTCATCCCCAGCATCTCCTGGCCTATCTCTTCCCTGGCCCTTCCCCATGAAGCCATGGCCCTTTTTTGGGTGCATTGTGTCCCTTTGAAAAATGAGGGGACGCCAATACTCTTTCTGGCACAGGGCACCAAAAAGTCTACTTACGGCTCTGTACTAAAGTACTATATATATATATATATATATATATTGTAGTACAAAAAAAGGATATAGACACAATAGTTGCTTGAAAAAAAGATCAACGCTGGCTGAATCAGTGCCCTAGTTGATAGGCGCAGTGGGCAGGTTCAGAGAACTATAGCAAAAAGGCTACCATGGGAGAGAAGATCATGGTAGGGAAATGGGAAGAGGACCCTGTATATAAGAGCTTGCAAAGTATAGGACAGGGGTACTCAGACGTAGGCGATCCCTCTCCCGCAACCTCCATCCAGTAGCGAAAACTAACACTGTGCACATGCGCAGTGTCAGATTCCCCTGGAGGAGTCTTTCTCCAGTGGGAAAGACACCACCAAAATGCCGGGGAAGTAACTTGCAGGGACATCCGTTATCGGTACTGACAACTGCTGTCCCTGTGAATGTCGACATTCTGCACGGATCGGCAGTGGAGGGTTAGGCTATGAGAGGAGGTTACGCACTAGGGGGAGGGCTAGAGGTTAGGGTTAGACATACCACCGGAAGTGACGCAGAATCCACCAGAACATATCCGGATGTCACTGCTGGAGCCACGTTAACAGGTAAGTCACCATTAGACTACCAGAGATGTTTTGTCAACATTTTAATCATGTTAACATTTAATCAGTGTCAACATGCTGTATAATGTCGATACTACGCTGTAACATTTTTATTTCTCATGGAACATAAATCATTGCGGGGGTGGGCATATCTAACAAGTTTGGGACTAAACAGTTATGCACATTTTTATCAAAAAGTTTGCACAGAGAGGGGCTAATTATCAGTTGTGAGCAAAGCAAAAGGAGTAAGTAAAAACCATGTTGCATAGCATTGGGTGCAAAAATACACTTATTTGTTTTTGCATGCAGTATAAATACTCTCTGCTTTTGCATGTAACCTAGAAATACTGGACAGATTTATTTTTAATCTAAATCTCTCTGCACATTTTGGGGCTGATTCTGAGTCAGACAATCTCTGTGCATGGATGCAAACAGTATGTTTTTGCATAGAGCGCTTACGCACTTTTGCACATATCTGTCCTATTCTGAGTCGTGCAGAGCTCGGCTGGTTCTGTCTTTCTGTGAAATTGTCAACAATGCAAGCGCTTGGAACTGCCCTGTCTTATGGGAGTGTTATGGGAATATTATGGGAGTGACGTGGGCATGTATCAAACGCTCTTTGTGATCCTGTGTCCTGCATACAGGGAAGGTAAGATCAGTAGGCGGCCCAGTTTTGCATTTGCATTAGCCCTACGAATTCTCGCATAAGCGAGTGAATCTGTCTTCTGTAGGTGCCCACAGCTACAGCCATTTTGCATTCCTCTCAATATCGGCCCATTTAAATATGCCCCGTGTAGTGCAAGTTGCTTCCTTGTTTTGCTTTGCCCACAACTCAGAATATGCACCAGAATGCAAGAGGTTTATATTTTGTATAAAGGTATGGGCTGCAACAAGTACGGTACAAATGGAAAACGTGTGTCAAGGAAAACAGTGGTCGTGGTTTGAACTGACTTGCAGCTTTATATAAGTAAGAAAAGCAAACGTGACATATAAAAGGCAACTAATGAGATCCATATTAAGGTGGTATTTATGAAGTGTACCTGACACTATTATGAGGGACACTATTCCGAGAGAGGACTGACAATAAGATTTCCTCTCCAGTTGGCTATTGCAGAAATCTGCTGTGTGACTCTTTCTGGTGTGGGCTTGTGAAACCCAGTGTAACGTAGCTTTATAAATACTGTATTGGGTAACTGTGCAGTCCTTAGAGGATGTATTGCTTCACCAAAGGAAGCCCTTACTTTCTCTTAGTGCCAGCCCTCCTCCACAAAAAAAAAAACAGCACAAGGGAAGAGAGTGGGTAGTTGACATACCACCCTGTGCCAGTCTCTTCCTGTTTTTGCATGTGGTTAAAGTAAAAATACTATTTTAAGCATTGCTATGTGTTTGAATGGCATGATAAACAAGTCTGACTGTTGCTATAGTAAAGAAACACCTAAAAGGAAGGGACAGTCACTTCATACAGGAATAAGATAAGGAATAAGTTCCAATTTGTCTTTCTATAGCTGGGTACACACTGGAGCGATATCGGGCCTATAAATCTTCGGCCGAATCTGAACAACATGTCGGCCGGATTGCTCAGTGTATACGGCCAGTCTGCGCGCTCCCGTAGTCCTTAGCGATATCTGTCGGCCATGCTGCATTCCCAATCGGACGATATCGCATGTGGCGCCGTGCAAGGTAATGAAGGACATAATGAGGGATCGTTCCATCTTTCATTACATCATTCTGATGTGTATCGTAGAGACAATATGTCAGCCCGTCGGCCGCCATATCGGCCGGGTACACCTCATCTAGTAAGTACCCAGCATTTGAATAGTTCTACGTTAAGGGTAAGATTTATCAAACCTTCAAGTTGAGGTGTTGTCGATAGTAACCAGATTCTTGCTATCATTTAGCTAGTTCAGTCTATAAAATGCTAGGTAGAGTTGAATTGTTGCTATGACCAATATACGCTTGTCCTTTTTACAAGGATTGGTAAATCTTCACTTGTATGTATGTTAGTACTAATTTTTAAATAAAAAAATATATTTAATTATCGTTTATATAGTAGTCTAATCTACATTTTTTAACTCCTAACTGTGCCTAGCATAGATTGGTAGCTTATGCTTTGACGGCACAATTTCCTCTGCACGCTTCACTATGAGCTTAGTGCATGTGGCTCTGGGATGAAGGTAATTGCATACACTACAGTACTTAGAGATGAGTAGAGGTAATAGTGACAAGTTGTTCTGATAGCTGGGTCACAGGTACAGTATCATCTGCTACCAGCGTATGGTGAATACAGAACAAAAATAAAAATGATTCTATTATTTGCTAACATCAAAAGACTATGGGGCCTATTCATCATCGGATTAAGTATTGATCTCGCTGCGAGGGATACTTAATATCCAACTTGCAGCGGGGCAAACTTTGCACTGGAGCAATTCATCATTGGTCCGGTGTGAGAACAGCTGCTCCAAATAGCAGCTGTCCCCTCGGTTAGTATTGCAGCTACAGAAGTAGCTGCTTTACTTGCCTCCTCCCCGTCGGCACGGCTACGCATGGGTGACTCCAGGTCACGCATGCTCAAAGTCGTTGGGGAGGTAGTGAGAAGGCGGCGAGGGATCTGCTCGGATCTCTCTTCGCATTCCCTGGTACTCCTTCCCATAGGAAGGAGCAGGGATCTGAGAACAAGCTCCATCTGAAGATGGTGCTTGTTCTCGCAAGCAAACTCTGAAAACTTTCAGTTTTCGGAGTTTGCAGAATATCAGGCGGTCCATTTGGGACCCCTGATGATGAATTGCCCGGTAACTAAAATATGCGGAAACTAGCATTTCCGCATGGTTACCAGGCCATTTATCGATTGTGAATAGGCCCCTATGTATTTTGTTGTGTATTATGAGGTTACATATATAGATGAGTGAAATATCAAAACGTGTTGATTGGAATATTTGCCTCTTTTTGCATTTGTCTGAGAATTCCCTGGTGGAATTTTGCATTCTGTTCACAGACTTGACAGTTGGGGTCCCAGCTCTATTATTAGGGGTATATTTACTAACGTGCCTGTTTTTAGAAGTGGAGTTGTTGCCCATAGCAACCAATCAGATTCTGGCTAGTATCTTCTAGACCAGCTCATCCAGCTGCAGTACTGCTGAGTAAACTAGGAGCAAGTGACCTCTGATACGTGCTCCCACATCAGGTGATTGCCGCAGCTGTGCTTCCCTGTGGTTCCACCCACGGCGGCTACGCTACGGCAGAGCGAGTGACTGCCGCCCAGCCCTGCCGAAAAATCACACAGCAGCCCTGCCTATTCAGTATATTTTGCTCCTCTATTGCACGTACCTCCTTGGAGCCGGTAATTACCAGTGAAATGTGCCTGTGTTTAAATTTTATTTACAAACTACAACAATATCACTGTAATAATTAAATGCATTGCTGTTTTCTATGAAACATTTGTTTGCATTGTCATTAAGTAGCCTTGAATTGTTCGGTTATTAGCCAGATTTTTTTTTCTACAATTTTAGTAACTCTTTAGGAGGTTTTATTTTACTAAAATAGCTCACACCTCAATTAAGGTTGGCGACCACTATTCTAGAAGATGTTACATAAATGATAAGTAGAATCTGAATGGTTGCTATGGGCAACAACTCCTCTTCTAAAAACCCGCACTTTAGTAAATATACCCCTTAAAGTATATGTGTATACATATAAAGTGCAGAATGGTGGCACAGTAGTGGAACTCTAAGGAGCAAATTCAATTAGCCGGGAGAGAGACGAAATTCCATTGCAACGGCGGCAGCGGCACTTCATCTCTGCACCATCTCACCTCAAACTCTCAATTTGTATATGCAATCCTAAGGGGCTGTGAACAAATGACAGCGAATCCTGGGCTACCATAATTGGGGCATATGGCCACACTAAAGGAGCCTACACACTAGGTCATATTTTACACCATTCGCCCGATTTCTACTCATCGGAACGACAAATTGTGTAAAATATGTCCAAATCGTGAGTGTCCACTCACGATGCCGATGTGTGTACCCGCTGGTCGTACATCACATCTTCAGATCTTGCATATTGCAGGCAAGATTTGCCAATCTCATACACGATTTTGTGCAGTAGATAGAGTTTGTGCACGATAGATCTTAAGTCAGATTGGACACCATATCGTGTCCTGGAGAGCCTGGGAGCTGCTGGGGAGAGTTCAAGGGAAATACCTAACGATATCGCATCGTGAGCACATCGATAGTGTGTAGGCACCTTTTACTTGCGCCGCATGCTGACTCATGACATAATGAATTGATCCCTAAGATTGTATCACATGACTTTGGCACTTCTGCTACTGTTCCACTGCATAACATTATTCACAGGGACTTTCTAATCTCTAGTTATATACCAGTGCAGTGAATGCTGTGTACAAATATTTAAATATATTTTCTTCCCAACAGAAAAAAATCTCAGTAAATTAGCCATTGCAACATTATGTTCTTAACTAGCTACTGTAGATTGAAGGCTCTTTCCTAGTCAGCCATACCTGCCTTGTGATGCTGGGGTGATTTAAAGGTAAAGATTGCTACTGCTGTCATTGGGATTCAGCAGTAAATGCAAGTTCACTGCTGATCGCAGATTCACGATTATCGGTAATCTGCACGTACGCAGGACCAATTCTGCGAGTGTGCAGAATGGGTCCTGCGTAGTCACATGCGAACCTTTAAATGCCTCTGTCTGATTGACAAGTAGAGGCATTTAAGGGGCGATGCGCAGGCGCATTCGGTCACGTGTACGCCCCGTTTTCTGGGAGTGGCTAGCTCAGGATCTGCGTTTATCAACACAGTGTCCTGGGCTCGCAAGCCGGCCAGCCTGAGTAAGCTGAGGAAGCCTGAGCTCATCTGGCCAGAGGCCCGACGCCGTCCACCATCGCGAACACAGATAGTCGCGATGGTAATCCCAGCCTGTGACCTGCGTCACAGTGCTGGGATCGCATATGCAGCAGGGAGTGTCATACACCTCCTGCTGAATTTGCATTATTGCAAGGATCACAATTCATTGTTGTCACGTTGCGTGCACTCAAAAACATATGTATATTTGTCAATATGCAGAGTTACATGCATCTATGTGGCTAGAGCACCTCTTTCTGCGCGCTTAGATTCATACCCATCATCAGAATCAGGGCACATTTGCATCACCCCTGTCCTTGATTCAAAAGATGAAAACAGGCAAAATTTTGTATAGACCCTGTTGACACACCCTCTGTGACTCTGCCTAAATCAGAGCACCCAGTTACCAACCAGTTACGCATCTTCAGCCACAAGTGGAGATGAGATTGAGTTTTTATAACTCCTGTACTTGTGGATGCTCGGCAAATGTTTTATTCTAAATCAGGCCTATAATGTGTAAAAGTTAGCTCCTACCAATTATATCATTAGCGTTCTATCATTGGATGGTAATTTGGCAGTGTTATGTTGTTCTCTGTGGAGATGCTGCAATACGTGTAGATAAGTCTTTGTGGATTAAGCTTTGCTTATATTTTGAACAATAAGAGAAAAAAAACAAAACAGTTGCATATACAGTATAGGTAGTCAGAGGTGGGCACAATAGCCACTAAGTTTTTTTTGGTGCAGCTGCTACTGTGTCTTTATGGTAATTATATGGCCGATGGGGATTCTATTGAGATGCCCACTGGCTGTGCCGCAATTCCACCAATGTGCATACAAAGACGCACTATTGGCGCACAGTCTGCCAGCCAGACTATTGGACTTTGCACCTGCACACCTGTGACTGGTAGCCAACCTACCCACAGAAACATCCATCGAAATGTCATGGATCTCCATGCATTTTCAATCTGCGTCTCTGTGCGGTAACCAGTGTGGTGCATGCGCTGTGCCGCCCAGATGCCATAGCAGAGAGAAACCACCGGACACTTGCGTCTGATGTTTTCCCTGTGTCTACCTCTGAATCCCCACCAAAAAACTCTCTTTAATAATATAAATTCCAACACCACTAGCTGTAGCCAAATCTTTACTACTTACAACATGTACAGGCATGCATTATTTTATAACATAACATACTTATTTGCCTCATGGCTATATATGTACTGTACACTTTATTGTTTGCTATTATTAAAAACAATTATGTTTGAAATATTCATTAGGCTGAATTACATATTTATTTTTACAAAAAGAATAAGGCCTCTACTCTAGCGCAACATGGTGCTCATGGTTAAATTCAAAATACATTTTAGGAACCATCTAGAATAATAAGTAACATTATCTTTGTGAAGATAATAAAATTACATACTTGCTGTATTCGGTCTGCGGAACACAAGGGCAGGGCACTAGAATACGGGTGCAACTACCTCAGCCTATAAACTTCATGTCCATATGGCTCTCACAAGAGACCTTTTTTACAATTCAAAATACTTTACTGGAAATGCTTATTTTCTAGGGATTCTGGCTCCTAATGCACCAGGATTAGTAGGATTAGTGGGAATAGAGTTGTATAACTGTTTTACAGCACTTGACTAAGAAAACTTTGTCACATTTTCTGGATTACTGCCTTAGAGAAAGTTAAGTGCTATCCAAGTAGTATGTGATAGATGGCCAAGGGAATGCAGAAGCCACCCACCATATTCCATTGTTACCCCCTTCCCACAATTAAAGTTTGTGTGTATAAAGTCAAAGTAGAAGTTCACTTTATAACCTATCCTGCATCATTTTTCATATGTTCCATAGTTTTTGTAAAATAAATAAGGGTAATATTTACACTATGAAACAAATGACTTACATATTGTTGTTGGACACACATGCTACCATATTTGGACAAAAATGGTATGTGTATAGTCCCACAACAGTTGACATGCTACAAAAAGACATGGACAAAATCGATTTTGCCCATAAATCCTATTGGAGGATGACCGTTAGAGTTACTAGAAAATCTTCAATCTATTCTAAATTCTATTGCATTTCAATAGTTAGATGGCTACAAACATCTTTGTGGGGCATTCTTCAATCAACCCCTGTTTTGATTTTGTGGTATAAGGCTCAGGTTTGTGGATCGAAGTTTGCATTACAGCTAATATTCTTAAATATTTTTAAATGGCGGTTAAATAATAGTTTGAAATCCTATTCAAAGAAGTTCGGATTTTGCCATTGCGTACAAGGTTTGTTCACATTTAAAAAACATTAAAATATATTCATTTTAACATGATTAAGCTTAAAAGAGAGCCAAGTTCAAGCAATTTGAACAGGTTCTTACATGGTTGAACTGGCTCGAACATGGTCAAACTCGCTCAAATTTAAATCTTATTTACTTTTCTTTTTTATCAATCCAATAAATTCAAGTGACTTTTCAAATTCTTGTACAAATATGATGAACTGGTTTAAGAAACAGTCTGGGATAGATATGAGCATCTCTAGTAACCACTACATGCCAGAGGTATTGTATGTGGAGAGCTAAAAACACTTAGGCATTGTGCAGGATACAAACAATGTCATGACAGTTAAATAGTGGTTGAAATTTGCTTACATGTATACTCCCTTACTGTAGGCCACTGTGTTAGGTACATTTGCTTGTTAATGCAAATATCAAAGTGACCTTGGAATGATTGTTGGTGCCAGATGGGGTGGTTTGAGTTTCTTAGAGTGTGCAAAGTTATAAACACCCAGGGAGCAGCAGTACTGTAGACAAAAACACGTGTGTAATAAAAGAGGTCACAGGAGAATGGCCATATTTGTTCAAGCTGACAGACAGGAGACAGTGACACAAATACCCATGCGCATGCTGAACATCATCCCTGACTGCACAGCTTGTCGAACCTTGAAATGTATGAGCTACAGTAGCAGAAGAACACACCAAGTTCCACTTCTGACATCTGAGAACAGGAAATTCAGATTACTGTGGAGTGTGGACTCAAGCTCACCCAATCAGAACAACTGAAGATTGGGTAAATGTTGGGTGGTATGCGACATTTCTGCTGCGACATGAAGATGATAGGGTCAGAATTTGACAAATATAATATGAATCCATGCATCCATAATGCTTTTTGTCAACTGTTCAAACTTGTGGTGGTGTACTGGTGCTTCTGTGCCGCCTCCTATCTGTAACTCACGGGGATCTGCTGTTCTGCTCTCTGCCGGTTTGAAATCTGCAGCTGGTTTGTGGGCATGCACTGGATTGTGATCCTGCCCATGCGCACAAATTGACAAACAGCCCAGGCTTCTAGGGACTGCATTGGCTACAACCAGATAGGGCTGCCGTTATAGTAGGGGAGTGGCTTCCCACTGGGAGCGCTCTCTGTGCTAATTGCAGTCCAGACTGGCAGTCCTAGGATAAGAAAACACATCCCCTGGGACTGCCTGCCCAGCATCCAATGGGAAGCCACTGCTTGGGTAGTGCCTACGGGTGGTGGACAGGTTGGGGAGATAATACCAGGCATAAATGGTCCATAGGAAGGGGTTGGGGCTAAAATGACGCGATTGCGCCATTTTAGCCCCATCCCCTCTCCACAGTCACGTGATTCACTGCATTTTTCCATGGTGAGGTCTAATGATGTGACCAACCGGCTCCTAGGTAAAATCCGCCACTGCTCCTGATCATGTGCATCCTTTTATGGCTGCGATCTACTCATCTTGTAATGGCTATCTCCAGCAAGAAAGCAGACCATGTCACAAGACACACATCATCTGAAGCTGGTTCCTATGAACATAACAATGAGTTTAATGTACTCCAATGACCTCAACAGTCAACAGATCTCAATCCAACAGAGCACATTTGGCGGAACAGGAGAAACGCAGCACATATGTGCAGCTGACCAATCTGCATCAACTGAGTGATGCTATAATGTCAACATGGACCATAAGGAGCTTGTTGAATCCATGCCACAAACAAATCAAGCTGCTCTGAGAACATAGGGGTTACAAGGTTGGGGTACCTAATTAAATGGACACTGATTGTGTTTGTGTGTGGTGTCTGCAGGGCCGGATTAAGCGCCACATGGGCCTGGGGCTGAAAATGTTCATGGGCCAGTTATGAGAAGCAGAGGAGCTGGGACCAGTGCTGTGTGGATGTGGCCAGTGCCATGTGGGCGTGTACATCCTCTACATTTTCGGACCCAATGTTTTCCTAAATTGTATCATTTTGTGAGAAAACTAGAATTACTATTTTAATACTTGTGATTTTAGGGCTGTCTGTGTGGCCAGTCAGGCAGCTGGTCATCATCATACTGCCATTTTGATGAGCCTATGTTTATGTTGGGGCCTGGAGCTGTAGCTCCATCCGCCCCATTGTTAATATGGCCCTTGGTGTCTGTGGATGTCCATCTATATTATTGAATTCATTAATGTCAATACATTCTCTGGGACTACAGACCTCAGTAATACCGGACCATATATTACATGAGTACAAAGCTTTGTGTGAGCAGAAAACCTCTGTATTAGAAGCTATTTATAAAATGTGTCATTTGCATGACCGTGTTAGACAGTCGGGCTGGGACAGTGTTACCAGACTGTTATTGTAATAAGCCCCTTATTGTAGAAAGTGCTGTGTTTGAAAGAATTCTAGTATAAATTTATGTTGCTGTGCTATTACTATACTGTGCCTAACACAAGGATAACATTTTACAATAATCAGTTCTGTTTGAATTCTTTGTTTCATTTCCTGAAATATTGGAGTATTTCCCAGTTGTATTATTTAAGAAAGAAAGAGCTATCCAACACACTAAGGGTTATTTATGAGCTCCAAAAATGGAAAACCACAGCTCAAATACTCTATTGTAACATCAGGTTCTAGGATTTGTACAATCGCACTGTGGTTTTAGGTCACAGCAAGGGAATTGCAGGGCAAGGTGGTGCTGTCTGTGGGGATGTAAAACTTTACAATGTTTGACATGAGTCAAATCAGATCAGGTCAGATCGGGCGTGTTGGAGGCATTTTTTTGGGGGTGGGGGACAAAGTATTTAAATCATATTAGTCCACTCTTCTGCAAAAACCGGAAGGCTCCCGGAAATAGGGTGGCAAGTCTCCCAGTCTTGCTGCCACCCCCAGAACCCCACGCACCCCCACTTACCTGGTGGTCCGGAGGGGTCTGATGACGCAATTTTCACTGAATCATGTCATCATAGCCCCGCCCTCTGCTTTACAGTAACGGAAATCTCTGCATTGTATAGCAGGGGGCGAGGCCGAAATGATGCGATTGCACCACCACACATCATTTTCACCGCCACACCCCCTGCAACACCGACCTGGCTGCCCCCTCCATGAAGTCGGCAAACCTGATTTAAATGACATTAAGAAGATGAGGGGATTAATTTGTGGAAATTCACATATCCCCAAAAGTCTTCACATTTCCAACAGGGAACCGGTATGATTTACCGCCGGACGAGGAATCACGACAGCGGCTGCCCGACATGGGTGAAAATCCCGATCGTTCCTAAGGTAAGTATAGACTAACCTAATTCCCTCCCATAACCCTCCCTTAGGGGTGCCTAACCCTAACCTTCCCCCCAGTGCCTAACCCTAATCCCCCTCTAAGTGCCTAAACCTAACCCCCCCTTCCCCGCCGCCTAAACCTAAGTCCCCCGGGGGATGCCTAACCCTAAGTCCCCCCCAGGGGTGCCTTACCCTAACCCTCCCTCCCCCCAGACTAACCCTAACCTCCCGGGAGGGTGCTTAACCCTAAGTCCCCCATTGGGAGCCCTAAACCTAACGCCCCCCACCCCGCGGCTGTCCGTGCCTGGCGTCCCTTCGATCGGGGATGCCGGCCATCGGTAAAATGACAGGCGTCTAGATTTAGACACCTGTCATTTAACCCTCGCCGGGATAAAGCAGTCTGGCAGCCGGCTGTCGGGATTAGGTCCGCCGGCTTCCCGACTGCATACCCCTCTGAGATGCCAGAGATAAGATCTTGTTCCTATAGTTTTAATGGGACTCATTCTGAACCTTGCGATTGCAATTTACATTTCCTAGCACACTTAGGGTCTAATGCAGAGATGCACATAGTGGAGACTGTTTTCAGTCTGCGCATGTGTCTAGGTCGCACTGCGCATGCGTCCTAATGGTTACTGCCGGGAGACGAATTCTGATTTTGGACTCGGGAGCTGGGGGTTTCAGTGGGTGGCAACATTGAGGTGGCTAGCCTGATGCGGTGGTATCGCTATCAGCCACTTTGTCTAACGACACAGATGCACTGACACAGGACCCCATATCAGGATGGCGAAAGTGAACCTGCCATAGAGCTGGTGCAATCTTTGCTGTTGGTCCAATGGTGCAATGATGGTACGTCTTAGAACATGCTACAACTGAATAGCGTCGAAGCCAGAGGGCGTCTTCAGTAGGCTCAGAATCTGCCATGGCATTAGCATAAATACTCGGATGTGGAAAAAGAGGAAGCCGCGGCCTCATCTGCGCACACCTCTGACTCACTTTGAGCAAGTAATGCTACACAATCTGGTGTAACTCTGCACCAGGGTAATTGTCTTCAGTTGTATTTAAAACAAAAAACAATATTTAAGAAGAGGAAACATATTTTTTCTGTCCGTGCACTATTTAATTCTGGTACAAATGTTGCTAAAGTTGGCCCTCTGGTACGAAGAGCAGTAAAAATGTGGAAGTGGGAGTTTCTTGAAACTTAAAATATGATTTTAAATATGTTGTATAAGTACAGTAATCATTGCAGTGTGGCTAGAAAATTTGTTGCATATGCTTTATTATTTATACGTTGGTTTCAATGCTGTCTATAGAAAGCTTTTTGCTGATGGCTACAGTAGATCTCTCTATACAGCAGTGGAAATGGAGACCTGCAGGCTGCAAACTACAATCATATAAATGTGACCCAAACAATACATCACCCTGCAATATTTATAATTCCCTTGTGATTATCAGTGTGTATAGCAGAGTACAGAAATATAATTGCTCCTGTAATACATAATCTTGGGAATTGTATTACTTTTTCCAAGATCTCACAATATCATATATTTGCCTGTATACATTCTCATTCTGGGATTTTAAGTAGAAGGATGGGACCTTAAAAAGATATCATTGATGGATCACACAAGCCATGCGGCACGACAGTGAGAGGTTCCTTAGATGGAGCATATCGCACTGTCCACCCCCCATTCTCCATTTGTACATTATTATATATATTTTCCCTGCATTGCTTGCAATGGTCATACAAGAGGTCCTTGCAATCCCTAGGACTCCCTGTTTAAAGTGCTATCGGAGCTGTTTATTAATGGATTGCAGCAAAGACAAAGAGAGAAATCAATTTGCAATAAGTTGACCAATTTTGCTGTGCAGTAACTCAGAAGTGTTGTATTATATATATTTTAATTATATGTTTTTTTTTAAACCCCAAATCAACAGTGAAAATGATTGTCATACTGTGGTCCTGATTCAGAAATGTACGTAAACCCATAGTTTACGTACACTTCCAATGGTGAAGCGCCTTCACAGGACCCGTTCCACATATACAGAATGAGTCCTGATTGAGCACACGCCACCAAGCCGCAGCGTGATTGACATGAGGCAGTTTGGGGGTGGGGAGGGGGTGGTCTATGTACATTTTCAAATCTGCCCTATGGTTTTGTCAAGGTGAAAAGTTACTGGATTTGTTTTTGTTTTGCTTCCAAAATCTTCCAGAATCTTAGTGTTCTAAATCAGATTTCCGTGAATAGGAGCTGGGAGTGGCTAATAGAAACATAGGGTCTGATTCAGAGGAGAACACTGCTGCAGTTGCTGGAGTCGCGTCTGCGATAATATGCAACTGCTAGTTTCTATCTCCCCTAGTGTAGTAGCCTGCATCTGAATGAACAAGCCCTGAAATGCCCACTATCAGCGGCTCTGCACGTTGTAACACCGCCGAAAATTCACCACACTCCACCATTGCGTGCACCATTGACACTTGTACCAGCCCTATGGCAGGTGCAGTTTCTCCATCCGAACATGGCCTCTGTGGCTACGGCTTTGCGTCTGAGAACACAGCTGCTTCAATGACATGCCTGTGACACTCCCATGAGATGGACTTTTTCTGCGTACACTTCAGGCCACCTCTCAGTGACTTCCCAGGAATGCCCATCACTTTGCCAGGTATACAATCGGGAAACCGGCTGCCTTAATAACGACAGCCAGCTTCCCGACTTTCATATCCCGCCAAGGGTGAAATGCCGGGGGTCTAGGTGTAGACGCCTGACATTTCCCCGACGCTCTGGGGGCAGAGCCAATAAGGCTAGCCACACCCCCATGTCACCCACAAATTGCGGCTTAACGGTGCAAGGGGGCGGGGCCTAATGAAGTGAGGTGCCTGTGATTATCATCCCGATGCTGCTGCAAATACCTTAAGGAAACCTAACGATGGCTGTGACTGCACATAGTTACATGCTGTTGCTTTAGTAGAGGTAACAAATATGCCTAATGGGCTGCTGTTTGAAAATTCTACAGGACTGTTTTCCCCTAAAGCACAGGTTCTCAAACTCGGTCCTCAGGAACCCAAACAGTGCATATTTTCCAGATCTCACAGAATCACAAGTGAAATAATTAGCTCCACCTTTTAAAATGTGTCAGTGAGTAATGAATACACCTGTGCTCCTGCTGGGTGACCTGGAAAACATGACCTGTGTGGGGTCCTGAAGACCGAGTTTGAGAACCACTGCCCTAAAGCAATGCTCTGGTGCACCAGAAGAAATTACTTGTTACAACATAGCTTTACTTTTTTTATCAAGGGTCACTGGAACCTGTCTAATCTGGAGGGAACACTGAATGACATCAACAATAATATGATTCCCGTTCCATGTGGGATTGATTTTAAGCTTTATCACATATTGAATCACATTAGTTAACAAGATTTTATTATTGACAAGTATGTGATCTAGCTTTTAACATTAACAGTAAGCATAGTTGCTTTCCTACCCAACTAATATCTATAGAACTGAATAAAAGTATTCATCCCAAACATAACAGAACAGAAAGAAAAATATTTTATTTTTTTTAGCAGTATTCACACCCCTTGAGTTTGCATGCTCATATTTGCAAAGATGTAATGCATTACCTTCAAAGATATAAATTTGTTACTTTATTCCATCCATGTAAATTAAAACATGGGTAGATTACCTGTTGCCAGTTCTTTTGTAACTGTCTATAATGGGTCCACGGTGCTTCCCCGCCACCCTGCACCCATATAATACCTGTCCGTAGTCTCCAGAGTTCTGCTCTGCAGCGCCCGGCTGAAAAGTCTCTGGGAAAATGGCGGTGGTCATTTTCCTATTATAGGAAAAGAGTTTCACAACATTAGGCACTGCCTCATATAGCAACAGGTAAGGTCAATATATAAGTCACCAACTTACAAATACAAACATATAACATCAAAAAGTGACCTTACAAATCCGCGCTAAAGAGATGTTCTTGGATAATGAACCTTTTTCCAGATTCCAAAACGTATCTCAATGAGTCCATATGTAAAAACACAGAGAAAAAATAAGAAAAAATATTCTTTTGTCAAACAATAAATGTTCAAAAATATTCTACACCTCAGGTGTCAGAAATAGATCAAGGAGTGATATTAGTCTCAACCAAGGACAGCTGAGAAAGTATCCAAAATGTCCATATAGATGTACCAACACCGTGATAAGACCAAATAGTGCTTACATATAAGCTTACATAAGAAATGCAGGAAACCGGTACGTAGCAGTTTCTTTGCACAGCCCTTATTCACACAACACAAATCCACTGGTTGTTCATATGAATCGAATCCATAAGGCCCCCCCAAAAATGTATAATAAGGGGACCGTGAAGTCACAGTGAATAATACAATTTACATATGTTTATTGAGAACAATGTATAAAAACATGATGAACATACCCTAACAGCGAAAGATGGATCCCGGGTAAAACGCTGAATTTAGGTGTAGTGAGACACACAAAGGTAGCAAACAGACACTGGGACGCATTTCGACGCTCTGCGGCGTCTTTATCAACTAAAGTGTCTGTAAATAAAAGTTCCTATTAGAATGCCAAAGTATGCTTTATGATAAAAGTCTATATAGAAGTATGGTAACACTTACCAAAAAACGGAGCATGTATGATCACACGGTCGCCATCTTGAAAACGGAACTACATTTCCCATAAGTCCCTCCGAATATATATACACACAAGGTGGATGGTACCACATGATGTCATAGAGACCCGCCGCGCATATTTTCAAAACACCGGTCATGTGGTCTAACCCACTCACCTCTCTCATTGGAACATATAATCACACGGCCGCCATCTTTAAAAATGAAACTACATTTCCCATAAGTGGATGATACCCCATGATGTCATCAGGACCCGCCGCGCATATCTCCATAATCTGGTCACGTGGTCTAACTTGCTCACCTCTCTGTGATACAACCCCACATGGTCCCTCAACGCTGTCATGCGCACTTCCACAGTGCCAACCACGCGGCAAAACATGCACGCTGAATGAACTGAAACTACACATACCATGAGATCACGTGACAAAAAATCAGTCATGTGATCCGCGCCGGCCCGAGGCCCATAAAATGTATAAAAACGTATAAAAAAAACGTGTCTATAAAAAGTGTATAATATAACCGTCCATATGGCTGTAACATAATGATACCGCACAGTACCAAAATGTGAGGGGGGAACATCACATCTCATAAGATGAGGAAGTTCTGGTAAACCCAACCCACCATAGGGCCGAACAAAAGACTCACAAGATAGATACACCTAAAATAAACATTTAAACCAGTATCCATCTTTTACATATAAAAAATAAAAACTTTATAAAAACCACTTTATTTCAAATTCAGAGTTCAATCCTGTGGGTTTAAGTGTCTGAAGTTCATATATATGACGCATCTCTGTTTTGGCGAGTCTGATGTCTCTATCTTTAACTCGCCAATTGTCCTTAACCCAGACTATACCACAACAGTGTTTCAAACCCTTGATAGAGCTATTGTGTTTGTCTTTAAAATGCATCGACAATGGGTGATCTTCACAACCCCTAATGATATTATAAATATGTTCAGACCATCTAGTTTTTAATTGACGTTTTGTCTTCCCTATGTACGTTAAATCACATGTACATGTTAACGCATATATGACATATTTAGTATGACAGGTGATAAAATCTTTAATAGTAAAGCACTGTCCATTTATGTATACCTCAGTTATCTTTGATTGAGAGATTTTACATGCCTTACACATCCTACAGTCACCACATCTGTAGAAACCTTTGTTTCTCGGCAATAAACGTTTCTCATCCATGGGCAATGCACTAGATACCAATCTATCTTTAATGTTAGGAGCTTTACGATATACAATTCTAGGTTTTTCTGGTAGAATTTCTTTTAGAATCTCATCTTTTAATAAGATTCCCCAATGTTTTCTAAAGATGCCTTCAATATATTTATATTTATTATTAAATTGTGTACTGAAGGACACCATAAATTTATTGTTGCAATTTTTATTGTTATTATTATTCTCCAGCAAAGATTTCCTATCCACCTTTAATACTTCATCCATATCCTCTTTTAATTTAGGGACATTATACCCCTTCTGAATAAAATTATTCATCATTTTATTAGCTTGAGTTTCATATGTTCTACTATCGGAACAATTCCGTCTTAGTCTCAAAAGTTGTCCCTTTGGTACATTTTCCAACCAGAGGGGGAGATGGTTACTCTTTCTATCGATATATGTGTTGCAGTCTGTAGGTTTCCTAAAATTACTGGTCTCTATTTGACCATTTCTCACACAAATATGTAAATCTAGAAAATTCACCTCATTCCTCCTATTGGAAAAAGTGAGGACTATATTATGGGAATTGTTATTAAGATAAGTACAGAACTCTTTCAGCCCTTCTTCATCACCCTCCCAAACAAACAAAATATCATCGATGTAACGCCACCACTGCACCAGGTTTGCGCCCCAGCCATGCCCAGACCAAACATGAG
This sequence comes from Taudactylus pleione, assembly GCA_031769625.1. Lineage (NCBI taxonomy): Eukaryota > Metazoa > Chordata > Amphibia > Anura > Myobatrachidae > Taudactylus > Taudactylus pleione. Next base: position 17,743,304 of record JAUIMM010000036.1, on the reverse strand, counting down.
ACTCCTCCCATTTGGACATGAACAAATTGGCATAGCTGGGCGCAAACCTGGTGCCCATTGCCGTGCCAACAAGTTGCTTATAGAAATTACCATTAAAATTAAAATAATTATTTTTTAGAATAAAATGAATGCCATCCAGAATAAATTTATTAGTAACTTTATCAGGATTTTCTTCTTCTAATACTTTTTGAATGGCTTCTATTCCCTGCACATGAGCAATAATCGTATACAACGATTATACGTCAGCCGTGACAAGAGAATAATTATCCTTCCACTCTATCATGTTAAGTTTATTTAGAACATCTTTTGTATCCCTTAAGTATGATCTTCCTTTTACTACAAAAGGTTGAAGATGATGGTCAATATAAGCTGAGAGGTTAGAGGTAATGGAATTGGTCCCTGCCACTATCGGTCTACCCGGGGGATCTAAGACACTTTTATGTATCTTGGGTAGCAAATATAGCACAGGGATAGAAAAATTTTCATTAATTAAATAATCACATGTTTCTTTACTAATAGTCCCTAATTCTTTATATGAAAGAATCATGGACTGATAATTTTTGAAAATGTGTGAGGGATCGTTTTTTAATTTGGAGTATGTTATTCCATCATTTGTCGCAAACCTTCTTTGATATAAAGATCTTTGTCCATTACGACAACACCTCCCCCCTTATCCGCGGGTTTGATAATAATAGTTTTATTCTCTTGTAATGATTTAAGCGCATCTTTTTCTTGTTGATTTAAATTATTCCTATATTTCAAACTCTTAGATTTAATTTTCTCAATGTCAACCATTACACTTTTGTGAAATGTCATTTTCCTGGTGACTCGCGCATGCGCAGTACTGCTGTCCCCACGCATGTGCAGTAGATTTTGGCACTAAGCTAGAATCTCCTGTACTGCAGCACCACTACAGAGAGGAGGCGGTCTGAGCGGAGTCTGCACACAGGCCTCCTCTTCTCTTAAAACGCCCCTGTAACTATAAATACACCAGCACACACACATGATTAAAACTGAATACGGAAAAGTGTTCCCAACAAGAGTAAAATGTATTATTACAGAGATGCATAATATTGTAAAGGCTTTGGACATATCTTGAAGCTCAGTGCAGTCTATTGTACAGAAATTGAAGTATTAGACTGCTAAAACAATGCCTATTTTAGGACAACCAAATTTTAGTCCCAAATTTATTTAGCAGACAAGAAGGGCAATTGCCAGACAATATTTAATCTCAAATCTGTGGCAGCGATAAATAACAATTTATGTGGGATATTACTTGCCCAGGCATTCCACAAAAGGTGTCGGGAAAAACCCTGGTCGATTGCAGGGCGGCTACCCGGGAACGTACCTTTCAGACATACGCGGCTACCTGGGAATTTGGCTGTAGCAGGCCAAATTCCCGGGAATCTCGAGATGTCTGAAAGTGGTATTAGTGGGATGACTGCAAGTAAGAAGCCCTAGCTGACACAAAATATATTTCCTAGCCTGCAAAATACGTACAGAAATGTGACCTAAAAAGTCAGATCTCCAATCTGAAAATAAGATTTACATTTGGCTTCAATTCTAAGCAGTGTGTATGACACAAGTCAAACACTGCACACCACCCAGGTAACGCTATCCTTGTTCTGCAGAATGGCGGTGGTAACGTGACTGAGACATTTTCTTTGTGGATGGGACTGGCAGTCTTGTCTGGATTGATTGGAAGATGAATAGTGCAAATTACAGTCAGATCCTTGACAAACACCTGCTGACCTCTGACATAAACCTCAAACGGGAGGAAGCTCCTCTTTTCATGAAACAATGCCCCAAATACCGCAAGAGCAACATTGGAGTGGTTTAAAAAGGAGAAAATAGATGTCCTGGAGTGACTCACAGTCTTGGCCTTAATACATTGACAACAACTCGATCTTGCCAAAGATTTTCAATCACCAATCTCCAACTAGCCATAAACCAGATTCAGCAATTTTGCAAGGAGAAATAATTAGCAAAGTGTACACCGTCTCTGTTCAAAATTAATTTTACGAATTGTAATAGCTGGTGATCCAATGGGGATATATACTTATTATTTATTATTACTTATGATAATTTAGGATTTATGTCTTTTCTACTTAAATTACATACCTTCCAAATATTTCGATTTTGTACAACAGTTGGCACATTTGTCTGGACTCGCTGGAATGGGTGGTATGTCCTTGTTGAATGGGGCGCAGTGGGCACCACAGTAAGGTCCATCTGATGTGCGTGGCATTTGAACAGTTTTTAGGCAAGTGCAGCCCAGCACTTCAGAAATTTGAAGGTATGTCCCCTGAGTGATCTGTGCAGCAATTCAAGGGTGGTCGTGCCGGTATGATGTGAAATGACCTAACAAGACGCTATTATTTTCAAGGCGTGGTCCCTTCCTAACTTGCATTGTTCAAGTGTTGAGAGGTGTGAATTTCTTTTTTTTTGGAGGGGATCTCTTTAGTATAGACCATATACACTCAAAGCTGCATGACAGAAATATACTTTTCCTGACTCACAGTGCCACCTACTTGTACCACTAAAGCTTGGGTACACACTATACGATCTATCGTCCGATATATAGTTTGGTCCCAGATCGTAACGATATATCACACACATCATATAGTGTGTATGCCCAATCCGTCGATCCCAGCTGTCATTCATTGAATTGTCCCATCTGCTGATTGGTGTGTATTTGTTCATGCTATATCTAATGTTATATCTGATTATGAAATTTCCATTGATTTCATGACCCTGTCATGAGACAAGTTGGTCAAGACCACAGTTTTACTTTTATTTTAAAAATTTTTATACTCCAAAAGCTATATTCTTAAGGTATTTAAATTAGGGATGAGCGGGTTCGGTTCCCTGAGAACCGAACCCACCCGAACTTCGGGGATCCGGGGCGATCCGAGCCCAAGCTCGGATCTCCCTGTCTGCCCCGGATCCCTCTCCCGAGGCAAAACCTCGAGATCTGCTGTCGGATCTCGAGGTTTTGCCTCGAGCGGCCATTTAAAAAAAAATGCCTTTGCCTTTAATGGGCAAAGTGCTGATTGGCTGACAGAGCCGTCTGTCACGGCTCTCAGCCAATCAGCATTATGGTGCTCATTTGCATGTAGCACGGACTCGTGAGATCCGTGCTACATGCATCTGTGTGATTGACAGTGACACAGAGCACAGATGGGTCAGTGAGACCCGTCTGTGCTGCTGTGTATTTCAATGACACAGATGCACGCACGGACCAGGAGATCCGTGCTACTTGCATCTGTGTCATTGACACAGAGCACTAACGGGTCCGTGAGACCCGTCTGTGCTGCTGTGGTAAATAAAAAAAAAAAAACCTGTGTAAAAAGAGAAAAAAATGGCGTGCCCCCCCCCCAAAAAAAGAGCAACCAGCCCCGGGCATTAGTGACCCAGTGCTGGGTGTGCTTAAATACAGGGGACAAACGACATAGGGGTCCCCTGTACTTAAACACAACCAGCACCGGGCTAGTCAGAACCAGAGCTGGTTGCCAAAATACGGGGGACAAACGACGTAGGGGTCCCCCGTATTCTGCGCAACCAGCTCTGGGCTCTGATCCGGTCCTGGTTCTGGAAATACAGGGGAAAAAAATGAGTAGGGTTCCCCTGTATGTTCCAGAACCAGCACTGGACTTTTTCTAGCGGGGGGCTGATGCCACAGCCAGGGGAGCCCTTTCACCGGGCCCCCCAGCCGCAGCATCAGCCCTGACCGCTAGTCAGCCCAGGCCGGGGATCCCTGGAGAGCTGGGGACCCCCCCAATAAAGGGGTCACCCTCTCCAGGGCACCCCAGGCCCAGGCTGATAGCCCAGGGCTATCCCCGCCACCCCTGGTGGCGGTGGGTGGCGGGTTGATTGTGTGGTGTGGTGTAAATAAAGAATATCAAACATTGTCTTTACAAGTAGAACTGCAAGTCCCAGCAAGCCTGCCCCGCATGCTGGTACTTGGAGAACCACAAGTACCAGCATGCAGGGCATTAAGGGCCCACTAGTACCTGTAGTTCACCTGTAAAAAAATGTTTAAAAAAAACACAGGACACACACACCGTGACAGTATAAGTTTATTAAACATACACACACACACACACACACACACACACATGTACACATACTCACCTATGTAACCCTGTAGCATCGGTCCACTTGTCCGGTAAAGTATCCATAGGGGACCTGTGAAAAAAAACATACTCACCATCTCCTATGCGAGGTTCTGTCCTCTTCGTTCCAAAGTAGGCATCCCCGGACTTGGCAAAAAAAAAAAACGAAAACGCGATCCACGAACTTAGTACCGTTCTATAGAACGGTACTTCCCGAATGAGAGCTTAGCGGCGGGGTATCACCATGGAAACCCCGCTGCTAAGCGTTCATTGGCTGAGAGAGGCCATCTCCCGTCTCTCAGCCAATGAACGGCTCCCTCCATTGTAGTCAATGCTGGGAGCCGCAAGGTTATTAAAGTTTACCCTGCGGTTCCCACCATTGACTACAATGGAGGGAGCCGTTCATTGGCTGAGAGACGGGAGATGACCTCTCTCAGCCAATGAACGCTTAGCAGCGGGGTTTCCATGGTGATACCCCGCCGCTAAGCTCTCATTCGGGAAGTACCGTTCTATAGAACGGTACTAAGTTCGTGGATCGCGTTTTCGTTTTTTTTTTTTGCCAAGTCCGGGGATGCCTACTTTGGAACGAAGAGGACAGAACCTCGCATAGGAGATGGTGAGTATGTTTTTTTTCACAGGTCCCCTAGGGATACTTTACCGGACAAGTGGACCGATGCTACAGGTTACATAGGTGAGTATGTGTACATGTGTGTGTGTGTATGTATGTTTAATAAACTTATACTGTCACGGTGTGTGTGTCCTGTGTTTTTTTAAACATTTTTTTTACAGGTGAACTACAGGTACTAGTGGGCCCTTAATGCCCTGCATGCTGGTACTTGTGGTTCTCCAAGTACCAGCATGCGGGGCAGGCTAGCTGGGACTTGCAGTTCTACTTGTAAAGACAATGTTTGATATTCTTTATTTACACCACACCACACAATCAACCCGCCACCCACCGCCACCAGGGGTGGCGGGGATAGCCCCGGGCTATCAGCCTGGGCCTGGGGTGCCCTGGAGAGGGTGACCCCTTTATTGGGGGGGTCCCCAGCTCTCCAGGGATCCCCGGCCTGGGCTGACTAGCGGTCAGGGTTGATGCTGCGGCTGGGGGGCCCGGTGAAAGGGCTCCCCTGGCTGTGGCATCAGCCCCCCGCTAGAAAAAGTCCAGTGCTGGTTCTGGAACATACAGGGGAACCCTACTCATTTTTTGTCCCCTATATTTCCAGAACCAGGACCGGATCAGAGCCCAGAGCTGGTTGCGCAGAATACAGGGGACCCCTACGTCGTTTGTCCCCCGTATTTTGGCAACCAGCGCTGGTTCTGACTAGCCCGGTGCTGGTTGTGCTTAAGTACAGGGGACCCCTACGTCGTTTGTCCCCTGTATTTAAGCACACCCAGCACTGGGTTACTAATGCCCGGGGCTGGTTGCTCTTTTTTGGGGGGGTGCACGCCATTTTTTTCTTTTTTTACACAGGTTTTTTTTTTTTTTTTTACCACAGCAGCACAGACGGGTCTCACGGACCTGTCATTGCTCTGTGCCAATCACACAGATGCATGTAGCACGGATCTCCCGGGTTCGTGCTACATGCAAATGGGCACCATAACGCTGATTGGCTTCCTGTCTGCCACTGCAGTGCCACTCCTAGATGGGCCACGTGTTTGTGCCGCCCCCTTGTGTCGCTTAGCATAGTCATCCAGCTTCCTCGGTACAACCTTTTGGCCTAAAAACAATATTGTGAGGTGTGAGGTGTTCAGAATAGAGTGGAAATGAGTGGAAATTAATGTTATTGGGGTTATTAATAGCGTAGGAACAAAAAAAGGCCCATTTATGTGATTTTAGCGTTTTTTTTTTATTTTTTAAGAAAAAATCCAGATCCAAAACACAAAACCCAGAACCCAAAACACGGAAGGGTGGTTTTGGCAAAACCAATCCAGATCCAAAACACGAAGAAAGATCCAGATCCAAAACCAAAACACAAAACACGAAAAGTGTCCGGTGCACACCCCTAATTTAAATACTAGAACAGGGGTAGGCAACCTGTGGCACTCTTGCTGCTGTGGAACTACACATTCAGGGCCGTAGACAATTAGCGGCGAATATCCGTTTTCGGCAATAAAGTTTCGCCGGTGACGTCATTTCGCCAGCGTAAAATTATCACCGTATTCAATTGTGGCGACTTTTCGCCGGCGCGGAAACTCAGTGCAATGTACCCGGCGGAAATGTTTTGCCTATGAATAGCTGTCGGCAAAAAGTGCAGAATTGCGGTTTTGGGGTGCAAAGGTGGGGAAACCACCCTGCACTCTAAGGGCAGGTCCCCAAAGGTAAACTGCGTAAAAAAATCCTAAAATGTTTTAAAAAGAACACCCCAAAAATTTACTTTGAAAAAGTGGGCTAAAAAAGTTCAAAGTTGGGGTACAAGCTTAAAAACTAGCAAAATAGACTTGGGGGGGGGGGAGGGTCTGCAAGTATGGGGGGGGATTGATTGAAGGTGCGTTTTTCGTGTTTTTTTTAAAAACCTCACTTTTGCGATTTTTAACCATGCTTGCACCCATTTTAATGTACCCCAAATTTGCTGTGACTAGTTATTTTTCCCCCAAAAAAACTGCTAAATGGTATTCTTCACCACTTGTGCAAAGATGCTAATTAGCAGCTATTCAGATCATTTAAGTACCCCAAATACCTTCAGCAGGCCTATTCGGGGGTATCTATAGTGATCCCCAATGTCAGAGCATCTTTTGGGGGGTGTCAGGCTGATTTCCCCAAATCTGACAGCATTTTTCGCCTGTTTGCGTTTCACCGATTTCTAATTGAATATGGAGAAAAGCAGGGATGCGCGCAATACTTTTTTGCATAGAAAACTAGCGATGTTGGCAAAAAGTCTGGCATGCGAAAAGTACGGGACTTTCGCGTCTAATTGAATATGCCCCTAAGTGTTCATTCTAGCACCCTGCACCTGTCACAACCTGTGCAGTTCCTCTTTCCTGCCTGGGGAATTGCTCTCTGCCCTGGTGCTTCTAGCACACACAGCTGATGCAACAAACTACTGAGATACAGACCATAGTGTGCTAGAAGCACAAGAGCAGAGAGCGACTCCCCTGGCAGGAAAGATAAACTACATGGGTTGTGACAGGTGCAGGGTGCTAGAATGAACACTAGACATCCCAGCATGCCTAGTTTTGCTATTAGGACTTGCTAAAACTGTAGCAGGGCATGCTGGGATGTGTAATTCCACAGCAGCTGAAGTGCCACACATTGCCTACAGGTGTGTATCCATTAGGCGATGGGGTAACGACAGTACGATTACATCATAATCGTTCAGTCGTTCCTCATCCTGTAGGTGCCCACACTGAACGATATGTTATTTAGTGCAGGCACCCTCCCTCATCCCCGACCATGCCCAATCTGTTGTTATCGACAGACTGACCGGCAGTTCAGGCGATGATTGATGTTGAAAACAACCAGCGGGAGCGCTCATCGCTGGTCGTTTGACATTTTCATGGCCGACTCATGCACGATTAATGAGCAATTGAACAATTATGATGTTGTAATCGTTCAATCGCTCTGTTTAATTGGCAAGTGGATACACGGCTTACCACTGCTCTAGAAAAATAGTCACCACTCTTCACCATTACAGATACAGTAAATAGAAAAATAAAAGACAAGCATTTTGATAAGTATTACCATGGGAGCCTTCAGTTGCTTAGAGGTTACCATGGGTTCTTTTGTGACCTTGTGAACTATTAGACGCCTTGCTCTTGTCGTGATCTTTGTTGGTCGACCACTCCTGGGAAGGGTAATAATGGTCTGGAATTTCCTCCATTTGTACACAATCTGTTTGACTGTCGATTGGTGGAGTCCAAACTCTTTAGAGATGGTTGTGTAAACTTTTCCAGCCTGATGAGCATCAGCAACTCTTCTTCTGAGGTTCTCATTAGTTCATGGCATGACACTTTCACAAACATGTGTTGTGAACATCAGACTTTGATAGATCCTTGTTCTTTTAAGATAGGTTGTCCACTCACACCTGATTGTCATCCCATAGATTGAAAATACCTGACTCTAATTTCACCTCCAAAATATCTGCTAAGCCTAAAGGTTCACATACTTTTGCCACTCACATATATGTGAAATTGAATAATTTTCCCCCAAAAAAACTGAGCATGTCTAATTATCTTTGTCTCATTTGGTTGACTTGGTTCTCTCTATGGGAAAATCTGAGGTGGATTTAGGTCAAATTTCAGCAGAAATATAGAAATTCTGAAGTGTTCACAAGCTTTCAAGCATCACTGTATGTATAAACTGCTTAGTTATAGATGCTATTCTTAATTAGTCCAGTCCCAACACTTTCATCAGAAGGTACTATCCATGACTTTTTTCTTTAACCTAGCCGACATAGATCACCTACTGTATATTACCAATATAATATTTTATATTACCAGGCCATTAATTGAGCATTATTTTTACACACAAATAAGCTTCACTAGGAAGTGGGCAGAATGCGGGAGAAATGCCTACCCTTCCGGGGATGCGGGGGGTTACCCGAAAAATCTCGAGCCTCCCGCGAATTCCGGGAGGGGAGGCATGTATGTATTACATATTAGTGTCTTCTGCTCTTTGAGGGTTAGAGGGCTGTCCATGAGACTAATGAATTGTATCAATGTATCATGTTGCTCATCACTGGCCTAATTCCTACATATATATATATATATATATATATATATATATATATATATATATATATTGAATAGTGGACTTCTAGTGGGAGAGTGGAGCCAGCATAAGAATTCGAAAACTGGCTGCTGTTGAGAGGTGCAAGTTCTATTGATTGTGTTATAAAAATGTCAGATCTGATATTATTGGGAAAAAACGTGGTCAGAATATGGCATCAATTAATCATGTCCCAAAGAAAGGGAAAGCTCCATTTCCATACAATATCTTTATAGAAAAGGAGCCCATTTGATTGATAAAGCAGGGGTAAAAGATGGATTGTCCCAGTATGGAGTAAGAGATGCAGAAGAAATAAAAACCTAAATTTACCAATTATAGTGGTCCTAAATATTGAGAGAAAAGGCTATAGGGGGTGAAATTGGAACCTCCATCAGCTGGAGAGGATAGAAATGGCAGAACAATACCCAGCAGCGGCTCCTGCCCTCTTACCTGAGGGGGGCTGCCGCTGCTGGCCTGGGTCCCGGCGCCTCAATGAATCTGGCAGGTGTCGGGACCTGCGCATGAGTGGCGGTGGCACTGCGGATGCACATGCCTGACACAAGCTTCTCGTTCCTGTGGGGCTGCCCGAAAGGCAGAGTAGCGGCTTCCACTGGAGGCCGCTCTCTGCTGATCGCAGCCTGGACTGGCAGTCCCAGGGGGAGGAGACACTTCTCCCCTTGGCTGCATGTCTTCAGCGTGACTGGCAGGTGGTGCTTCCAATTGGAAGCCACCTCCAGTCACAGTGAAACCTGGGCAGTCACGGACTGCACTGGCTCATTGAGCAGTGGAGAATTTTACTGGGGGGGGCTGCAGCCTCGCAGTCCCTAGGTAAGATTCGCCACTGGTAATACCCCTTTTACACTAAAATCCCAGGTCTGGTCCGAAATTTGGAACACTGTTCCAACCCCGTTCACATTGTGGCTCTGACCTGCGTTATTCCGAGGTAACATCATCTCCAAATGCCGGTGAGCCGGCTGTTCCTATGCTGTAGTCGGGACCCGGGTCACCCAATTACATTGTCCTGGTTAATTGGCCAGTGTAAAAGGGGTACCAATTGAGACTGTTTTTGTGTGTATGATTCAATGTTCGCCCATATTCTATAGGAATAGTAGAGAATGCCAGAAGACACATTCAGCTAAATGCGCTACCTCATACTAATATTTAAAATTATGGACACCAGGTGTCCATAATTTGGTATGGTAGGTTAATTGGCTCCCAACAAAAATTAACCCTAATGTGTATGTGTGTGAGCATGTGGTAAGGAATATAGATTGTAAGCTCCACTGGGGCAGGGACTGATGTGAATGGACAAATATTCTCTCTGTAAAGTGCTGCGGAATAAGTGTGTGCTATATAAATAACTGGAAATAAATAAATAAATAAAATACATTTTTTGTGTTGGAGAAAAAGATCTCACTAATTTCACATTTCAAGTTTTGGAGGATGTTGATGAGTTTTGTGATAGTAGAATATCATCAGTAGAATATCAGACTGTACTCGTGGGGCTGATACGAATGGCAGATAAGTATCCTTTAACCTTTTGCCTACAGAACTCGTGTGTTTGTGATACCTGTTTCAGGGGTGTGCGGTATATTACTTAGACTGTCAAAATATAGACACCATAATGTTGACAGGTACATTATGTCAACATGACTATATGTCTATAATTAAGATGTAGCATGGTTGCCTACTCTCCCGGAATTCGGGTAGCCCCCTTCAGCCCCTGAAGAGTGTCCAGATCCCCTGCATCTTAGCCACTTCCTAGTGAAGTGAGCTGAATGGGCGAGATGAAAACTGAAATTGCAGGTCTGTGGGGAGGGGGCGGGAGTAAATGGAGCAAAAACGCATCATTTTCGCCCCTCCCCACTGACCTATGGGGGCGAGGCCTAAAGACATGATAACCTGGCCCCGCCCCCAAAGCTGATAGCTGCATCACCTCTCCGAGCTTCTCCAGGAGAGGGGATGAAAAAAGTAGGTAAGTATGATATGTAGACAGTCAAAATGCCAATAGGGACAAAATGTAGACATGGACATAACGTAGACAATATATAGACAGGGTCAAAATGTTGACATTTAACATATAGACAAAATCATATGGTCGTCAAATAAAATGTCGACAGTCATAATAAAATTACACAGCCACACCTGAAAGGTGGCGGTTTAGAGGCTACAGCGTAGAAGCAGCTAGATAGATACATTTAAGAAACAAAAATGTGTGTGTTCCCCCTCAAATTAATAACCAGTTCTGGACCTCTGAGCCTGTGCTGGTATTGGAAAATAGGTGAGAAAATTGTGTTCCCCCTTTATTTACAATAATCAGCACCAGGCTGAATCAGAGGGTGTGATATGTATTACCGCTGACCGCATGGCCGGCGGTTCAATTCCCGACAGCGGCTGCCCGACAAAGGAGGAAATCCCGGTCGTTCTAAAGGTAAGTATTTACTAACCTAACCCCCCGGTATACAATCAGGAAACCGGCTGCCTTAATACCGACAGCCGCCCCCCCCGACTGCCATAACCTGACGAGGGTGAAATGCCGCGAGTGGACAGCCGCAGGGGGGGAGGGGGTTAGCTTTAGGGCACCCGGGGGGACTTAGCCCTAAACCACCCCCCCCCCCCCCCCCCCCGCGGATGTCTGCTGCGGTGCCCGGCATCCGCTCGATCGGGATGCCGGGTGCCAGTCTCCCGACGTCAGGCAAATGACAGGCGTCTAGATTTAGATGCCTGTCATTCGTCCCTAGTCGGGATAAAGCAGTCTGGAAGCCGGCGGTCGGCATTTAGACCGTCGGGTTCCAGACTACATCCCGAATCAGATGGGGAGATAACACTCTAGCAGGGAGACCTAAAGTGAGTGGTCCCCAAGCCATAAAGTTAACCATTGAAGTGAGGAGGACCTTATTCCTGTATTTTGTGAGTATTAAAATGGTGAATGAGGGATTTGAGGGGGAGCATTTTTTTATTAAAAGTATACAATATTTGGAGTGTGTACTGTCTTTACTTTAATATTTTCTTTACAGATGGACTACAAGCATGAGCAGGCCCTTAATGTCTGGGCATGCTTGCAGTGTGTGTCTTCAAGTGCCATCAGGCAGCCTTGCTGAGACTTTTAGGCCATCTGTAAAATAAAACTATATTAATAACGAATATAGTTACCATTACTCCCACACTCATCGCCACTAGGGATGCGTGGAAGAGCGCTATTTTTGGGGGAGCCGACTTTCTGAGGGATTCCAGCCCTACGCTGATCAGTTTGGGGTTGGTTAACGTTATTGCAGGGGGACACCACACTGTGTGTTTCCCTGCTATGGCATTATCCCCTTGGCTGGTTCAGCCCGGTGGTGGTTATTGGAAATAGGAGGAACTCCACGCCATTTTTGAGGGGGACCCCACACAATTTTTCTTACGTTTAACTATATCGTTGCTATTAGGCTGCAGTATCTAAACTGTGAGCTCTCAGAGGTGTCTAAAGCTGCATACACACACAACGTTTTTGTTACCAACGATTTTATGAATGATTTTCTGTCAAATTTTTTAAAGTGTAATGAACGATTTTTTGAACTGCAAACGATTTTTGTAACTTCCCTTAATGAAAATCGTTCAGTTGGTCAGCCAGAATAAACTACAAACGGGAACGTGCATGAACAATAAATAAACGTTTATCATTATAACTCAGAAACTGAACGATTTTTTCAATGATTGAACGATAACGACGTTGTTATAGTTAAAACGTTCAAAAAATCGTTACGTGTGTATGCACCTTTACGGGTTAAATTTACTAAAGTGCGGGGTTTTAGAAGTGGAGATGTTGCCCATAGCAACCAGATTCTACTTAACATTTATCTAGCTTCTAGAAGATAATAGCTAGAATCTGATTGGTTGCTATGGGTAACATCTCCACTTCTTAAAACCCGCAACCCCTAAGACTCCAGCCAGAGTTGCCGGCTGTCAAGTGCAGCTGTGTCATTTTATTATGACTGTTTACATTTTGACTGTCTACATTTAGCCCATGTTGATCTTTTGTCAGTCGACATCATAATTGGTGAGTTGTGACTGTCTAAATTTTGTCTACATCCCATTTCAGGACGTGTGTTGGTGTTGTATTTAGATCTTACTGTTACATTTCTTGTGTATTTTTGTAACTAGCTATTTATGACAGCTACCAGGGGCGTTTCTAGAGAGGAGGGGGCCCGTGTGCAATCTCCGACATGGGCCCCCTCCTCTCTGTCCGGTGGCTGGCAGCACACTGAGCTGTGCGCGGCCAGCGCCGGAGTTATAGACTCTGGGCACTAGAGTGCACCCAGAGTCTATAGAGCATGCGCGGGTCCCCGGAGAAATGGCCACGGCGGCAATTTCCTGTACTGCACATGCGCAAATGACGGGAAAATGGCCGTGGCCATTTTCCAGTAGTTTTTAAAGCGCCGGACCCCCGCGCCGACGTGGGACTCCGGAGAGGTAAGTAACATACCTCCCAACATGACCCTCTCCAGGAGGGACACAATGCTCTGGTCCTGGACTTCCTGGTAATTTATGACTGGTGGAGGTTCCAGAGGTGGGGCTGCAGTACAGTCCAAAATTCAAATAGGGGAGTCACACCAACTGCCAGTGCGTCCCAGCCAGTGATGTTTAGCAGCGTGTGAAATGACAGTTGGTGTGACTCCCCTATGTGAATTTTGAACTGCGCTGCAGCCCCACCTCTTACCAGGGAAGTCCAGGACCAGAGCATTGTGTCCCTCCTGGAGAGAGGTTCATGTTGGGAGGTATGAAGTAAAACTATGGGTGCAGAGTGTGTGGTGTGGGGCCCCCCTGGACCCAGGGGCCCGTCTGCCCTGCACACCCTGCACCCATTATAGATACGCCCCTGACAGACACTATAATGATAGTATAGGGTTTGCCATTAGTTGTGGTTTATCAGATTATCAGATAACCTCCCCAAGAATTTACATATTTGTCCTACATGTACTTAGAGTTCTCCTTCAAAGTCACAGTAAATGGACTAATTTTGTTAGCTGGGAGAAGAAAAGTAATTGATCTGTAAATTGTAATTCCTCACAGGCAGAGCCATCTCCCATCATGTCCTTTTGCTTCCCTCCCTTATACTGTCATCTCCTCACCATTACCAACATTGGCACCGAACCTTTGGATTTAGCCAGCGCCTGCAATGTTTTGCGCTGTCGTTTGTACGGTTTTCTTGTTATATTTGCACTGTTTCTGTTTCTGTACTTTGTAAGGTGCTGCGCCATATAAATAAAAGATAATAATATTAACAGTAATAGATTAGCCTGGTTTGACCTGCTGCTTTCTAAACTGTTGTAGATCTCTTCTCCTTTTTCCCTTCCTTCTAATCTAAAAATCTCATTCATTTAAATCTAGCTAAACTCTTACTAAGCAAAATGAAACAGTCACACAAATAGTGCTACTACTTTCTAGCCAATATGCTAATGATAATTGCACACTTAGCACAGCGAACCTGGTATGGAAACGGCGAGGTATTTCTATCAGCAAGTGACTGCTGGAAGAATAATTCCTCCCACTGAGTGAGCTCTGACACGGTGTATTCAGGTTAACATCTGCCAAGCCCACATACAAATGTTCCATTTTGCCATGTAGCAATCAAAATCTTTTTGTACTGCAGTGTGTTGCATTTGCAGCATACAAAAGGGCCTGATTCAGCAAGGATCGCTATTCTGCTAATACACACGCTATGCAGTTGCTAATATCAGCGGTGAAATGCAAATGTTTGCAATCACAGCCTAACATAAGGACTCCCACTTCCCCTTACACACATCCGTATACTTGGGCACCATAGCGAATTAATCGGTAACATCGGACCCATACGCACAGTTAAGACCTCACTCAGGAATTGCTAACTTCAGCGCACGCTATAAAACCCCAGGCTGTGTTTGGTAGCGCAGTGGCTAGTTTATGCACGTCCTTGCAACGGCGTTGAGACGCACTGGCATGCCTGCGTTCGCCTGACCCCCCCCCTTCGCTGTCACCACCCACAAATGGCACTTCCTGTCAATCACTCTGCGCTGGATCTGTGTAGCCTCTGCAGACGCAGTTCCCATTGCAATTGCTAATTCGCGCACTGTGATGCATATGCATGCACAGTGCAAATTAATTGACCAATTGTGTGCTATTTAGCAACTGCGTTCCTTGCTGAATCAGGCCCATAGTGCCCCTGATTCACATTACACCACATAGTAGTGTTCCTTATTCATGTTATGACACACAGTAGTGCCCCTTATACACAAGGCCCACAGTAATAGTGCCCCTAATACACATAATGCCGACAGCAGTAGTGCCCCTTATGCAACGCCCCTTAGTAGTAGTACTCCTTATGCAATCCCCCCAATACTGGTGCCCCTTATGCAATGCCCCCCGGAAGTGGTGCCCCTTATGCAGTGCCCACAGTACTGGTGCCCCTTATGCAGTGCTTCCAATAGTGGTGCCCCTTATGCAGTGCCCCCAGTAGTAATGCCCCTTATGCAGTGCCCCCAGTAGTGGCAGTGCCCCTTATACTGTGCCCCCATTAATGGTGTCCCTTACGCTGTGCCCCTTATGCAGTGCCCACAGTGGTAATGCCCCTTATGCAGAGCCCCCAGTAGTAGTGCCCCCAATAGTAATGCCCACAATAGTAATGCTCCATTTAGTAGTGCCCCAATAGTAATGCCCACAATAGTAATGTTCCCTCTAGTAGTGTCCCAATAGTAGTGTCCCCAATAGTAATGCCCCCTGTAGTATAGCCGCTTTTATACTTACCTTAAGCCCCGCTCCTGCATCCGCACCAATCTGATGGTCGTGATGGTGATCCCAGCCTGCGTCATACACCTCCGGCTGCATTTGCATTATTGCGTGCAGCTTTGCAATTGCGATCCTTGCTGAATCAGGCCCTCAGACTGCAGAGGCAAAGTGTCTCTTGCAGACAATAGCAGCCATTCCACCCAAGATTTCAGTATCTTGAAGTGTACCGCAACTTCAAAATATCAGGGCAGATATCCAGAATGTGACACCACTGTTTGGCATTGTAATATTTCACTGGCATGTAACATTGCTGCAGAAAACAGCTAAATTTAATGCTGGGGCCCAGGCCCGCCAAGAGCCGTGGCGGGCCCCGGTAATAGGGGGCGTGGCCTAATAGGGGAGGCGTGGCCATGCCCCCTTCCCGATAGGAAAAAAAAAAAAAGATTTGCCACACATAACATCAGCACAATGTTGCCTTTCTTCTCTGGGAAACAGGAGCCGGTGGCATACTCAGGTCTTATTGCTGTCTCCCCACCATCTCCCCCACCCCCATCGCGGGACGCTGCGGCCCATGGATGGCTCTGCTGGACAGTCCCAGAAAAACAGTGTGTAAAGTCTAGTGCTCCTGCTAGCCTGTATTAGCTGGGCTAATAGCGGTGCCCCAGTAAACCAGCCTGCTCTGTGCCGTCCCCACTCGCGGGCCGCAGTGTCCTGCGGGAGGGAAAAGTTGTGGTTTCCATTCGCCACCAGGTGAGTACATCTATTCACAATGAGGGAGAGCTTGGGGGAAGCCCAGCATCTCCGTAAGTTCTGGTTACGCCCCCAAGAGTGACAAATTGGGAATGTGTTACGAGGACACACCCTCTCCCCAGTTGGAAACGCCCCCTTTTCGGGAAACCCTGCCTGCACCTCGGTGCCCTGTCTGACTTGACCACTAAGAGTCTATACATTCTGCCCGTGTGATTGTGCATATAGAATTTAGTTGCTCCAATGGGGCAGGGACTGATATGAATGTCAAATATTTAGCGCTGCATTAACTTTTGCCGCTATATAAATGATAATATGTTTGCCTAAATTTTTTTTTTTTAAAGAATCTACAACCATTTAATAAATCATTTATTTACTTTAATAATTTACTAAATTCCTGGGAATTCTAAAAAAGATGTTTCTAACGCAAGCAACATGGCACCTCTCTCACTTTTAAAGATGCCACAATGCAGAAAAACATGCACAGTAATGTCACATATACTTTAAAGGACATTTGTTGAAAGCAGAATGAATAAACAAAAGAAAACAATCACATTTAACTGTTTAATGTGACATCTGTGTAATTGAGTGTGATGTTGCACCTGATCTCCAAGTTGTGTTGTTTGTCACCAGAACTCCTACCTCAGCTGTCAAAGTAGATTTATGCAATTAGTGGGCCTAGTGTAAACATCTCCTTAGCCCTCACAGCCATTTGTGCCAAAAAAACAATAGCTTGCAACTGTGTTATGTAAGTTGAGCGTATCAAATGTTCTCAAGAGACCTGTACAAAACAAAATAAGGATATTTTGTTCTTTGCATTTGCAGTGGTACACATTATACTTCATAATACCCCTTTTACAATGATTTAAAAATCCAGGGTTGATGCATGTGAACGCGCATCAACCCAGAATTTTTGTCGGTGTAAATGGATCAACCTGGGTCCAGTGACCCTGGGATCCGACCTGGCTAACTGCAGGGTTGAGCATGAGACGTTCCCGTGTCTCCCTGCAGTGTAAGCGGCGCGACCTGGGTCACGCCGCATGCTAGCTGATTGGCCGGCCTCGGTGGCGCTTGGAGATGACATCATCTCCTAGCGTCCACTGCAACACCGGATGACCCGGGTCACTGCAGACCCGGGTCTGGTGTGAACGGTGCTGACCCCGGTTGGCACCACAGTAGGAAAGGGGTCTGTCCTGTGTCTAATCCGGGTTGGAAACGTGTTTCAAACCCTGTATCAGACCCGGGATTTTTGGTATAAAAGGGGTGGTCCTTTGTATTTTTTTTATAGGGGCATATCCAATTAGCCGCGTTAACCCAATTCATGAGTTAACGCGTCCGGGTGCGATGTTTTTGGTATTCCATTAGCTGAATAAATTTAGCCGTGGTCATTTTCAATAGGATTTAATGTGGCTTTTTTACTCTCCGAGCCGACAAGTTGCCCTCCTTCTGAAGAAACTGGGAGTTAAGTCCCGGAGAAACGCGTTAAGGCTTATGGGCTATCTGTTTTTATGCTGCTACTTTGGGACAGACTTACACTGAAGTGTTCTCCTCCTTTTGTTCTGGAAACTATCCATATCCCTCACGTCACACCTATTTGGATACAAACTAACAGCGGCTGATGGCCATTCAGGCACTGACACAAACGCAGGGTATCAGCCGACGTAATCCGGGAGCCTCAAACGTAGACTGTGTAACAGGAAGCCGACCAAAGCTGAGGTGAGCCACAGGACCAGACTGGTATTATTCCACGGCACCCTCAATTATTTTTATACTCCGGCGGCATCTACATTACCGTAGTTCCACTGTGCTGTGCATGCAGCTTGTTATAGAGAATTTATTCTCAAAGCATCATTCTATATACTGGATTTGACACTTCAAATATTTCCTATTACGTGATATCCCATATTAACGGGAATTCGTTTTCTATTTCCATATACCATCTGTAAAAATATACCTCAGAAGTGATACATTGGGGAGATTATTGATACCATTCTGTCAGTATCGGACATTGTGTTGTAATAAATTGTCTATATTTATCTATCAGCGCTATCTTTTTCTTTTATATCTGTTACTGTTTTAGTGGGTTGCAGTTCCCACATACTGTAGGGCCATATTCTATTAGCGGCAAAAAGTATCGCGGGTGACGTCATTTCGCCATGCGGAAACTTTTCGCCCTATTCAATTGCAAAGATTTTTTGCATACGCGGAAAGTCAATGCTATGTAATAGACGGAAAAGATTCACCTATGAATAGGTGGTGAAAAAAGTGCAGAATTGCGCTTTTGGGGTGCAAACATCGGGAAACCACTCAGCACCCTTGGGACAGCCCCCCAAAGGATAACTACGTAAAAAAAAAACTAAAAAAAGGGAGGGACACCTAAAAAAATTACTTTGAAAATGGGGGCAAAAAAGTTCAAAGTTGGGGTACAAACATAAAAAAGTAGCGAAAAAGACTTTGGGGGGGCTACAAGTAGGGGTGAGGCGTTTTATTTTATTGCAGGTGCAACAGGTGGGTTTTTCACGATATTTTTAACTTCACTTTACAGACTTTAAAATATGCTTGCACCCATTTTAAAGTACCCCAAATTTGCCAGGGCCACTTATTTTTTCCCAAAAATATAGCTTAATGCTATTCTTCACCAATTGTGTTACTGTGCTAATTGGCACCAATTGTCACAACTTAAGTACCCCAAATACCTTCATTAGGGCTAATCGGGGGCATTTATAGTGATCCCCAATCTTAGTGCATCTTTTGGGGGGGGTTCAGACCGATTTCCCCATTTCTGCCAACACTTTCTGCCTGTTCCGACATCGCGGCTTGCTGTTTTCGCTTCCTTTGGAATTAAATAGGACGAATAGCGGGGGCGCGCCCGATAAGTTTTCACGTCCAAAACATGCGATGTAGATGGAAAGTAATTTTGCAGCAGTCTGCGGAATCTATCTCGGCTAGTTGAATAGTGTAGCAGCTCATTAGACATTTTTCAGCTCTCACGCAGACTACATTGCGCACCTGTCTCTAATTTCTTCTATTACAGGCTAATTTCCCCATTTTTCAACATAAAGTTACACCACAAGTTTTTCTCAGTTGGATAACACGTGAATCAGGAGTGTGCATAGCCATGTTAATCGGAAATTGGGAGCGATACGTGCATCAATATTCAGATATACATTAGGGATTAGGCTACTTTTATAGTAGTTCTAGGGTTATAATTAGGGCTTTTTGGGATAAACTTCTGGGTTACCAGGGTTACTCAGATTGCCGATGGTCTCAAAGAAGATCTGATCCTGCATCTTATTCTGGGTACACACTACACAATGTGTGTACTCAGTGACAGGAAGACAAGATGGAGCGATACACGAATGCATTTAGCAGCATCGCGTCGTTCATTGCATTGTCCCATCTTCTGTGCAGCACAGCAGATGGGACGATGCGATGAACGACCCATGGGCACTCGCGTTCGGGGGTACACGTGATACGTTCTGCATGAGATATCGTTCCGATCCGCGTCTGAACTATATATATTGTGCAATGGATCGCTGATACCCCTTTTACACTGGCCAAATAACCTGGGTTATTGCCGTGTCAACCCGAGTCACGGCTCAGTGCAAACAGGTCTCTGAAAAATAACCCATCCAGTGACCTGGCAATTTAACCCGAGTACCGAGCAGTGTTTGTCCTGGGAAGGACCTGGGTTACGGGGCAGTGTAAATGGTTGACCTGGGTCATCCGACCTGGGACCCTTTTACAGCATAAGAACAGCTGGCTCACCGGCACTTGGAGATGATGTCATCTCCAAGTGCCGGTAGAAAAGTTAACACTACACCTATATGCAATGTAAATGGGCCAACGCGGGCATAACCCGATGTGAACAGGGTCTTTCCGGGTTGGAACCATGGGCCTGATTCAGACCCGGTCGCAAGCACTGAGCGCTCGCAACCGGGTCGATGGTGACCCTGAGCGCATGTGCACGACGGAGCCGGCTCCATTGTGCGCATGCGCGAGACCCGGATAGCGACGGGCAATCAGTCGCTCCGGGTCTCACACCAAAGGGGGCATGCTGTCAATGTTGAGTGACAGCACGCCCCCTTTGGTGGGCGGGCCGGGGGGGTGGCTGCCCAGACGGAGGCGTTCCCATGAGAACGCCTACCGTTTGGGGGCGGCCCCACTGACATCACAAGTGATGTCAGTGGGAGAGCTTTCGGCTCTGTTTGAGCCGAAAGCTCTCTGGG
This sequence comes from Taudactylus pleione, assembly GCA_031769625.1. Classification (NCBI taxonomy): domain Eukaryota; kingdom Metazoa; phylum Chordata; class Amphibia; order Anura; family Myobatrachidae; genus Taudactylus; species Taudactylus pleione. Next base: position 17,722,764 of record JAUIMM010000036.1, on the reverse strand, counting down.
GCTTGCGGCCACGAGACCCTACCACAAGGGTCTTGTCGCAAGCCCGATGGTCGCGATGGTCTTCACCATCGCGACCATCATCCTGGCCGCTCGCATTACCTGTGGGTGGCAATCCATAGCAAAGCGAGCGGCCAGGAGGCCGCTCCATAAAACAAAAAAGACGCCCTGATTCAGAGCGAGCGCTCTGTCAGAGCATCCAGCTCTGAATCAGGGCCCATGTTCCAAATCCCAGGGCAGACCCAGGGTTTTAGTGTAAAAGGGGTATTAGTGTGTACCCAGCTTTAGGACACAGCACTCAGATATGTGATGCTGTCCGGAGGTGTCTACACCAGACGCAGCCTACGGCATTAGCATAATAGTTGTATAGTATTGCACAGCTGCTTCCCTGCTGCATTAGTATATTAGTTGTACAGCATTGCACAGCCTCTTACCTGCTGCATTAGCATATTAGTTGTACAGTATTGCACAGCCGCTTACCTGCTGCATTAGCATATTAGTTGTACAGTATTGCACAGCTGCTTCCCTGCTGCATTAGCATATTAGTTGTACAGTATTGCACAGCCGCTTACCTGCTGCATTAGCATATTAGTTGTACAGTATTGCACAGCTGCTTCCCTGCTGCATTAGCATATTAGTTGTACAGTATTGCACAGTCGCTTACCTGCTACATTAGCATATTAGTTGTACAGTATTTCACAGACTCTTACCTGCTGCATTAGCATATTAGTTGTACAGTATTGCGCAGCTGCTTACCTGCTGCATTAGCATATTGTACAGTATTGCACAGCCGCTTATCTGCCGCATTAGCATATTAGTTGTACAGTATTGCACAGCCTCTTACCTGCTGCATCAGCATATTAGTTGTAGAGTATTGCACAGTCGCTTACCTGCTGCATTAGCATATTAGTTGTACAGTATTGCACAGCTGCTTTAGGACACAGCACTCAGCTACGTGATGCTGTCAGGAGGTATCTACACCAGACGCATCCTACGGCATTAGCATATTAGTTGTACAGTATTGCACAGCTGCTTACCTGCCGCATTAGCATATTAGTTGTACAGTATTGCACAGCTGCTTACCTGCCGCATTAGCATATTAGTTGTACAGTATTGCACAGCTGCTTACCTGCCGCATTAGCATATTAGTTGTACAGTATTGCACAGCTGCTTCTCTGATCCACTAGCATATTAGTTGTACAGTATTGCACAGCTGCTTCCCTGCCACATTAGCATATTAGTTGTACAGTATTGCACAGCCTCTTACCTGCTGCATCAGCATATTAGTTGTAGAGTATTGCACAGTCGCTTACCTGCTGCATTAGCATATTAGTTGTACAGTATTGCACAGCTGCTTTAGGACACAGCACTCAGCTACGTGATGCTGTCAGGAGGTATCTACACCAGACGCATCCTACGGCATTAGCATATTAGTTGTACAGTATTGCACAGCTGCTTACCTGCCGCATTAGCATATTAGTTGTACAGTATTGCACAGCTGCTTACCTGCCGCATTAGCATATTAGTTGTACAGTATTGCACAGCTGCTTACCTGCTGCATCAGCATTAGTTGTACAGTATTGCACAGACGCTTCCCTGCTGCATCAGCATATTAGTTGTACAGTATTGCACAGCTGCTTACCTGCTGCATCAGCATATTAGTTGTACGGTATTGCACAGCTGCTTCCCTGCTGTATCAGCATATTAGTTGTACGGTATTGCACAGCTGCTTACCTGCTGCATTAGCATATTAGTTGTACAGTATTGCACAGCTGCTTACCTGCTACATTAGCATATTAGTTGTACAGTATTGCACAGCTGCTTCCCTGCTGCATTAGCATATTAGTTGTACAGTATTGCACAGCTGCTTACCTGCTGCATTAGCATATTAGTTGTACAGTATTGCACAGCTGCTTACCTGCTGCATTAGCATATTAGTTGTACAGTATTGCACAGCTGCTTACCTGCTGCATTAGCATATTAGTTGTACAGTATTGCACAGCTGCTTCCCTGCTGCATTAGCATATTAGTTGTACAGTACTGCACAGCTGCTTACCTGCTACATTAGCATATTAGTTGTACAGTACTGCACAGCTGCTTACCTGCTACATTAGCATATTAGTTGTACAGTATTGCACAGCTGCTTCCCTGCTGCATTAGCATATTAGTTGTACAGTACTGCACAGCTGCTTACCTGCTACATTAGCATATTAGTTGTACAGTATTGCACAGCTGCTTACCTGCTGCATCAGCATATTAGTTGTACAGTATTGCACAGCTGCTTCCCTGCTGCATTAGTATATTAGTTGTACAGTATTGCACAGCTGCTTACCTGCTGCATCAGCATATTAGTTGTACAGTATTGCACAGCTGCTTCCCTGCTGCATTAGTATATTAGTTGTACAGTATTGCACAGCTGCTTACCTGCTGTATCAGCATATTAGTTGTACAGTATTGCACAGCTGCTTCCCTGCTGCATTAGCATATTAGTTGTACAGTATTGCACAGCTGCTTACCTGCTGCATTAGCATATTAGTTGTTCAGTTTTGCACAGGCACTTACCTGCTGCATTAGCATGAGTTGTACAGTATTGCACAGCCGTTTACCTGCGGCTGTACAATACCATACAACTCTGAATCAGGCCCATTGTTCCGCTAATAAAACCACTTATAGCTAAATCTCCATCAGCTTCTAGAAGTGATTCATATACAGTACAACTGAACACTTACCATCTTTCCCTTTTGCAAATATTTTTTGGGGGATTGTGGTGCAATAAATATACTTTGTTATTTTGTTTTAATTAACTGCACAGTTGTGACTTAATACATTACAAATTTAGGTGCCCAAATAATGACAGTCGGTGATAGTTTTTTTCTATATCATTTTGTTTGACTACTACAGCAGATATGCAGAAGGGAACAACATTTAAGCTTAATAATACAGGATACCAGTGGTGTAAGTTCCTCCCAGATGCCCGTAGGCAAGTTATAATTTGGTGCCCCTCCCCCCTAAGAAAAAAGGGAAAATAAATATGATGCATATCTATCTGTTTATCTATCCAAACGCACAAAAACACTAATATAGAATATGCAAATTTCTTTCTATTAGACCTATTTACTAAAGTAAATTTGCAGGATACCCCCCCAAAAACCTTTTTTCGGGAAAATATAGCTATGCGTCAGTCACAGATAAGATAGTGACCTGTATAGTGCAATTAGCATGAGGCTCAGAGTCGTCTTGATGGAGGCAAAAGCCACCTGATGTGGGGTCGGGAGCCCTCCTGATACCCCAGATAGGGGGGAAAACTACCTGATGTGGCAGCTTTGAGGACTGAGATTGAGTCAAGATACTGTAAGACTGTTACTGTGGTAGAACTACAAATCACAAAATGCCCATTCTACTGCCGAATGCTTCACATGCTGGGATGTTGCTCCACCAAAGATCTGCCCCAAGACTCAGTAGGTGGTGCCCCAGGCCCCCACCTCCCATCATGCCCTCTTACCCGCAGCTCCGTCTGGTGCATCCTTGTTGACATCCAGCTCCTGGAAGATCTGCAGCCGCGCTTATGCTCGGGCCCACAGCACAGATCCGCAGCTAGAGCTGCAACCAGGAAGGAGTGGGACGGGTATTTGTGGGTGAGGGGGTGGGTCAGAGTTACACTGGCATGAGAAGCTGCTGAGGAGCAGCGACGTCAATGAGCTGGGACGGGCTATAGATAGACTGAAGTGGCATCTGATGGTCTGACATGGAGCCCCCCCACCCAAAGATCAAACACACCCAAAGACTACGTTTAAGGTGTGTGGTTACATGATACAGCAACGTGCCTTACACATTATGACACACTAAGTAATGCCACTTATAACAGTGTGCCACACCGGAATGCCCCTTACAACACATTATGCCACACCGGAGTGCCCCTTACAACACATTATGCCACACAGCAATGCCCCTTACACATCCCACACAATAATGCCACATATAACACATAATGACATACAGTAAAGCGCTTATAACAAATTTATGCCATGCTGTAATGCCACATACAACACATTATGCCACACAGTAATGCCCCTTATACATTATGCCACACAGTAATGCCCCTAATAGCACATTGTGCACACAGTAATGCCAAATACACATTATGCCAAACAGTAATGCCCATTACATCCCACCCTGACAGATCTATTTCACCAACCCTCCTTTCTGCTCCTGCCAGTCCGTCACCTCAGCTCAAGACAGGTTGCACAGTTTTTATGTCCGTGCAGAACCAGATTATTGGGAACATAGTTTATAACCTGTAAACTGTGTATCAAATTAGTGCCCCTTATACAGTGCCCCCTGTAGTTGTGCCCCAAAATGCAATGCCCCCTATACTAGTGCCCCTTTTGCAATGTCCCCTGTAGTAGTGCCCATTATGCAATGCCCCCTGTAGTAGTGCCCCTTATGCAATGCCCCCTGTAGTAGTGCCCATTATGCAGGGCCCCCTGTAGTGCCCCTTCTAGTAGTTAGCCCCCTGTAGTTAGCCGCCTGTAGTTGCTTCCTCCCTCCGCGCGCACACAAACACACACACACAAAAGAAAAAAACACAAACACTTACCTTTATCCCCGCTCCAGTGCTGCTGCCGTCCATACCCCGGCGTCCGCTCCTCGGCACTATGGGAGTGACGTCATTGTCACTCCCATAGTGCTGTGCGGGACCCGGAAGACGGAGCTCACTCCTGAGCTCCATCCCCGGCGTCCGCTCCTCGCCACTATGGGAGTGACATCATTATGTCACTCCCATAGTGCCCTGCGGGACTCGGAAGACGGAGGGAGCTCCGTCCTCCGGCTGCCGCCGGGGGTTTGAATAGGAGCCGGGCGCCCGCTGGTAACACACTCAGCGGGTGCCCGGCAGATGTAGGGTGCAGGGGGTGCGACCGCACCCCCTGCACCCTCCGTAGTTACTACTACTGCCCCCGTCGCCCCCAAGCTACCCAGCGCCTCCAAGCCACCGCAGGGGCTGCGGGGGCAGTAGTTACGCCACTGCTCCTGCTTAAAACCCACAAAGTCAGAAGTATAGTGAGGCCTCGCTTTCGATGCGTGCCGCTATAATACATCTACCCCAATAATACAACCTGCACTACTACCAAAACTTCAGAATCGCAATAAATGTTACTATATAGCGAGGAGACAGGTCAGCAACAGGACATATCTGGCTGGTCATCCCAATATTGGAAGGGAGCTTAATGCAATCAACTCCTAGGACCTATTCCAGTCTGGGACAACCACTTTGGCCAGTTATGTCCCACTACTTACCAGTGCCTTCCACCTGCATCATGATAAACGTTTCCTCCCTTCTTCAAAACTGTTTGAAAATACAGGTTGGCTTAAATAACTGAAAAGTGAGGCTGTGCATTATTTATAGCGCTAAGAGCTACCTTTGTGTAATTAATCAGTATTACAAGATGCATTGTGTAGTGATAACTAAAATTCTCTCTGTATTACAGCTATAATATATTGACCACTGGATGCTCTCTGTATTGTATATCGATTAGTATAAGATCTGTATTGTACAGCAGTCACTATAACGTACTCCTTATTTGAAATGGTTCTCTAGATGAACCTCTGCTACATTTACTATATACCTACAGATGTTGGGAGGTCAGCAAGTTATATGGGACTGCATTTGTATTTGATTCGAGTTGTTTATTACTAATTGCTCAGACAGTGTTTGGCTCTAGTGAGACACATTATACATTTGTATTTCAGAGCAGTCATTTGGTAGATGCAGTTACTGTGATATATTGTACGTCACACGTATGCCATCTGCATATGGAGTGTGTATGTATATATACTATGCAGCCATTGATTACGCTATTGCAGCGTGCTGTGTGTCTATAATATGTTTATGTACTGTACAGCCAGCAGATGACGCGGCTTGGTCACTACTACAGCCGGAATCTATTGTCCCAGAGGCCGGTCACGTGGGCAGCAGGCCCGCCTCCTCTCAGTCTCAGCCCCGCCCTACCCTCCGCGTTGCCAAGCAACGTCACTTCCGCTTCATCAGTAATGTCGCTGCACTAGGTTTGAAGTAACGGAAGTGCCCATTTTACGTCACTTTACTGTGCGACATCAGCTAACCCGGAAGTGCGACGCATCCCACGGGCGGTTGTTCAAGTCCTTTAAGGGGGGGGGCTGCAGCTTTCTCCCCCCTCACCGAGCTGCCTCCGCATGAGCCGGTCCCCGCCTGCTGCTGTCCCCTGGCAGTGAGTATGGGTGTGTGACCCAGGGGTGGGTGCGCGGCTGCACACGTGGTACTTCCATCGCGGCGCCAAGCGTGTGAGGCTGGTTGTGCGGCCTATCACCTCCGTGTAAGGGACGGCCATTTATCACATCGAGCTGCTGTCAGACTGTGCCCCAGCAGCCACACATCCCTTCGCTGCCCTGTGTATAAGTGACTGAGCCCTCCCATGTGTACATCCTGTGCTCCCTCAGCCATGTGCCGATGGGCCGCCCGCTGGGGAGAGGGGGACAGTCTCGGCACTGCACCTGTCAGACATGATCCTGTCTCAGGCGAACACTGAGGTGACACTGAGCTACTATCCAATGCAGCTTAGTGTAACCTGTGTGCTATGTTTCCTATTGTCATATCTACTAACAATATAGTCTTGTTTTTAGATCTGTAGCTTAGGCTTCGGGCTTGCAGCAATTTGATATTTCCTATAGGTCCCGTTTACTCACATTTTTTTGGATATCAGCTGATTGTAAGCTTAGATCCTAATTGCAGTTGATACATTGAAAACTTGGTTGTCTAAAATAACTGCATATTCAAATTTAAACTGTAATTTTTTTCGTTTGACAGGTTTATTTCTTGGCCTGGCTAATCACATATTGACACCTGGCTCTGAAATTCTTAGGAGGTAACGTTTATATTTTATTCAAGTACATATTATTAAAATATGCTGTTTATAAGTAGCAACGTGTATTTTATTTTTTTTTTTTAATTAAAGCTGGGTACACACCTGGCCGATCTATCTAACGATTGGTAAGTGCATACATATTTAACAATCGTTCGGCCGATGTGTCTGTTGATGCTGACATTACAACTGGACGGACATTTAAATTTAGCCACCCAGTTGAGATGTCCGTCACCGACGAGTCCCTGCAGCAAGCGTACAGGCGGTCGGCTGGTCGCCCATACTCAGTCAGAGGTGCTGATATATTGGCATCGCCTGTGCTGCAGGACTGATGCGATATGTCTGTGAACAACGTTGTTCAGACATTTCTTCTGTAAACAGCCAGCAATGCACTACAGATATATCACATGTTCAATGGAATGGGCAATATATGTCAGTGTGTACCCAGCATAAGTTTCTAAATGGTTTTTATTAAAAATAAATATACTAAATGTATACACATTATGATCAATTCAATTAGGCACGTCTAAGTGCAATTAGGTGCATTTTTTTTTTTTTAAGTGTGGCTAAATGCCACACTTACGATTCTGCCAACCTTGCAGCTTTTTGTGTACATGGCTGCGTACTAAAATCCACATGTCTGGGACGAATTCTGCTGCAAGGATGGAGAGTTCAGCTGCCATTGCCAGCAGTTGCAACTGCCACCCCCCCTCCTCTCGCTCTTAATTGAATTGACCCCATACTGTTATCAGAACACAAATGAAGTACCACTAATAAGTACTTCTCTTAATTGGTATGGCACAGCTGAAATAAAACCAAGGACAGTGAAATCTAACTTTTCACAAATGGTTTAAGAAGTCTAAAGTCTATAAGAGCTTGTTCTCTCTATATTCATTCGTTCTCAAACGATGGTATATCTCTATAAATCTGGGTGCTTTGTGAATCGGCATCGGGAGCATAGACATCGTCCCAAATACATTAAAGAAGTGAAAATGCCTATGCGCGTGACACCCCCCCTTCTCCACACACACTGTGGAGTGCTGTCCACTGACACCCCACCCACCCCAGTATGCCACACGCATGAAGTAATCATTTTAATATTGGTGCACATTTCCTTTTTGATATATTACACATTAGTCATTCTACTTTGTGTATAAAGTATATTTCATTCAGGGAGTATATCTTGCCCATAAGCTCTTCATGCTTGGCATGCACAGGTTTGGGCTGCTAAAAAAAGGTGTGAATATTGGATATGCCTTTGACAGTTGTCAGGCACTGGGCATTGTATATTCCTTTGTGTCCATTCCATCTAATGTGCGTTATGAGCTTAAAGAAAATGTCATAGAAGGCACTGTGTATGTTCACATAGCTGTTTTTAAAATGCACATCTGATTAAAAAACAAATTGAGGTATTTTTTTATTTTTTGGTAATGAGTTCTTGTGTAGACTTACATCTGTTCAAGTTTCTGCTGTTTCATTACCCATAATTCTTAGTACATACAACTCTATATTGCAACGTCAAAGACATGAGACTATATCATGTTCGCAATGTTTAGCACATATGAAACAACTGGAGTGTGAAGTCAGCTTTTGATCTTATTTATTCTTTAGATAGTGCTTACCTATTTTGAAGAGCTTTATAAAGAATATATAATCATTCACATTAGTCAGCCATGTCCTAGTTCTAACATTTTAGGGGCATGTGAGGTGGTCTGATGCTATAGAGTAGAATCATATGGGCATGTTGGGTGGTATGATGCTACGTAGAGAGGCATTGATTAGCTCTGAAGCGGTGTTAATTCTGATAAGGATTTACAGTTTAGTTTGTCTTATGGAGGGTACACAATGTCAGATTTTTTGGAAGATATGAACGTTAACGATTGTAAAAATCGTTATATCGTTGACATGTTTGGCATGCATCGACGAACGATGTACGTGCACGCTTGTCAGATAACGATATCTGAAATCGACTGTTTGCATTCAGATTTGGACGATATCATTCATATAAATACTGTCAGAAATCGTTAATGAAATCGTTCAAAACGTTGATCTAGCAAGTCTGACAATGAATATGCACCATTATATGTGTTCACTCTAGCTCCGGCGGCAGGCAGGGCGCCGGAGCTAGAGAGGGCAACTTTGTGCGCGTTCCCGTGGCCATGAAAAGGGGGCGTGTCTATAAGACGCATCCCCTTTTCGTAATACTTGGGGGCGCGCCCGGCACTTACGGAAACGCCGGGCAGCCCCCAAGCGCTGCAGACAGTGAGAATAGATGCCGGGCGCATGTGCCTGGCGTCTATTCTCCGGCAGTGACCGGGTCACCGCACATTTCTCAACCCGCGGGACACTGCGACCCGCAGGTGAAGACGGCACCCGCGGGCTGTGAGGGCAGGGCGCTTTTTGCCCTCCTTCGGGAACGCTACATTAGTCGCTTTCTTAAAATTGGACATTTTTTTTTTTTTTTGGTTTAGTCAGTGTATCTCTGTTAACATTTTAGTCTAATTTTAGTCAATGTTTTAGTCATAACTGCCTGTGCATGCCCCAGTTCACATTATTCAATAATAATGCTGTTAGTGTGAGCCAAGTTGCATGCCATTGCCAACAAATAGGGAACAGAGGGCCTGATTCAGAGCCGCTCGTAAGCGGCCGCTCGTTCGCTCCGAGCGATGTTCGCACATCTGCGCATGCATATAGGTCGCATGCGCCAACCAGTCATTGCGGTCGGAAATCGTGTGCTCGCAAAACAGCGAGGGCCTGCTAATTTGAGTGACAGAATGAGGCGTTTGTGGGTGGTAACAGGGGAAGGTGCTTGAAAACGGGGAGTGGAGATCCGAACGCAGGCGTGCCAAACGGTCAAAACGGGCGTTTAATGGGAGTGCATACTTAGTAAGGGAGTGTCATCGATCACGTCACTTGGCTGTCTTTTAGCCTGAACTGCTCACAGTGATTGCGGGAAGTAAAACCTACCACAAGCACTGCAAGCAGTTCAGACGTCTTTCAATGTACTCTATTAATCTAATAAATAGCGGAGATGACGTATGATGCGAACGGCCAGGGGGCGTCTTTACAAAATAGCGAGTGCATGTTTCGTTCGCTCGCTCAGACAAAGAGACGTCAACAGACCGCAAAAAGCGAGCGTTCGCAAATAGCATCCGGCTCTGAATCAGGCCCAGAGTCTCCTCTGAGTCCTTACCCTGAAATGGAGGTGAGTAGTGTCCCACTCCCGGTCCTGTTCACTGCCTCCAGTCTCGCTGGCACCCTCCTCCAGCTCAGAGCTCTGGCGGTGCACTGTGCACTGCTCACTCAGTATTACTGAGCTGAAAGCTCTAGTCTCCGGTGACCACTGACTACTAGTCTCACTCTCCACAACCACAAGGCCACACCAGGCGTCCCGCAGAGCTCCTGGGTACCTTACCCAACTATCAAGAGATCGTGCATGCACGCGCTATCCTCACTAGGCGGGGGGAGGCCGGCGGCATCCAAAAGCAATAGATACAGCCATTTCGTCTAGTTGTTGTTAGGACATCATGAACACAGATTTCGTCATAATTTCCGTTAAGAATTTCCTATTTTTGTTATCGTTACAATTTAGTTAAGAAAAAAACCTTGTTTACTAATACTTTTTAGTCTAAATTTTCATTGGCGTAATTAATACTGCTCGGAAGCATAAATTGTGGTGGAACGCAGAAACAGTGAAGTACGACCCCAATTTTTTAAAGTGAGGGGGTCCCTGGAACCCACATTTTCTTTGCTCTGTGCGATCATTCTCTGTTAGATTCAAATCTGTTGACTGTGAAGGCCATTGGCGTACACTGATCTCAGTATCATGTTTGTGGAACTTGAGATGTGTGCATTGTGACATAGCACATTATCCTGCTGGAAGTCACCATTAGAAGATGAGTAGACTGGCAATATAGTAAGGCAAATTGTCAGAAAAAATGTTCTAGTAGCATGGGTGGCATTTAAGCCATGCTCGAGAAAATGGAACTATAAAAATATATAGTGGAAGGCGCTGCTACATGTTGCTTCTCCACGCAGCTGCTGAGGGGGGAGGTAGCCGGCCTCCTAAACAACAATATAAACAGTATGAAAGCAGCGCTGAGTGTGTAAAATAGAGAACCATTTAATACAGTTCACCATAAATAATGAACAATAATAAAAACTCAGTACTGAGAATGACAATTGATTTATAAAATCGATATATATACATATGCAAAGTGCATTCATAAAGGCATAAAGCTTGAAAACCCCGTAGGCAGTAGGTATTTCAGCATGACCAATTGGACATACACCGTAGCAAAAGTCATATGGATGGCAAAGTCCAATGTTAATAGAGGTATATTACCAGCCTGTAATCACGATGATGAGGGATACTTTAATTAGCGATGGTCTTCATAGATGTTATGGTCCAACGCAAACAGATGAAGCTTCCTGGTGACCAGATGCTGGATAGGTAGCACAAAAGTCCCAATTCCAAACTGTGTCCCAAAGAATGACAGGGTGTTGAGATCCAAAGTAAGTGCCAAGTGCCAGGGTATATATTACCAATGCGTTTCACTGCACAGGGACAGCTTCTTCAAGGTGTCTGTATGCCTGTTCAAACAGCCTTTATATAGTGCCTTTCATTTGTACCGGATAAGTCCTCAGGTGTAATCAATTAGTCATAATTCACATAAATACATTTTTAAAATATAATTCTATAGAAAGACAATAGAAGGCAAACCTATTTTATACTAATATATCAAAATGGGTGAATAAAAAGAATTTAAAAAGTGAGATAACCGTACTTATAGAATTAGTGGTCCGATAGTAATAGTAGGCGGTCCCTTGGTGGTTTAACTCACCACTTCCTCATTGGTCACGCTGAGACACGTGACCGGACCAAATCTAGGCTATGGAACGCGGCGTCAATTGACGCCGCGTTCCAAGCCTCCTGTCGGACCCACCAGCTTATTGGTCTATACAGCGTGTGTCATGGTCTATATACATGACTAACGCTGTAATCACACTGTTTATTGGTAACGCACTATTTCCGCTTTGGACACGTGACCGGACCAAATCTAGGCTATGGAACGCGGCGTCAATTGACGTCGCGTTCCAAGCCTCCTGTCGGACCCACCAGCTTATTGGTCTATACAGCGTGTGTTATGGTCTATATACATGACTAACGCTGTAATCACACTGTTTATTGGTAACGCACTATTTCCGCTTTGGACACGTGACCGGACCAAATCTAGGCTATGGGACGCGGCGTCAATTTACGTCGCGTTCCAAGCCTCCTGTTGGAATCACCAGCTTAATGGTCTCTGCAACATGTGTCATTGACCTGGTCCTGACCCATCTAAACACATGATTAGCGTGGTAACCATAGAGACCAGCACTCGGGTACTAAATGACAAAAATAACAAACAAACAAATGAAGAGACACTGAATTGTCAGCCAATAGATTCACTGTATTGAACACACGGTAACTACAAATGGGTATATGAAAAAATTCTAAAAAAGGAAACACCATATATTGGATGCATAATAAATCCAAATAAACACAAACAATTGTCACTTTGGGGTCTTGCATCATGGGGACACAAAGCAACCATATAACTCCTATTCTATGGTAGATTAATATATGAGACCAAATGAGAACCCTAGAATTTGAGGACTAAACCTTAAATGGTTGAACCACTAAACTGACTGGGATAGGAATACACCTATAGGAAGTAAAAATATCCTAATAGTAATTAAAGAATTAAATTGTGTACCTGTTAATCTATTTAAACCTGAGATATAAATAAGGCAGAAACCTATGAAACTGAAAACAATGTGATAAATAATGACATAGAATACACATTTTAAATAAATGGGCTACATATATAGATATATTACAACACATGGGAGAACAATTGAAATAATAGATCAACCCAAATGGTATATCCATGTATGATGTAAGTAGTAATAGAAATATGGCATACCCAAATTACAAAATGACATTCAATTCCAAAGCCTCATTTAATCCTCTAGGGAACAATGAATTGAGTTGGAAGGTCCAAAGCCATGCTCAGCTGATATTACAGGGCACATTTGATCCCATGGATTCATATTTATACAATATTCTGACCCTACAGTCTCTTATTTTAGTAGAGATTCTTATTTTAGTATTAACATACTGTGTCATTGTACATCAAAGGGATTGTTTAAAGGAGAGAAGTTAAAAGTAATAACTTGGCCTAGATCAGTGATCGGGGAACAGGGGTAAATTACCCCACTTGGGGTAAAACTGAAATTCCTGGGGGTAATGGACGGACAGCCGGGCATGCATTTGAATCATTGCATGCTCAGCTGTCCGTCCATTACGCCCAGGAATGGAGGTCACTGGCGACAGGTGCAGCGGCGCACCTGGCGTCAGTGACCTCCAACCCGGCGCCGCAGTGAGGCTCTAAGCCGGATGCCCGCTGAGAAGTTATCAGCGGGCGCCTGGCTCCATCCCTGCAGCCCCGCGTTAGCTGGAGGCTGGAGTTCTCTTCTGAACTCCAGGAGCTTCCGGCTTTCTCCATGCGCACAATATGGGAGAGATGTCATGATGTGTCTCCCATAGTTCCGAGGAGCAGCCGGGCGGACAGGACTGCGGTGGATGCAGGAGCGGGGATTAAGGTAAGTGGGGTTTTTTTTTTGTACAAGGGGCATAGCTATGGGGGCACTGCTACAGGGGCATAACTATGGGGGCACTGCTACAGGGGCATAACTATGGGGGTACTGCTATACGATTTCCTTCCTTTCAAATCAAGGGTAAAAGGTAAAAAAGTTCCCTGGCCTAGGTAATTCTCAATTTCATTATTTTATCAAACAGTCCAAAGTGGAACCCCTTGTAGCGGATGATCCCATCATGATCCCAAAATAAAACTTTTGGGATTTACTAACAGTATGAACAACTTTTGAGATTTTTTTTATCAAACTTTTTTAAAAACTTGGTTTATTGAGAGTCAATTTTTTTTTTTTCTTTATAATTGAAACCTACTGCTGTGTTATAAGATCATATGAAAGCCCATTCAAAGAGGCATAAAATGAAGCCTTGCCCAACTCTCTAGCTTAATTAGATGAGCTGCAAATGCAATTTAAAATGTTTTAGCCAATTTTTTATTAAATGCAACCTGAAAGGCATAACTTCCAAATTTTAGGCGAAGTACACTGATTGAAAGTTCTCTTCATACTCAAAGCATTAATTAATATAACAAATTTTCATTACAAACTGAAATGGTCCATTTCAAACCCTGTGATTTTGGTGTGGAATAACCAGAACTACCAGAAAAGCACAGATGGCTAGAAAGCTGGTTGTGTCCCAATTACTTTATTGATTTTTAGTTGTTCTAATTGTGCTATCTGTATTTTGGATATACCGTGCATGTGTGTAATTACTTTTTTGAGCTTTTGTGGATTTTAGACTGAAAATACAGTTGGTCATGGTAACGATATAATCCAAGAATTGGCAAATCAGTGCACACCCATAATTAGGTTCTTTTTAAAGGGGTTACCTTATTTATTATTTTTTTGACACCTAGTGGCCGTTTCAATTGTTTGAGAGAATTGGCTCCCGTCTAAAGTGTACGGGAGCTACTTTCATTGTTTCCTGGTCTACCTGTTCCGAGACTGCTGTTAACCAGGATATCTGGTCACACTCTCCTGAGGTGCAAATGTAAAGAAAGGGTTTGTGGCTGGTTGCACCTTAACTGCAGCAGGTCTAACACTTAACAGGATAAACTGTTTAACGTTGCCAATTATGTCACAAAAATGTGGCTGCCGCTACCGGCGGGGGGGGGGGGGGAGGGTTATCCATTCTTTCACGGCTCATAAATAACGGATGCTGAAAGTTTCTTTGGGGTCCAGCTCTGGTTGTGCATCCACATGTTGCAACCTGTGGCCATTATTCTGATCTGTTTTTTTCTTTTTTTCTTTTAAGAATAATGCCCATTAAGCGCCTTTTTGCATTTCTAATCCCTTTTGCAGAATACCTCCCAGATATTTAGTGGTAGATTTAAAATGAAAATGGCATTAAAACAAACACAAATAAATAGCTTTCATTGCTCGGTGTATACTGAAATTATTTGCGCTTCTGCGATTGCATTCAACGTGCGGTTTGATGTGCTGCACATCAAAACTGACTATACTGCATGCAACCTAATACATGTTAATGAAGGACAGAATGAGTGATTGTTCCATTATTCATTAGTCGCTGTAATGTGTACTGGCAATCATGCGATGTCCAGGGACATCCTGGACATTAGTACAATTGCCTGTCATCTCAGAGTGTACCCAGCTTTAAGGAGCTTTTGGTCTCCTGAGTGCAGAGATGCTTCTTGCTACTGTATCATCACAGAACTTCTGCCAATCAACAAGAATTGTTTTACTGTAATTAATCATTCTTGTACTGTATTCTGTTTTAGTAAGACTGCAATGCTTGGAAGATTTTAACTATGCACGTTGAGGTGGGGAAATTGCTTTTTGCTGTGGTCTTCCATACCTTCTTTTGAGTTTTTCTAGTTATTTCACAGTTGCATATCAAAATGAACCTGTTTCCAAGCGATTTTATTGGCTGTGTGATGGATCATTTTTTAAACTGTTTGTTTTATAGGGAAGATGTAGATCTATTTGCTGTGCATGAAGGAGCTGCTTTTAAAAATGTTTCTGGAACATGCCTGTGCTATATAATACTGTGTGTGTATTGGTGAAGAACTTTCTCTGATATAGGCCATTGTCTTCTGTTAAACCGTTTTATTTTAAGAATGTTTTGTCCCATGGGATGAAACCAGCTGGCTGGTATACTTAAGAAGTCGGAAAAAAGAAATTGCTGCAGTGGGAGTGTGCTGGAAAACTGAAGATTTTGGTGTACCATATTTTAATGTGATGTGTGGCCACATATCACAGAGACTTTAATTCTGGCCTAATTTTAATATATGTCCTAAACTGTTTAATTGGCTTAAAAGGCAGGGTATTTTTGGATGCACCTTCACCATTGAAGTATAAGCAATGCCTCTATTGTAATGTATGCATGTTACCTCACGTGTCTGGACGCTTACAGGACCAGATCAGCACCTTTTGTTATTGTGGTCCTGCTAGGCTGCATTTCTAGAGCACCCTGCTGATTAGACTTCAAACCACTTGTGGTGCGGCTTAAAAGTTCTTAAATACAGACATTTTTGCCTTAAGCATGAAAGGAGGTCTTTGCGTCCAGGCCTGGGATCCTGCTGATCCACCGCTGACTCTAGAGCAGTAATGGGTCAGATTTGAAGCATCTTGCGCTCTGACTGTATCTGTGACTCTTGCACAACCCTGCTGTCGTCATAACCGTGCCCCTATCAGGCTGAACTGAGTGCATTCTCTGCCTTTAAATAGTGATCTCCACCACACCGAGGACTGTACTTTTTAGACCCAGGTAACACTGCAGAAACACCTTTACTGCTGCTCCCCTGTACCTGCAGGCTGCAGTTTCCCTCTATAGTGGGCAGCATTTTTCTCAACCTCTTTGCTGGAGTGCCCTCCTGAACTACTCAGCATGCAGTTGCCAGTGACTGAGCAGTGCAACTCTTGAAGGGGCCTGTCTCCGGCACTTACGGACATGCCGAGCTGCCTCCAAGCTCTCCCCAAGCATCAATTCACCGGCAGTTATCTCTGCACTGCAATTTTTCCCATCCAAGACACAGCGACCTGCGGGTAGGGACAACTCCCGACACGTTTTAGCGGGGCATCACCAAAAGGGTAGGGTGCTTTCTGCCCTTTTGAAATTGGGCAGGGCACGGCGCCCCTCTAAAACAGCCTAGCGGCTATACACATAAGATCCGAAAACTTAGCACGGATCCTATGTGTATTTGCCCGAATACAGATTTTTCAGGCGAATAAAACAGGATCCAATTGAAATGCCCGAAGGCAATTCAAGTGTTTAAAATCCAGTTTTATTTGCTTGAAAAATTGTATCTAATTAAATTCTCCCTAAATAATCTTGTGCCTGGAATGAACATTTTCAATTACAATTTATAATCTTTAACTTTTAGAGGGGTATTCAATATGAAAGGTTAAATTCCCTGGCGAAGTTAACGTTTCATATCGGAGTTTTTTTCTGCGTAAAGGTATGGTGCGCGCTCCCGCTTATCCCCGTATTCATTATCAAATAAACGAAAACGGGAAACTCCGACGTTGGATTTGCGTAAAGTTACTAATTTTTCCTTAAAATAATTGTAAGACCCCCTAAAGTTGTAAAAAACATGGGGGAACACTATGGGTACCCCCTTTTTAGCCTTTAATTGAAAGTTGGGGCTTTAAATAGCCGCAGCAGGTGTTTTTTTCCCGACATTGAAGAAGTGATGCAGAAGAGCACTTAGGTTATTTTTTTCGTTTTTTTAAGTGGTTCCATCAAATTTGGGGTACATGAAAATGGGTACTAGCATATTTTGATGTCCCTAAAGTAAGTTTTTAAAAATTCTGCATTTGTGCACCTGCCGCTATAATTCTATTCTAGAAAACACCTGCCGCATACATGCAGAATAGCCCTGAACCTATTTGCCTATTGTTTAACAATTTTTTCCCAATTTTTTTTTTTTGCACCCCAATTTTTAAATACATTTTTTGGGGTGTCCCTATTTTCTTAAAAAACTTCTTTTTTTGACACAGTTCTTTTTTAAATTTCAATCTCAGGGGTGCAGGCTATTTTTTTTTTTTTAAGCCTGCACCCCTAAACCCCAATTCTGCACTTTTTTTCGACACCTATTCAATGGTGAAAAGTTATCACCGTTTTTTATCAAAGACTTTTCAAAACTGCGATAAGTCTTTGAAATTGAATACGGTGTAAAACTAAAACCGGTGATATTAACACAAAACAGTTAAAAAGTGCGATATTAACGCAAAAAACGATGTTATCGCACCCATATTGAATACCCCTCTTAGTCTCTCAAGATCAGCAGAACAGTATTTTAACAAGAACATGTGTCTTTTCGGGGGATTGGTATGAATGACCACCGGACCTATGCCTGGTGGTTCAAATCCTGACAGCAGAAGACCGGCAGTGAAGATCGACGGGACAATTAAATTCACTAATCCTAACCCTACTCCCTTCCCCCCCACCCCACCTTTAGGGGTGCCTAACCCTAATCTCAGTATTGATGCACGCAGATAAATAACAAATGAGCCAAACTTCCAGTGTGTGCAGTTATTTCTGGGTTGCTTAATAAGAATAAATACTTAGGGCCTGAGCCAGAGTTGCAGCAAGTCTACTCTGCAGACTGATCATACATGTATCTTTTTTATTTA
Source organism: Taudactylus pleione (assembly GCA_031769625.1). Taxonomy (NCBI): domain Eukaryota; kingdom Metazoa; phylum Chordata; class Amphibia; order Anura; family Myobatrachidae; genus Taudactylus; species Taudactylus pleione. The sequence goes on along the minus strand of JAUIMM010000036.1, from coordinate 17,704,579 downwards.
AATAAACCTGCATGCGCAACTTTCAGCAACTAATGGTTATTCTGAGTCATACACCTCTCGCATGCATCTTCATTTGCAGCCCTGTGGGGATATTAATGGCTAGCAAATGGCATTTGCACATAAGAAAAGTTTGCAGTGGGAGTGTTGTGAGTTTGTAGATGGAATGTTGGTATACCACGCGGGTCCACTAGACCACCAGGGATAACAGCGGCATCCCGGGGGTTAATTGCTAGCCATGGGAGGCAGTCTTCCCTGTCTAGCAGCTCCTCCCCTCGTTCATCGGCTTGCCTTTCCGCTCGGGTTTGGCGTCGCTGAGCTGCTTTCTCCTTCAGCCACTCTTCCTCTGAGGTCTCTGGCGGCCATCTTTTCTCATAGTGGCAGCGGAGATCTCATGCAGCGTGCAGACCGGTCCCCCTGTGTACCTCTCCCCTGCTAGGACAGCGTACACGGCACTATAGCCCTCCCAGACACTGAATCTGGCCAGGTTGAATGTAGTGACAAGGTGCAGTGAGTATTACTTTCTGCATTGTATGTGACTTTTGCTAGTGCTTGACTGTGCTTTATTTCTGCTTACTGTCAGTCTATACCTATCCCTTTCCTTCTCCTACAGCCCTAAGCAGGTGTGTGGGAGAAGGGTTTTTCTTGGATCTCACTTATATAAATTCATGTAGGTCGGTCACATACAGTTATGTGCTACACGGTTCTCAAATCTGTGGACCTGTGTGCTGCATGCTTGTGGGTGCACCAGGAGTAAACCACTGAACCTCCATATTGTGTAGAGAGAGATTTTCACTCTCTCTCTACATCTATATATATCACAAAAAATCCCAAACTGCGCTGATCAATTCACATACAGCAGCACCCTTCAGTAAGTCCCCTGTTAGAAGGACTAATTCAAAGATATACAAATGGATTACTGATGGGGCGCTAAATCGCAACACAATTTATTTTAAAATTTGTAAAACAATGCAATCTCTCCAAAGGCTTATACGTCGTCTTTTTCTTTTGAAGAGACAACTTCACCGTTATTCCTACTCGTTCTCAATTTTGATCAATTAGTCCAAACTATGAGTTCGCATTAAGTCCTCCTCGAGGTTCTAAAAAAAGATACCCTCGTACCAAGACACCCAAACACAGGCCCAAGGCCAACGTTAGTAAGAATTAGAAAAATAGAAAGTAAAATAATTCTTTATTAACATTTAACAGTATGCTAGATGGACAATCTTACACAATTTGGTAATGCACAGCCTTCCAATCTTAGGAAAGGGATATCATACACCTTTCGATCAGCAGATGTTTAAATGTGGTGTCCACCTTTCATTAAAACCCTACGCGTTTCGTCTGTGACTTCTTCAGGGGTAGATCTAAAATATATGATATATATTATATAAGGTGTCACTGGTAATGAATTGAACTCAAACCAATGGTAATATTCAAATACATCCCTTTCAAAATTACATACCTCAATATTGATGTATACACATGTACTTAATGTATACCCAAAATTAGGCAATTCTTTGGATCAGAAACTGTAAGACCGATTTAATATTAAAGATACATATATTCAATAATAATATTTTTATCGTACATTTTTTTTAAAAACAACTTTCTGGTCTCCTATCTACATTACATACCTCATACTTGATGTCTAAAAAACGGTACCCGTAGTTTGTCAGACCATCTGGTGGTCAATTTATTGAACCAAAACCGTGCAACCTTTTTAATATTAAAACAAATGTTTCAATAATAGGCCACATAATCAAGGCTCACCATAATGTATTGGCTCATTTCCTCAGCGTAATTAGAATATACATTTCCCTTAATTTACATAATACATTTTACATAATACAATTTGTATATACTTTTTAAAAATAAATATCCTTGTTTATCATTATGTAGTGATTTTATATCATATGCAATTTTTGTATATATCATATATCTTATCACCTTAACCTATTGTATCACTAAAATCAGTACATCTTCATATATTACATATAATTTTTTTATCCAAATATACACTTAATCCCATTTTAAAGAGACAAACATTAATCACCATAACAGAATGACAAAAATATTATTAAACAAAGTACATAAATTTTTACAAGTATATTATATAAAAATAACAGCAAGATTCCTTTGGGAATTTATTACTTACTGGGTAGATGCTTATGCTTCTGAATCCAACTGCTACACTAACCTTTCTCATTCAAACCTCCTTTTTAACCTCTAGCAACTGTCATCACTTCCTCCTAGATTTCATTGGTGATTCAGTGCAACCTTAAAAAAACCTTTTTATTTCTTAAAGTACATTAATCTTAATAATAAAGCCTTGTTGGAAATTCACATTATCAACAAACCGCTTGGTTTATAATATCATAAACCTTTTTATTCGTTTGGAATCATCTAATTGATAAAAATTTAAAAATTCCCAGCATCCATCTTGATTTTGTAGTTTTTTTTTTTCTCCATTGGTTAAATGTGTCCATGTGATAGACCTACTTCTGATCTGTGTTGCCGTTGTCATGGTTCCCACCTCCGGCTAACATTCATATACGTCGGACCTCACAGTGACAATCCTTGTCACGTGTGGCACCAACCTACTATAACCGCCCCGTACACTGTTGACATGGTAACAGATGCCGCAACGCAGTGACGTCACTCCTCATATGCGGACTCGGTCCTACTGCATCAACTCCACATATCAGCTTTAATACTGCTCTCAAATGGCACTTTACCACTCCACACTCTATCGTCTAAGTGCACGGAGACCCACAAGCCTACCGCAGTGTTTAATTAATCCTCAATCTCTCATGATCACCAAGCGTCTCGTTGCTAAGGGGACAGACAACATTTTGGATTTCCGAGACTCCACAATGCTGTAAACCATTTAAATATTAGTCCCATATACGCGGACACCATCTTTTAATTACAAATGATTCCTTACTGTAACGATTTGTTTTTATAATGCCTATTGACCTAATGTACAGTGTGCGTCCCAAAGCTATGGGGACAGGCGCCATTTTGGATTTTTGCGGCTCCGTAATACTGTTACTCCTTTGTATACTGGCTCCAAGGAAACGGACGAAATCTTTGAATTTGATAACAAATATTTCATAACTACATCTTTACTTTTGTAATGCCTATTAACCCAATATACAGTGATTCTAAATATCACACCATATAAATACTTTTAATTTCATTCAAATAATAACTTATACCAATAAATTACATTTATAATACATTGATCTTTATGTAATCCATATTAACTATACTTTATTTGTGTTAAACGAAGTGCCTTTATTATACATACATTACAATAAATATTTAAATCGTGTACTTACTCGTATCTTTACTAAACCTACTATCACCTACATAAATATTACCTATTATATATATTCAATAATCCCTTATGTAATGTATAACAAGTGTATAAACATGTGACCACCTAACAATTAAAAATTATTCGCCTTAATTACAAGAAAGTACACGATTTAAATATTTATTTAAAGCAATGAATGTATAATAAAGGCACTTTGTTTAACACAAATAAAGTATAGTTAACATGGATTAAATAAAGATCAATGTATTATAAATATAATTTATTGGTATAAGTTATTATTTGAATGAAATTAAAAGTTTCTACTTCAGGGTCCACAGGGTGACCTTGGGGTATAGCTGGATCCTGGATCCTCGGGCACCACGGAGTTAAAGCTTTTAGCTGCTCCCAGGATGCACTTGGGTCCAACCTCCCCTATACCCCGCCCCCGAGCCACAGGCACCTCAGTTTAAGATGGTGCCCGGCCGGAGTCGGGTCACCCTGCGGGGGGGGGGGCTGCAGGAGCAGCCCCCTAAAGCTTTTTATTTAACTAGGTTAAATTTATTTTTACATTAGTTCTTTTTTCCAGAGCGGCAGTGCTGGGCTGTCTGTAAGACGCCCACGCTGCCGCTCCTTCTCCCTGCTGGCGCCGCGACGCCAGCACTGAACTGGGGATCGCGGTGGGGGAAGCCAGAGTCTGTACTAGCCGGACTCTGGCTTCCCCCGGGACTGCTGCCGGAAGACGCCGGGGAGATCAGGTAAGCCGCGCACCGCTGATTAGCGGCGGTGCGCGGGTAATGCCTTTTATATGCAGTCCCATGCCCCCGGTCTAGGGGACAGACCGGGGGCGCTAGCGGTGGCGGCGGGCCCCTCCTCCATCGGAGGCATACCCCGCCAGACCACTAGACCACCAGGGTAATTAAGCGGCAAGCGGGATGCCGCAACCTTGGGGGTTAATATGCTAGCCAGGGGAGGAAGCCTTCCCTGTCAGCGGCTCCTCCCCTCAGCTCAGCGCGCCTTTCAGCTCGGAGTCTGGCGTCGCTGAGCTGCAGCTACTCGGGCCACTCCTCCTCTGAGGTCTCCAGCGGCCATTTTCTTACTGGCAGCGTGGATACTCTCAGGGAGCACGCGGACCGGTCCCCCTGTGTACCTCTCCCCTGCAAAAGGACAGTGTACACAGCGCTATAGCCCTCCCAGACACTGAATCTGGGAGGTTGATTGTAGTGGAAAGGTGCAGTGAGTATATCTTCCTGCATGGTATGTGACTTTTGCTAGTGCTGCCTGTCTGTGTCTTTTTTCTACTTACTGTCAGCCTGTACCTATCCCTTTCCTTCTCCTACAAGCCCTACAGGTGTGCGGGGGAAGGGTGTTTCTACTGACCTCACCTATATAGATCACGTATTTGTGAGATCCGTCACATACAGTTGTGTGCTACACGGTGCCATATTGTGGGCTGTTGTTCAGCACACTGGTGAGTGCGCACGTTTTCTTCCTAAGTCATGTCTGAGGAGGAGATTGAGCACTCCGGGGCTCCGGCATTGTTCTCCTGCAGGCGCTGTTCTGCAGGAGTGGATAGGGAGGATTTGTCACAGGACGGCCTGTGCGGACGGTGCCAGGCGGTCCCTGGTACGTCTAAACCTCCCATGTCGCAGGAGCCACCATGGGCGATGTTTTCCCAGGTGCTGGTGTCCATCGCGGACCGTCTGTCGGTCCCGACTGCCGCCCCTACTAGGGCGTTGCCCCAGCCTGCCATCCCCCACTCCCCGGGTGTCCCACAATTATTGCAGACTCCCCCGGGGTCTCAGCCTGTTGGTCCCTATGCGGGGTTGCCAATGTATATTCAGTCCACCCCTGTGGCACAGCCGGCTGTGGTGCCGTTTCAGGCTCCTGTGACAGCTCCTCCACCCTGGGTGGATGCGCTTTCCCACACTGTCCAAGATTTGGTGGCAGCATCTTCGGCTCTTCAGTCGATGTTGCACAGTGACGTGCCCTCCAGTGCGTCTAAACGCTCAGTCATGGCACAGGCTGCGCATCTTTCGGATTCTGAAGGGTCCTCGAATGATGGTGAGGTGCAGGATGACTCAGCCTCAGATGCCTCAGTCCAGGAGGTAGACACTAAGTCTTCCATCAATGTGCGGGCTCTGGTTAAGGCGGTGCGGGCTATTCTTCTGATTGAGGATGAGGCACCCGCTCCCAAGTCAAGGTATCCTAGTTTTAAAAAAGCTAAGGTTACTTCTACAGCGTTCCCCTTGTCTGATCAGTTGACTGATCACATGGCGGTGGCCTGGCAGACGCCCAGTAAGCGTTTCCTGCCACAGAAACGCTTGGCGTCCAATTATCCATTCCCGGAAGCGCATTGTAAGAAATGGGAAACTCCGCCTGCAGTCGATTCCCATGTAACACGCCTCATCAGGAGTGCTACTTTGCCATTGCCGTCTATATCCTCGCTGAAGGATCCTACGGACAGGAAGGTGGAGACTTGCCTAAAGTCTATTTATTCTCTCTCAGGGGCTGTAGGCCGTCCATGGCCATCTCCTGGGTGGCCAAGGCCATTGAGGGGTGGGCCAACGCCTTGGAAGACACGTTTACGGATGAATCTCCGGACGTCCAGAGGGCGTTGTTAGGACAGATGAGGGATGCCGCCTCCTACATTGGAGAAGCATCTTTGGATGCTAGCCTGTTGACCTCTAGGGTTTCGGCGGCAGCAGTGTCTGCTCGTAGATCCTTGTGGTTGCGGTCTTGGAGAGCAGACGCGGATTCAAAGAAAGGCTTGGAGGCCTTACCTTTTAATGGGGAATTACTATTTGGTCCGGACCTGGACAAAATAGTAGATACCCTGGCAAAATCCAAGTCAGCCTTCCTCCCTTCAGCTACTACACCTGCTAAGGTCCGGAGCTCGGCGTTTCGTTCCTTTCGGGTTCAGGGCAAGGCAAAGGGTCAGTCCTTCCCGAGGCAGTCCGCACCCAAGACCGCCTCAAAGCCAAAGAAGCAAGCCTGGAGTGCTAGACGCCCTTCTTCCAAGCCAGAAGATAAGCCTTCTGCGTGATGGGACGGGCCTCCCTCTGGGGGACCCCAGAGTGGGAGGCAGACTTCTTCAATTCGCCCAGTGCTGGCACAATACCACCACGGATGCCTGGGTGCGAGAAGTGGTCTCCCAGGGGTACGCCCTGTCTTTTCGGCACAGGCCGCCTTGCCAGTTTTTTTGCTCAAATCCCTCTCAGGACAAAACCAAGGCCTTGCAGGTTCAGGAAGCCATAGAGGCCTTGCTGACGGCGGGGGTCATTATACCCGTACCACAGTCTCAACGTTGGATGGGGTATTACTCTACGCTGTTTCTGGTGCAGAAACCCAATGGCTCTCATCGCCCCATCCTCAATTTGAAGTCCCTGAACAGGTTTCTCAGGGTTCCCAAATTCAGGATGGAAACTTTGCGTTCCATCATACTGGCGATGGAACCGGGGGATTATATGGTCTCCCTGGATATCCAGGACGCCTACCTCCATGTGCCTATAGCAACATCGCACCAACGGTTTCTGCGGTTTGCTATTCTCCACTACCAATTCAGGGCTCTACCCTTTGGTCTCTCCACGGCACCAAGGGTATTTACCAAGGTCATGGCGGCTCACCTTCGGAGCCAGGGGATACGGTTGCTACCGTATCTAGACGACCTCCTCTTGCTGGCAAGCTCCCCGGAGGTACTGATCCAGCATCTCCACCTGACGGTCGCTTGTCTACAGGCGCACGGCTGGTTGATCAACTGGAAGAAATCCTCCCTCATCCCATCACAACGGATGGTTCATTTGGGGGCCCTGCTGGACTCTCGTCAGCAACGGATTTTTCTGACTCCAGAGAAGGTCTCCTCCTTACAGCTGCGGATTCACAGTTGTCTGAGCAGTGGCAGAGTGTCGGTGCACTCAGCAATGAGAGTTTTGGGGTCCATGGTGTCGGCATTCGACATGGTGGAGTTTGCCCAGTTCCATTCCAGGCCCCTGCAGGGGCTGATTCTTTCAGAATGGAACGGATTGCCACACAGGATCCGCTCTCAGATGCTGGTGTTGTCCTCGGAGGTGCATCTGTCCCTAGCCTGGTGGCTGCAGACAGCGCATCTCCTGGAGGGGCGCCCCTTTTGGATCCCGGAATGGGTTCTGCTCACGACAGATGCCAGTCTCCGGGGTTGGGGGGGCGGTGACAGGCTCCTTGTCACTTCAGGGTCATTGGTCGGCGGAGGAAGCGATTCTTCCCATCAACATCCTGGAACTGCGGGCAGTATACAGAGCCCTGCAGTCGTCCGGCACCGCTCTTCACGGAAGGGCCGTTCAGGTGCAGTCAGACAACGCCACCACGGTGGCGTACATCAATCACCAGGGAGGGACTCGCAGTCGAGCTGCGATGTCGGAGGTGTCCCGCGTCCTGGCTTGGGCGGAGCGCTATCTTCCAGCTCTCTCGGCAGTTTTCATCCCAGGAGTCCTCAATTGGGAGGCAGACTTCCTCAGCCGTTACGATGTGCATCCCGGGGAATGGTCGCTTCATCCAGAGGTATTCCAACTACTCGTGGACAAGTGGGGGCTGCCAGAGCTGGACCTGATGGCGTCCCGTTACAATCACAAGCTGCCTGTGTACGGGTCAAGGACAAGGGACGCAGGCGCAAGTCTGATAGACGTGCTGTCGGTGAAATGGCTGTTTCAACTGGCTTACTTGTTCCCTCCGATATCTCTGCTGCCTCGGGTCCTGCGCAAGTTCAAACAGGACGGAGGCACACTGATCCTGGTGGCCCCAGCGTGGCCCAGAAGGCCGTGGTACTCCGATCTGCGGAGCCTGTCCATCGACGCTCCATACCTCCTACCTCAACGGCGGGACCTGTTGTCTCAGGGGCCCTGTCTTCACCCGGATCTGGGTTGACTATCTTTGACGGCGTGGCTCTTGAGACAGCCGTCCTGAGGTCTCGGGGCTTTTCTAGCTCCGTTATTACCACCATGCTGAGGGGGCGCAAGCCTGCTTCCGCGAGGATCTATCACAGAGTGTGGCACACTTACTTTCAGTGGTGCGAGGCCAGAAACTATGATCCCCAGGTGTTCCGGGTTTCGCGTTTTCTGGCTTTCCTTCAGTCGGGTTTGGACTTAGGATTAAGTCTTTCTTCACTGAAGGTACACGTGTCTGCTCTGTCGGTGTGGTTCCAGCGCAGGATCGCTGCTATGCCGGACGTACACACCTTTTTCCAGGGTGTTTTGAGAATCCAGCCTCCCTTTGTGCCACCTGTGGCCCGTGGGATTTGGCGGTGGTTCTTAGGGCCTTACAGGGTCCTCCTTTTGAGCCCTTGGAGTCAGTGGAGCTCAAGTGGCTCACTTTTAAAACTGTTTTCCTCTTGGCAATTGCTTCTGCCAGGAGGGTTTCAGATTTGGGGGCGCTTTCTTGTCGTCCCCCTTTTCTGATTTTTCATCAGGACAGAGTGGTGCTTCGCCCTCGTCCTGATTTCCTGCCTAAGGTGGTTTCTAGGTTCCACATTAATCAGGAAATTGTTGTACCAGCCTTTCAGTCACCTGATCTTTCGGCTGGGGAGACTTCCTTAGACGTTGTAAGGGCACTCCAGGTTTATGTGGACCGGACTAGTTCTGTGAGGAAGTCGGATTCTTTGTTTATCCTCTTTGGTTTTCACAAGAGGGGTTGGCTTGCCAACAAACAGACTCTAGCCCGTTGGCTTCGTTCTGTTATTATTGAGGCTTATATGCAGGAGGGTTTACCTGTTCCAGCCTCTGTTAAGGCTCATTCCACTCGGTCCGTGGGCCCTTCTTGGGCTGCTAGCCGTGGCGCCTCTGCTGTTCAGCTCTGTAAGGCGGCCACCTGGTCTTCCATTCAGACCTTTTTGAGGTTCTATGCGTTTGACACCTTTGCCTCTCAGGATGCATCCTTTGGGCGCCGGGTTCTCCTATCAGCACAGGAGCGTCCCCGCCCTTAGTTGGACTGCTTTGGGACATCCCCAAGGTCACCCTGTGGACCCCTATGGACCCTGAAGTAGAAAACAAGAGATATGGTAAGAACTTACCTTTGTTATCTCTGTTTCTACGAAGTCCATAGGGTCCACAGGGCACCCGCCCTGACGCACCTGGCTTCATATGGGCTCTGTGACTGGTCACCGGTTTTCCGTCTCCCATTTCTGTGAGTATGGTTCTTGTGTGTTCCAGTCTTCCTTCTCTCTGTTTCGTCTCCTCCTTCGGCCTGGGCTGCTTACCAACTGAGGTGCCTGTGGCTCGGGGGCGGGGTATAGGGGAGGTTGGACCCAAGTGCATCCTGGGAGCAGCTAAAAGCTTTAACTCCGTGGTGCCCGAGGATCCAGGATCCAGCTATACCCCAAGGTCACCCTGTGGACCCTATGGACTTCGTAGAAACAGAGATAACAAAGGTAAGTTCTTACCATATCTCTTGTTATTTATATGGTGTGATATTTAGAATCACTGTATATTGGGTTAATAGGCATTACAAAAGTAAAGATGTAGTTATGAAATATTTGTTATCAAATTCAAAGATGGCGTCCGTTTCCATGGAGCCAGTATACAAAGGAGTAACAGTATTACGGAGCCGCAAAAATCCAAAATGGCGCCTGTCCCCATAGCTTTGGGACGCACACTGTACATTAGGTCAATAGGCATTATAAAACAAATCGTTACAGTAAGGAATCATTTGTAATTAAAATTAAAAGATGGTGTCCGCGTATATGGGGCTAATATTTAAATGGTTTACAGCATTGTGGAGTCTCGGAAATCCAAAATGTTGTCTGTCCCCTTAGCAACGAGACGCTTGGTGATCATGAGAGATTGAGGATTAATTAAACACTGCGGTAGGCTTGTGGGTCTCCGTGCACTTAGACGATAGAGTGTGGAGTGGTAAAGTGCCATTTGAGAGCAGTATTAAAGCTGATATGTGGAGTTGATGCAGTAGGACCGAGTCCGCATATGAGGAGTGACGTCACTGCGTTGCGGCGTCTGTTACCATGTCAACAGTGTACGGGGCGGTTATAGTAGGTTGGTGCCACACGTGACAAGGATTGTCACTGTGAGGTCCGACGTATATGAATGTTAGCCGGAGGTGGGAACCATGACAACGGCAACACAGATCAGAAGTAGGTCTATCACATGGGCACATTTAACCAATGGAGAGAAGGGAAAAAAAAAAAACACAGATCAGAAGTAGGTCTATCACATGGACACATTTAACCAATGGAGAAAAAAAAAACTACAAAATCAAGATGGATGCTGGGAATTTTTAAATTTTTATCAATTAGATGATTCCAAACGAATAAAAAGGTTTATGATATTATAAACCAAGCGGTTTGTTGATAATGTGAATTTCCAACAAGGCTTTATTATTAAGATTAATGTACTTTAAGAAATAAAAAGGTTTTTTTAAGGTTGCACTGAATCACCAATGAAATCTAGGAGGAAGTGATGACATAGTTGCTAGAGGTTAAAAAGGAGGTTTGAATGAGAAAGGTTAGTGTAGCAGTTGGATTCAGAAGCATAAGCATCTACGCAGTAAGTAATAAATTCCCAAAGGAATCTTGCTCTTATTTTTATATAATATACTTGTAAAAATTTATGTACTTTGTTTAATAATATTTTTGTCATTCTGTTATGGTGATTAATGTTTGTCTCTTTAAAATGGGATTAAGTGTATATTTGGATAAAAAAATTATATGTAATATATGAAGATGTACTGATTTTAGTGATACAATAGGTTAAGGTGATAAGATATATGATATATACAAAAATTGCATATGATATAAAATCACTACATAATGATAAACAAGGATATTTATTTTTAAAAAGTATATACAAATTGTATTATGTAAAATGTATTATGTAAATTAAGGGAAATGTATATTCTAATAAGGCTGAGGAAATGAGCCAATACATTATGGTGAGCCTTGATTATGTGGCCTATTATTGAAACATTTGTTTTAATATTAAAAAGGTTGCACGGTTTTGGTTCAATAAATTGACCACCAGATGGTCTGACAAACTACGGGTACCGTTTTTTAGACATCAAGTATGAGGTATGTAATGTAGATATGAGACCAGAAAGTTGTTTTTAAAAAAATGTACGATAAAAATATTATTATTGAATATATGTATCTTAAATATTAAATAGGTCTTACAGTTTCTGATCCAAAGAATTGCCTAATTTTGGGTATACATTAAGTACATGTGTATACATCAATATTGAGGCATGTAATTTTGAAAGGGATGTATTTGAATATTACCATTGTTTTGAGTTCAATTCATTTCCAGTGACACCTAATATATATATAATATATATCATATATTTTAGATCTACCCCTGAAGAAGTCTCAGACGAAACGCGTAGGGTTTTAATGAAAGGTGGACACTACATTTAAACATCTGCTGATCGAAAGGTGTATGATATCCCTTTCCAAAGATTGGAAGGCTGTGCATTACCAAATTGTGTAAGATTGTCCATCTAGCATACTGTTAAATGTTAATAAAGAATTATTTTACTTTCTATTTTTCTAATTCTTACTAACGTTGGCCTTGGGCCTGTGTTTGGGTGTCTTGGTACGAGGGTATCTTTTTTTAGAACCTCGAGGAGGACTTAATGCGAACTCATAGTTTGTACTAATTGATCAAAATTGAGAACGAGTAGGAATAACGGTGAAGTTGTCTCTTCAAAAGAAAAAGAAGATGTACAAGCCTTTGGAGAGATTGCATTGTGTTTTACAAATTTTAAAATAAATTGTGTTGCGATTTAGCGCCCCATCAGTAATCCATTTGTGTGTGTGTGTATATGTATGTATGTATATGTATGTGTGTGTAATAAATAAATATATATAATATATATATATATATATATATATATATATATAATACATAGTCAGGTGCATAAATATTGGGACATTGACAGAATTTTCATATTTTGGCCTCTATTCACCACCACGATGGCTTTGAAATGAAACAAACAAGATGTGCTTTGACTGCAGACTTTCAGATTTAATTTGAGGGTAATTACATCCAAATCAGGTGAATGGTGTAGGAATTACAACGGTTTCTATATGTGCCTCCCACTTTTTAAGGGGCCAAAAGTAATGGGATAAACTAAACTATCCTAAATCTAACTTTCACTTTTTAATACTTTGTTGCAAATCCTTTGCAGGCAATTACAGCCTGAAATCTGGAACGCATAGACTTCACCAGACGCTGGGTTTCATCCCTGGTGATGCTCTGCCAGGTCTCTACTGCAAATGTCTTCAGTTCCTGCTTGTTCTTGGGGCATTTTCCCTCCAGTTTTGTCTTCATCAAGTGAAATGCATGCTCAATCGGATTCAGGTCAGGGGATTGACTTAGCCATTGCATAACATTCCACTTTTTAGCCTTAAACTCTTTGGTTGCTTTTGCAGTATGCTTCGGGTCATTGTCCATCTGCACTGTGAAGCACCGTCCAATGAGTTCTGAAGCATTTGACTGAATATGAGCATATAATGTCCGAAACACTTCAGAATGCATTCTGCTGCTTTTGTCAGCAGTCACAGCATCAATAAATACAAGGGAAACAGGTTCATTGGCAGCCATACATGCCCACGCCATGACACTACCACCACCATGCTTCACTGATGAGGTGGTATGTTTTGGATCATGAGCAGTTCCTTTCCTTCTCCATACTCTTCCCATCACTCTAGTACAAGTTGATTTTTGTCTCATCTGTCCATATGATGTGGTTCCAGAACTGTAATGGCTTTTTTAGATGATGTTTGGCAAACTCTAATCTAGTCTTCCTGTTTTTAGGCTCACCAATGGTTTGAATATAGAGGGTTCACCACAAGATACTCTTGTGAAGTCTTCTCTTGATTGTTGACTTTGACACATATACACCTACCTCCTGGAGAGTGTTCTTGATTTGGCCAACTGTTGTGAAGGGGTTTTTCTTCACCAGGGAAATAATTCTTCTGTCATCCAACACAGTTGTTTTCCGTGGTCTTCCAGGTCTTTTGGTGTTGCTGAGCTCTCCGGTGCGTTCTTTCTTTTTAAGAATGTTCTAAACAGTTGACTTGGCCACACCTAATGTTTTTGCTATATCTCTGATGGTTTGTTTTGATTTTTCAGCCTAATGATGGCTTGCTTCACTGATAGTGACAGCTCTTTGGATCTCATATTGAGAGTCGACAGCAACTGATTGCAAATGTCACACCTAGAATCAACCCCAGACCTTTTACCTGCTTAATTGATAATGAAATAACGAGGGAATAGCCCACACCTGTCCATGAAATAGCTTTTGAGTTGATAGTCCCATTACTTTTGGCCCCTTAAAAAGTGGGTGGCACATATAGAAACCATTGTAATTCCTACACCATTCACCTGATTTGGATGCCAGTCTTCTGACTTCCAGAGTATCGGCTGCAATGGTGTCTGCTCGCCGGTCTTTGTTTCTACATTCTTGAAGAGCGAATGTGGATTCGAAGAAAGGCCTGGAGGCCTTACCCTTTAATGGGGAGATTTTGTTCGGCCCAGACCTGGACAAATTTGTTGATACCCTAGCAAAGTCTGTCTGCTTTTCTGCCATCGGTGGCTGGCTAGGACCTCGGCCTTTCGGTCCTTTCGTGCTCAAGGGAAGTCCAAGGGTCAGTCCTTCCCGAGACAGTCAACAACCAAGGCTGCCCCTAAACCAAAGAAGCAGGCCTGGAGTGCTAGACACCTTGCTTCCAAGCCAGAGGATAAGCCTTCATCTTGACGGGACGGGCCTCCCTCTGGGGGATCCCAGAGTGGGAGGCCGACTTCTTCAATTCGCCCAGTGCTGGTGCAATACAACCACAGATGTTTGGGTACGAGAAGTGGTCTCTCAGGGCTACGCCCTTTCCTTTCGTCACAGCCCCCCCCCCGCCCACACCAGTTCTTCTGCACAAGTCTTTCTCGGGACAAGACCAAGGCCTTGCAGATTCAGGGAGCCATAGAGTCCTTGCTGAAAGCAGGGGTCATTGTTCCCGTTCCGCTTTCTCAACTCTTGACAGGTTACTACTCTACTGTTTCTGGTTCAGAAACCCAATGAATATTATCGGCCTATCCTCAACCTGAAGTCGCTGAACAAGTTCCTCAGAGTGCCCAAATTCAGGATGGAAATTTGTGTTCTATCATTCTGGCTATGGAACTGGGGGATTATATGGTCTCCCTGAGCATCCAGGATGCCTACCTCCATGTTCCTATAGCAAATTCACACTAGCGGTATATGAGGTTTGCTATACGCCAGCATCACTTCCAATTTCAGGCTCTGCCCTTTGGCCTTTCCACGTCTCCAAGAGTGTTCACCAAAATTATGGCTGCCCATCTGCGGAGTTATCTGGACGACCTCCTATTACTGACAGGCTTTTCGGAGGTACTTCTGCAACATCTGCACCTGACTATCTCTTGTCTGCAAGCGCACGGGTGGCTGATGAACTGGAAAAAGTCCTCCCTGATTCCGTCACAAAGGATGGTTCATTTGGGAGCCCTTCTGGATACTCGTCGGCAAAGGATCTTTCTGACTCCAGAAAAGACTTCCTCCCTATAACTACGAGTGCGCAGTTGCCTGTAGCAGTTGCCAAGTGTATGTTCACTTGGCAATGAGGATACTGGGGTCCATGGTGTCTGCATACTACATGGTGGAATATGCCCAGTTCCATTCCAGGTCCATGCAGGGACTGATTCTATCCAAATGGAGCGTTGTCTCCGGAGGTGTGCCTGTCGCTGATTTGGTGGCTTCAGACATCTCATCTCAACAGGGGTCACCCCTTTTGGATCCTGGACTTGGGTTCTGCTTACGACAGATGCCATTCTCCGGGGTTGGGGGTGCAGTGACTGGTCCACTTTCACTTAAGGGCCGTTGGACTGCGCAAGAAGCGGTTCTTCCCATCAGCATTCTGGAGCTTCGGGACGTGTACAGGGCCTTCCAGTTGTCTGGTCAACGCTCTTCAAGTAAGGGCCGTGCAAGTTCAGTCTGGCAACGCCACCACGGTGACTTACATCAACCGTCGGGGGGACTCGCAGTCGAGCAGCGATGTTGGAGGTGTCACGCATCCTGTCTTGGGCGGAGTGCCACCTTCCGGCCATCTCGGCAGTCTTCATTCCAGTAGTCCTCAATTGGGAGGCGGACTTCCTCAGCCGTCACGATGTGCATCCAGGGGAAAGGTCGCTTCACCCAGAGGTATATCAACTATATCAACTACTCGTGGACAGGTTGAGACTGCCGGAGGTGGACCTTATGGCCTCACAATCACAAGTTGCCTGTGTACGGGTCCAGGACAAGCGATGCCGGCGCAAGCTTGGTGGACGCACTGTCAGTGAAATGGACCTTTCAGCTGGTGTATCTATTCCCTTCGATATCCCTGCTTCCTCGGGTACTTTGGAAATTCAAACAGGACGGTGGAACGCTTCTGCTGGTTGCTCCCGCTTGGTCCAAACATCCTTGGTACTCTGATCTTCTGAGACTCTCCATCGACGCTCCGTTCCCTCTGCCTCAACGTCTGGACCTCTTGTCTCCGTGTCCCAGACCTTTACCCGGATCTGGGTCGTCTTTCTTTGACAGCGTGGCTCTTGAGACATCAGTCTTAGGGTCCCAGGATTTTTCCAGCTCAGTCATCAGCACAATGCTACAGGCGCGCAAGCCTGCTTCCGCCAGAATTTACCACACAGTGTGTGGCATACTTTTATTTTCATTGGTGTGAGTCCAGAAACTACAGTCTTCAGGTGTTTCGTGTTTCTACGATTTTGGCGTTCCCCCTGTCCGGTTTGGACTTAGTGCAGACACATGAACTTTCAAAGTCGTAAGCCTATCTGTGTGGTTTCAGCGTAGAATTGCTACACTGCCAGATGTCCTACCCTCCCGATTCGGCCAGGAGCCTCCCAAAAAGGAGGTGCCGCTCCCCCCCCCCTCGTTTGACAATCAGACAGGCGTATATGGCATCATCTAGGGAGCCTCCGCCTTCTATTACAGTGCATTCCACTCTCTTCCTGGGTTCCTCGTGGCAGCTGCTCGCTGGATTTCCATGGAGTCTATTTACCAAGCGGCCACTTGGTCTGGCCGGTATACTATATATATATATATATATATTAGTCAGCTGGTATATATAAATATTTTTGGTTCGTTATTATAGATTTGGTATGTTTGCGGCCTCTGCAGCGCAGTAGGGCCGGTCTGTTTTGCAGGGTTCTCAGCGCTCTCCCGCCCGTGATGGGAGCTCTTGGATGTCCCCACTGTCTTGAAGCCTCCAGTATCCCCTAGTGGATGAAGGAGAAAATAGGATTTTGGTACTTTAACGATAAATCCCTTTCTCCGATTCCATAGGGGACACTGGATGCCTGTCAGGGTTGGGGTCATTTTAGGTTATGATTGTTGGAGTATGGTTTGAGGTCTCTGGTTGTGGTTTTTTTCTTTCTTTCAACCTTCTCATATGTTCTGTGTTTCGCCGCCTCTTCAGTTTTGTTTTTTTCCCAGCTCCCCTCAGGCACAGTTTGCTAAGACTGAGGCTTGGAGGGGGCTATGGAGGAGGGAGGAGCTAGTCACACTTATTTAAAAAATTTAAAGGGTCAGCTCCACTTAGCACAGACTATACCCCACTGTCTTGAAGTCTGCAGTGTCCCCTATGGAATCGGAGAAAGGGATTTATCGGTAACTATCAAAATCCTATTATCCCTGTGATGAGAATAATACTGGGTACACACTGACTGATATATTGACCGATCAATTGATCGGCCAGTATATCTGCTGCCTGTCGGCCAGTGTGTACCAGCGATATGTCTGTGAACAGCGTCTGCTGTGCAGCAGAGCCGATGGACAGATTTATCTGGAGAAATATCTGTCTATCGGCAAGTGTGTACGGGCGATTAGCCGGTACACATGCAGCCGTGGGCAGGGGGGAGGACATTCCCCCTCCAGCCAGCGGGGCCAGCGGCTGCCACAAAATTATTCCTCCAGAAAAATGTATATAGAAAACCATGTAAAGCGAAGCCAATAGCTGCAAACAGCAGAAATTCACTTGGGAAGATTTAAGGTCTGTGCCTCTTAAGCTGCACTGACAAACACATCAGAGGCTTTAATGCCCTGTAGATAATGTTTAGGAAGTTTAAAGTGCATTGGACTCACTGTTACTGTAGGATCAGCATGTACGATCTGTATGTGTACGGGCGATCGGCTGCGCAGGGAGGGGGGCGGACCCACCCCTGACCCGTCCGCAGGACCCACGGCTGCCTGGAAGATGATGGTCGTTTAGTGTGTATGAACGACCATCTACAGATATATCTGCAGATCACTCGATCAACAGATGTATCTTTGCAGTGTGTTACTCATCTTTAGAGTTGATTACCTTCGTGTTTAAGGATGTTGCCATCAAATCTATTTGAGGGAGTGTGTGTATGTATGTATGTATATGTGTGTGTGTGTGTGTGTGTATATATATGTGTATACATATATATATATATATATATATATATATATATATATATATTATGGTAGCAATGTCCCGGCACTCACTGGAGTATAAGGTAAATGGCGTCGGTGCCTTCCATGGACCACCGGGTCCTAAACAGCGCAGGAAGAAATGGCAGCACTCGGCTACTGATGATAAAATTCACAGATTATGGAATAAATTTCTGTGAATTTTATCATCAGTCGCCGAGTGCTGCCATTTCTTCCTGCGCTATAGCTATATATATATATATATATATATATATATATATATATATATATATATATATATTTTTTATTATATCTCAGTTCTCCTGAATAAACTTTTATGTTGTGTTAATGATGTCTTGTCTGCTATGGGCTATGCAATGAGGGGTAACTCATTTCTGTCCTCCCTTGCCGTAGTTATAATTCATCATAGTTCTGCTGCTTGCACCACCTTGTTTTATGAACGTAACTGTTCGTTTGTTGGAAAAGATCATGAGATGTTTGTGTCTTAAGAGATGTTGAAAGTACTGAATTGCATGCCATAATATCCTCATTTCCAGAATGTTTTGTGTGCTATATTTTTCTCCTTCCTTCATCTCGAAGGACACTTCTTGACCATGGGGTATAGTGATGGTTGTGGAGTTGATAGGTTAACTTTCATTATATAAGCTCCTCTCCCCCAACATCTTCCTTGGTTTACAATGAAGTGCTGAAGGAGTACGTATCGCCCTTTCCTTACTTACATATACCAGCAATTTGGTGGTCCTAGCTCAGGGCTGCAATGCTGGAGGAAGGTGGGTGCCGGCAGTCTCCACTCTTGGTGGTTGGACACGGATGTCAAACAACTACTGCTGCATTTGCGTATTAACAAGGACGGAATTGCAAAGCTTCCTGCATGCAGCTTTGCAATTCCCTCCGTTGCTGAATCACCCCCATAGTGCAGTGTTATGTGCACTACCTTTCATTCAACCTAAAGTGGTGTCGGCTTTTCATATTAATTAAGAAATTGTAATACCGACATTTGTTAAATAAAGTTAAACAGGTCGGGGGTCCGTTGTCTGTTAGATGTGGTGAGAGTGTTAAGAATTTATCTGGAGAGGCCAGTATAAGGAAAACTGATAGTTTACTTATTATTTGATGCTTATGCTGGGTACACATTGGCCGACATATCAACCGTTCAGTTAAAAGGCCAATATATTGTGTGTGCGTTGGCCAGTGTGTACCAACGGTATGTCTCTGAACGATGTGCTGCACAACTGATGCCAAATATATCTGCAGAAATATTGGGGCATCGTGCTGTTTGTACGGGCGGTCAGCTGACCGACCGTACACTTGTTGCATGGGCTGGCAGAGATTGATGCCTCACCTGGATAGTGTTCACTCTAGCTCCGGCGGCAGGCAGGCGCTGGAGCTAGAGAGGGCACTTCTGTGTGTGTGCGTATGCCCGTAAAGGAGGCGTGGCCATTGAAAAAAAGGGCATGACTATAAGACTCGTCCCCATTTTGTCACTCTTGGGTGCGTGCCCGGTACTTACGGACACGCAGGGCAGCCACCAAGCGCTGCTGACAGGGAGAATAGATGCCGGGCACATGCGCCCGGCGTCTATTCTCCGGTGACCGGGTCACCGCACATTTCCCCACCCGCGGGACACTGTGACCCGCGGGTGAAGACTGCACCGGCAGGCTGTGAGGGCAGGGTGCTTTTTGCCCTGCAGGAGGAGGGCAGGACGCCGCACCCCGCTAAAACAGCCTAGTGGGACACTACCTGGACATCAGTCATGACTGATCTTGCAGACTGTGCAGAACCTATGTTCTGCACAACAGTCGATCTGCAGATATGTCTATCAGGTGTGTACCAACCTTTTAGAAAATGAGTTATCCAGCGTCCAAACAGACTATTGCCAGATGAATTGGTGCCACGATTCAGCATGCATATCAGGGAGCTGAACAACCTATTCCAGCTAGGTTCTTGGCTCATACCATTCACTCGATTGGTGATTTTGTGGGCAGCGTGGAATGGAGGTTTTTTTTGTCTTAGTTTTAGTCCATTAGTCCACAACTGTCCCTGCTTACACTCCTGCGGGGAATGAACTGGACTCGCTTGGAATAAGTAAGTCCCTTAACTAAAACGTAACTAACCCTACACATACTAGCCTCATTCTGCCAGAGCGTTAAGGAAAGACAATTTTTCAGATCTCTAGTCAGCTGAAACAATACATTATGGCTGCTATGGAGTTAAACAAGAAATTTGTTTGCCTATTTTAACAATATGAGGTCGCTCAAGTTGGGCCTGATTCTGAGTCGCATGCAATGCCCATGTTCACGGAGTTCGATTTGTTTTTTTTCACCACAGCGCATGCATTTAGCTAAATAGTCGCATGTGTCCCACTGTGTATGAACTGATGCGATTGAGACTCACGGTATCAGAAATTTATTGGAAGTGGGCCGGATGTTCCTGGGAAGTGGTTTTTTTGGGTGCACAAAAATGGCCTGGTTTATGAGGGTGTTATGGGAGTGTTGCGGGTGTATTGCTGGAGGCCGTTCTCTGAAGTAAAACCTGCAACTACCATAGGGCTGGTGCAAGTTTTACTGGTGCGTCCGATGGTGTTTCCCAGGTAACACATTGTCACCAAGCGGTATAAAGGCGCTTATAGATGCTCAAAGTTGGTGCCCCAGTCCTGGCACATTCAGATTAACATATGTACACTACGATGAAGGGCTTTTACTAGCATTATTATAATTATTCTTTATTTATATGGTGCCACAAGGGTTCCGCAGCGCCTTGCAAAATACATAAATAGTTGAAAAGAAAAAGAAAACAGTGACATATAGTACAAGACATTGCAGGACAAGTACATGGTATAAGAACATTGGAGTATAGAGTAGATAACAATATAAGTAAAGGAAGGAAAAACACTTGAGGGAAGAGAGCCCTGCTGGTGAGAGCTTACATTCTAAGGCATTAGCATATAGTCACAGACTATGCTAAAGTGGTCGCAGCAGTGTGTGCGACTCAGGAACTGCCCCAGTATATGTATCAGTCCTTCGTATAATGGTTAACTGCGCCCAGACTATTTTCAGCAGGATATGATACGCTTTAGCCTCTTCTCCCTACCCTGCTATGGAGCAGGGCGCCAACACATCTTGCTACTGTTGCTTGCATTGCTGTGGAGCATGTGAAAAACATACATTTTATGCTTTTAAAAGAGTAGTTCTTCAGCTTTCTGTTTGCTTAATAGATTAAATGGTATTTTTTATTTATTTTGATTTTTTTACAGTTCTATTTTTAATGGCAGTTTGTCTTTTAATCCGCAAAATAGCGGCCTTGTGCTAAGATGATTTACCATGCTATAGTGCTGAAAGCTCCTTTATGGAGCTTGTTTACACCTTTGTATGCTGCAGCGTGGATGCTAGCTGGTTATTGTACCAACAGGGGGTTCTAGGAACAAATGACGCTTTTCCGTGAAGGAAGACTAAATCCTGAAACTTGAATTGTATTACATCTGGTTGTGTTTTTTTGTTTTTAATTAACTGCTTATAATTCACAGTATGGAACAACTTGCTTTTAAAGCGGTTTTTCAATGGATGCACAATAAATATTGAATCCATACTAAAAGGAAAGGCCCTTTGCTTTCTCTCCTAATTACCTTGGGCAGCGCTTATAGATTGTGGTGAATAATATTTTTTTACAAAATTGACCTATTTCTCATTCAGCTGATTATATTTATTTGTCTGTGTAATATATATATATATTTTTTTAATTTTGGAAAACCTTCTATAGAGTGGGCAGTTTAAATTAATTGACATTGTAAGCACAAAAGAGTGAAAATTATTAGACTCAAACAATTTAAAACTGTTACACTTTTTCTATAAAACCCTTTTATTGACACTGTTTACAACTGTTAATACTTTGTTTGATATCCTTTGTGTATAATCATTTTGATACAGTTTGGCTGCTGTTTGAGTTTTTCTCTTGATGTCTTCATCCCTATGCCATACTCTGATAAGTTCTTCTATAAGACCGGTCTTGATGGTGATTGTCGTATTCTTGAATATTTTCTTTACATTTGCCCAAAGATTCTCATTGGATTTGCGTCTGGAAGCTAGCTGGCCAGGGAAGGACAGCTGTTATTTCTGCCAAGGATGCCACCTTTAAAAAAGCAAAATATCCCTAAAAAATTTTTTTGAATACAGGACCTCTGTAATGCATGAAAATATCTCATTTCATTGCAAAACCGTGTTAGTCTAAGGGCCTGATGGAGCTATTCAATTATTGTTCCTGCCGGGCTGGAGGTGGTGAGCTGAAATGTGAGAAGTGTGACCTGTTTTTCACGATCGTGCCCAGTACTTTTGTCAGGTTGAGCAGTTTTTAAGCGGCTATACTTGACCTCATTGGGAGTGATTATTCTAAGTCAATTGAATATCGCCCCATGAACTCCCGTCACTTTAGACAGGAGATCGGTTGCGAGAAAATGATTGAATTGCACGGTTTATGGCTTGTAACTCATGAAAACTATGAAATGTAAAAACCTGGTGAGTCTAATTTGCACACCTCTGTAGTTCAAGCAATAGACTGATTTGTTTTTTTAATGGTCTGAGGTCTTGTACATTTGAGTACCGTATATACTCGAGTATAAGCCGACCCGAATATAAGCCGAGGTACCTACTTATAAGCCGACCCGAATATAAGCCGAGGTACCTACTTTTACCCCAAAAAACTGGGAAAACTTATTGACTCGAGTATAAGCCTAGTGTGGGAAATGGCAGCAGCTGGTAGTGCCCCCATTAGTAATTCCCCCTGGTTGTGCCCCCAGTAGTAATCCCTCCTGGTAGTGCACCCAGTGGTAGTCCCCCTTTTCAGTGCCTCCAGTGGTAATCCCCCCCCTTTCAGTGCCTCCAGTATTAATCCCCCCCCCTTTTAGTGCCCCCTGTAGTAATCCCCCCCCCCCCGGTAGTGCCCCCTGTAGTAATCCTCCCCTGGTAGTTCCCCCAGTGGTAATCCCCTTTTAGTGCACCTGGTAGTGCCCCCTGTAGTCCCCCCCCAGTAGAGAGAGATGTGATCAGAATAAAAAAAAAAATCACTTACTTGAAACTCCCGCTCCTGGTCCCGCCGCTATCCGCTCCTCCAGCCGCTTTGCATGGGAGAGACGTCGTCATGACGACGTGTCTCCCATTACTCACTGCAGGAGCCGGAAGATGGCTCCCACAGTGGGAGCAGCCGCAGCCGCTGAGAGTCTGACAGACTCTCAGCGGCTGCTGATTACAGCAAACACACAGCTGCCGGCTCCGGCGGCTGTGTGTTTGTGCTGTGTAGCGCTGACCGAACTCCGTCCGTTCAGCGCTACACTTCACTCGAGTATATACGGTATTTAAAACTAATTGCTAATGATGCATTTATGGCCTAGTAAATTTCCTATTTAACACTGGGTCCCCCCCAAAAAAGCAATGCAAGTGAATGATCCTTACATGCAGTTTATGGGCCACTCAACATTTGTCTGCAGTGTTCAAATTTAACTCTTGGCAAAATATATTAAAGTTCTATGAAAATGCTTAATAAGCACCAATAAACATTATGCTGTAATGCAACTTTAAGATGTTTTATCGTTCAAAGCTCTATTGAGGAAAGGTCAAATTACCTACAGTATTGTTTCAACAAGCTTTTGTTTTTCTATGTACATAGCATTGTGATCATATTTCAGGGTTCTATCAGGCAACTGTCAGTATAGTCTGTAATTGTTATTTCCATTATCTCTTATGTGCAGTATTTAAATAAAATTGAGGGTGTACCTAGATGCAGGTGCTTTAAAAATGTAACCTTTGTAGGATAATATGAATTACACTGGTTGTTTTCTCTTTAGTTTATAAAGTCTTGAATTTGTACTGTTGCTGTTCTGTTGTCTTGTCTCAATTTCTCTTAACACCATGTTTTTTCTTTGACTCTTATAGAAGTTTTATTTTATATTGCATTCTTGTCAGTAATTTTAGTATGAACCCCACAAATTAAGAGCAGGCTACGCTGTATTGGCCACTATGTTGGCTAGAGTCTGTGAAGGGAGGAAGTAAGTGGTGCTAGAATGTGGGTGGGAGTTGTGGAAGATAGAGGACTTTAGTTATACTTCAGCCTTCCTCCATTATAATATCTGGTAAGATGCCTGCAAATAATATTTTGATGTAACCTATTGACACTAATGACCCCATATGCAATAGCAGCATCCACTACTGACCATCTCCCAAATGCAGGTGTAAGTGTCCCTTTCACCTATGGGTAATCATTGTTAAACACAGAAGTGTTTTTCCTTGCACCGGCGCTTCTAAATTCAGCAGCTGTGAGTCCACAAGGAACGGTTCAACCAACTGTAAACATACAGTCTATATATAAAAGTTGTGTTGTCAAACAGCGCTGTTTGACAATACAACCAGTGGGTAATCGGCCTTAAACCAGCAGGATAGAGACTCTGGGGCGATTCAGTTGTTTATTGGGCGGCCATAATTAATGGGTGCCCGTTAATTATCGGGCTTGTTGTGCCCAAAAGCACCTGGTTTAGCCACGTAAATACCCATCTAAAGTAATCTGTTTGGGTGCCCAAATGGCCAACTTTTCACATGTTTCTGCTAACAACCTCAGTAGGGTTTGAGCAGAAATGTGGGCGCTCACAATAAAACTTTAATCCCCTCCGCTGTTTTTTTTTTTTTTTTTTGGGGGGGGGGGGAGGGTTTGCATCATCTACTCAATGTAAAATGAATCTAGTAGTAACGGGCATAATACAGGCATACACTGTACCTATCCCATTAAGTTGTTTCTTCCTTATTTCACTTTCTATATTAGAAGTATTGAAACATACCACCTCTGTTGCGTTAACATTACATTATTCTGCTTGAACATTGTGCTATGGGGAGAATTCAGTATGTACATAGCGATAGTTACGATAACATGGCACGTTGTCCTGTGCACCTGCTCTGTAGCATGCAAGGAAAAATGTGAAGTTTGTTGTAGCAAGGTGCCTGAGAAATGGTCATAACATCTGCACCTTGCATCTACCGCCAGTAATTGTATACAACCTTTATAAGTGTCCAAAAACCGAATGAAACTATAACTACAGTCGTTTCCAAAAGTTTTGATAATTACACATGTATTGGTTTTCACAAAGTTTGCTGCTTCAGTGTTTTTAGACCTTTTTGTCAGATGTTACTATGGTATACTGAAGTAAAATTACAAGCATTTCATGTGTCAAAGGCTTTTATTGACAATTACATTAAGTTTATGCAAAGATTCTTTTTCAAGACCCCTGGAATTTGCCCTGGCATGCTGTCAATCAACTTCTGGACCACATACTGACGGCCACCAATTCTTGCCTAATCAATGCTTGGAGTTTGTCAGAATTTTTTGGTTTTTGTTTGTCCACCCACTTGAGGATTGACCACAAGTTCTCAATGGGATTAAGGTCTGGGGAGTTTCCTGGCCATGGACCCGAAATTTTGATGCTTTATTCCCCGAACCACTTAGTTATCACTTTTGCCTTATGGCAAGGTGCTCAATCATGCTGGAAAAGACATTGTTCGTCACAACTGTTCTTGGATGGTTGGGAGAAGTTGCTCTTGGAGGATGTTTTGTTACTATTCTTTATTTATGGCTGTGTTCTTAGGCAAAATTGTGAGTGAGCCCACTTCCTTGGCTGAGAAGCAACCCCACACATGAATGGTCTCAGGATGCTTTACTGTTGTCATGAGGTATGACACAGGACTGATGGTAGCGCTCACCTTTCCTACTCCAGACAAGTGTTTTTTCCAGATGCCCCAAACAATTTGAAAGGAAATCAAGGAAAGCATAAATACTACGTTAATACATAGTATTGAAGGAAAAACCGAGTCCCCTTGGGTGACTATAGAAACGGGAGAAAGTGATTCTTCTTGTTGGCGTGATCTACAGACCACCAGGTCAGGAAGAGGACCTGGACAATAAACTACTGCAGGACATCACTAAAATGGCATTAAAAGGAGAGGTTATAATCATGGGAGATTTTAATCTACCCAATATAAACTGGGAGGTGTCTGTGGCAAGTTCCACTAGAAGTAGGGACATGCTGAATTCATTGCAGGGAGCCTCCCTCCAGCAATTGGTGAGGGAGCCCACTCAGAAAGATGCAATATTAGACTTAATACTTAAAAATGGAGACAGAATATCTGATGTAAAAGTGGGTGAAAACCTGGGATCCAGTGATCATCAAGCAGTATGGTTCAGAATAAAGACAGATACTGACTCACCCTATACAAAAAAAAAGTTGTTAGATTTTAGGAAGGCAGATTTTGCAGGGATAGGAAGATGTTTAAGCGAATCTTTGGCAGAGTGGAGGAACTTGAAAGGAGTGCAGGTGAGGTGGGAAAATTTAAAAAGTGCAATATTAAAGGCAACAGATCTCTGTATCAAAGGGTTAGGAAAACCACAAGGAAAAGGAAGCCAGTGTGGTTTGGAAAAGAGATAGCAAGTATTGTAAAAGCAAAAAAGGATGGCCTTTAGGAAATACAAGTTGACGCAAAATAATGAAGACAAAGAGGAGTATCTTGTAAAGCAGAAGGAGGCTAAGAAAGTAATCCGATGTGCAAAGGCAAAAGCTGAGTAGAAGATGGCACAGTCAGTGGGTAAAGGGGGCAAAACTTTTTTTAAGTATATAAGCAAAAGGAGAAAAACAAAAGGTGGAATAAAAAGACTAAAGACAGAATGAGGGAGACAATGTAATAGCTGATCATAATAATAATTTTTGTTCAGTATTCACTACTGAGAGAGATGGAAAGGGGCCACAGTTAAGTTGCAGGTGTAATCAGAAAAATGATGTAGGAACAAACACATTTACAGAGGAGTAGAGCCTATCCGAACTCTCAAAACTGAAAGTGGATAAATCAATGGGGCCAGATGGGATACATCCAAGGATACTAAAAGAGATTAAAGGGGTGCTGGTAACACCATTAACAGAATTATTCAACCAGTCACTAGCTACTGGAGTAATTCCAGAGGACTGGAAAAGAGCAAATGTTGTCCCACTGCACAAAAGTGGAAGCAAGGAATAGGCAAGCAACTATCGACCAGTGAGCCTTACATCAGTAGTAGGGAAATTGATGGAAACACTCATAAAACAAAGAGTCGTAGATTATCTCAAATCCAACAAGTTACAGGATCCCAAACAGCATGGATTTACTGGGGGGAGATCATGTCAAGCAAATCTTATTGACTTTTTGGACTGGATGACTAAGGAAATAGATAAAGGGGGGCCATAGATATATAGCTTATCTAGACTTTAGTAAGGCTTTTGACACTTCCACATAGCAGACTGTGAAATAAACTGAATAGCATGGGATTAGATACAAAGATAGTTGAATGGATAAGATCATGGCTGCAGGATAGGAAACAGAGTTGTAGTAAACTGAGTGCAGTCTGAAGAGTGAAATGTTACCAGTGGAGTACCTCAGGGATCTGTACTTGGACCAGTTCTTTTTAATATCTTTATTTGTGACATTGCAAATGGTATTGAAGGGAAACTGTGCCTTTTTGCAGATGACACAAAGGTATGCAACAGGGTAGACACCAGAAGGGGTAAAACGATTGATCTAGGTAGACTAGAGGAATGGCCAAGAACGTGGCAACTACAGTATAATGCCAAAAAATGCAAGATCATGCACTTGGGTCTCAAAAATCCAAAGGCTAAATATAGTATTAATGGCAGTATACTGGAAACTACTGAAGAGGAAAGGGATCTAGGAATCACTATTTCATTTGACTTAAGGTGCGTACACACAGGACGATCTGTACCACCAACGACATGAAATATCTTTCAAAGATATCTTTCAGTGAGACATCCTGCCACATCTCTGAACATGCAAAGTTGACGATATCGTCTAGATTGGCCTGCATGCACGGACGATCATAGATATCGTTATCGTTCATGCGGGAACGCGCATCGTTGGTCTTCACTGCATAAAAAATGAACGAGTTATCGTTCATATCGTAACGATATATCTGTCCGTGTGTACGCACCTTTAAAGGCAAGCAAATATTGTAACAAAGCAATGAGGAAGGCAAGTCAGATGCTTGGTTGCATAGGGAGAGGAATCAGTAGCAGAAAGAAAAGTGATAATACCACTGTATAGGTCATTGGTACGTCCTCATCTCGAATACTGTGTTCAGTTCTGGAGGCCATATCTCCAGAAGGATATTAATACATTAGAGACTGTACAAAGAAGGGCAACTAAAATGGTGCAAGGTCTACACCACAAAACGTACCAGGAAAGACTAAGATCTTAATATGTATAGTTTGGAGCAAAGAAGGGATAGGGGCGACATGATAGAAACATTCAAATATTTAAAGGGTTTTAACAAGGTAAAGGAAGGAGACATCCTTCAAAGAAAGAGAAGTATTAGAACAAGAGGACATGTTCTAAAATTGGAGGGTGGTAGGTTCAGGAGAAATTTGAGGACAAATTACTTCACAGAAAGGGTAGTGGACAAGTGGAATAGCCTCCCATCAGAGGTGGTAGAGGCTAAGACAATAGAGCAATTTAAACATGCATGGGATAGATATAAGGATATCCTTCAGAAGAAGTAAGGATCAATAAGTGTTGATGTAGTAATATGTTTAAAAATGGGCAGACTAGATGGGCCAAGTGGTTCTTATCTGCCGTCAAATTCTTTGTTTCTATGATTAATCAGAGAAAATAACTACCCCAGTCCTCAGTAGTCCAATCCCTGTACCTTTTGCAGAATACTAGTCTGTCCCTGATGTTTTTCCTGAAGAGAATTGGCTTCTTTGCTGCCCTTCTTGACACCACACCATCCACCAAAAGTCTTCCTGTGTGATGCCAACAGTAAAGCATCCTGAGATTATTAATTGGTGGGGTTTCTTCTCAGCCAAGTGAGTGGGATCACTCACAATTTTGCCTAAGAACCTTCAGGATCTCTCTGCAGCATTTTGATACCGTAGACCACTGGATTCTAATTGAGCGCCGGAAAAATTACTGTGGATTGGATGGCACAGTCCTTAGTTGGTTCAAATCATTTCTCACCGGCAGGTCAGAGTTTCTTCTGGAGTAAACTCTTCATCACCAGTGCCACTTCCATGCGATGTCCCACACGGATCTATACTATCTCCCATGCTTTTTGCAGTATACAGTGCCTTGCAAAAGTATTCATCCCACTTGGCTTTTTACTTTTTTTTTACATTACAACCTGTAATTTTTTTTTTTTTTTTTTTTTGCAATCTGAATTTTATGTGATGGATCTGCACAAAATAGTCTAATTTGGTGAAGGGAAATGAGAAAAATATATATAAAAAAGAATCTTTTATAAATAAAATTCTGATAATTGGCATGTGCATATGTAAACACCCCCTTGCTATGAAGCCCCTCAAAAGTTTTCAGTATAAGCACACCCTTTCTGAAAAGCCCCAGAGGCTGCAACACCACTAAGCAAGAGGCATCACACCATGAAGACCAAGGAGCTCTCCAAACAAGTCGGGGATTAAGTTGTTGAGAAGTACAATTCTGGGTTGGGTTATAAAAAAAATATCCAATCTTGGATGATCCCCCGGAGCACCATCAAATCCATAATCATCAAATGGAAAGAACATGGTACCACAACAAACCTGCCAAGAGCGGGCCGCAAACCAAAACTCACAGACCGGGCAAGGAGGGCATTAATCAGAGAGGCAGCAGAGAGACCAAAGGTAACCCTGAAGGAGCTGCAGAGTTCCACAGCAGAGATTGTGTATTTGTGCATGTGACCACAATAAACCGTACACTCCATAGAGCTGGGCTTTATGGAAGAGTGGTCAGAAAAAAGCCATTACTTAGTGATAAAAATAAGAAGACCCGATTTGAGTTGGCCAAAAGGTATGTGGGCGACTCCCCAAATGTATGGAGGAAGATACTCTGTTCAGATGAGACTAAAATTTAACTTTTCGGCCACCAAGGAAAACGCTATGTCTGACGCAAACCCAACACATCCCATCAACCCCCTAGAAGACCATCCCCACAGTGAAACATGGTGGTGGCAGCTTCATGCTGTGGGATGTTTTTCAGCAGCAGGGACTGGGAAACTGATTCGAGTTGAGTTGATGGATGGTGCTAAATACAGGGTTATTCTTGAGCTAAACCTGTTTGTCTGCCTGTGATTTGAGACTGGGACGGAGGTTCACCTTCCAGCAGGACAATGACCCGAAGCATACTGCTAAAGCAACACTTGAATGGTTTAAGGAGAAACATTTAAATGGGTTGAAATGGTCTAGTCAAAGCCCAGATCTCAATCCAATTGAGAATCTGTGGTCAGACTTGAATATTGATGTTCATAACTGGAAACCATTCAACATGAAGGAGCTGGAGCAGTTTTGCCTTGAGGAATGGGCAAAAATCCCAGGGGCAAGATGTGGCAAGCTCATAGAGACTTATCCAAAGCGACTTGCAGCTGTAATTGCCGCAAAAGGTGGCTCGACAAAGTACTGACTTTAGGGGGTTAATAGTTATGCATGCTGAAGTTTTCTGTTGCCCTAAATGTTTGATTCACAATATAAAAAAACACAACTTCACAGTTGTAGGCATGTTATGTGAATGAAATGATGCACACCTTCAAACAATCCACTTTAATTCCAGGTTGTGAGGCAACAAAAACTTGAAAAATGCAAAGGGGGTGAATACTTTTGCAAGGCACTGTACATCAGTGATTCCCAACCTCTGTCCTCAAGGCATACTAACAGTCCTGGTTTTAGTGATATCTATGCTTAAACCAGGGCTCGACAAATCCTGGGGGCAACCAGATTTCAGGGAGGGATGAACCCAGGAAAACTGTTCCCTACCGGAGGTTCGTGGGTGGCCATTTAGGATCCCAGGAAGTAGTTCCTGGGCAGCCATTGCATACGTGTGCTGGCTGACCTCCCTCCCGGCTGTCGGGCTCCTCCGCCTGCGGCGATACCCGTTCAGTCTTTCAGTCTTCCTCATACATCCTGGCTTTCTGGCTCCTCTGCCTGCAGCGACACCTGCTCCCTCTTCCGTCTGGCTGGCTACACAGAGCTCCGGTAGGAGCTTGTGATAAAAGGGTGGGCTCCGGGATTGCTTTAGCGGTGCTGTAACAATAACAGCACCGTTAAAGCAATTCCGGAGCCCACCCTTCTGTTATTGTTACAGCACTGCTAAAGCAATCCCGGAGCCCACCCTTCTATCACAAGTTAGTGTAATAGACTGCTCTGTGCTCTGGTAAGAGCCTCTGTGCACGGCCCTGGATTGCGGCCGTGCAGGGTATGGCCACTGCCGATGGGTAGGGGGGGGATTCTCTCCGGGATCATTGTGGCCCCCCACCCCAGTAATGTGTCAGTTCACTCTGGGATCATTGTGCACCCCCCCCCCCCCAGTAATGTGTCAATGTGCGGAGGGAGGAATAACTGCACAGTGTGGCTGCGAAGGGGTGGGTTTGTCTGGGGGGGGGGATTGGTTACCCGTCGACTAGGTGCTCAATGGGGGCACTATTGAAGGGGGCTTACTACTGGGGGCGCTATTAAAGGGGGCTTGCTAATGGGGGCACTATTACAGGGGTCTTACTACTAGGTTGAGGGGCACTGAAAGGGCATGTGTGGTTGTCTATACAAGCTTTCATATATTTTGTTAATGGACGATGGCCTGGCTCCTAAACTTTTAAGATAGCTCCCAGATTTTACAAAAATTTGTCGAACCCTGGCTTAAACACAGATGGTTAAATCTAAATAACTGTGGTACTAAAGTCACCTGTAAGTGAACTATGGCTTTACTTTAAAACCTGGACTGTTAGTGTGCCTTGAGGACCCTGGTTGGGAACCCCTGGTATACATGCTACCATGGGGTGAAATAATCGAACGTCATTGAAATAATCGGACTGTCCTTTGCTCCAGGTACTAAGAACCCAATAACAACCCTAAATGGCTGCCTAGCTGAGCTCCAAGAGTACATGAGCGCCAGTTGACTGCGACTGAACACTGATAAAATAGAGGTCCTTATTATAGCTCACAGGACAAGGCTACAGCATAGCCAACCAACAGGACTTACGCTTGGGGCTTCAATAGTACAAAACACTGAACATATGCAGAATCTTGGTATTGTCCGGGATAGTGGCTTGACACTTGATCAGGTATCAGC
Source organism: Taudactylus pleione (assembly GCA_031769625.1). Classification (NCBI taxonomy): domain Eukaryota; kingdom Metazoa; phylum Chordata; class Amphibia; order Anura; family Myobatrachidae; genus Taudactylus; species Taudactylus pleione. The sequence continues at coordinate 17,672,692 of JAUIMM010000036.1, read as the reverse complement.
CACAATCAAATCCTCATTCTTTCTTCTAAGGGACTTAGGCAGAATCCAGCACTTAATTCCCTCAGAAGACCTGCCTACAGTCATACATGCATTTATATCATACCGCCTAGACTACTGCAACGCCCTCTACCTCTGTCTCCCAGCAAAAGAATTGCACAGCTTGCAGATGGTACAAAACGCAGCTGCCAGGCTATTAACCAACCAGCCCCGTTCCAGCCACATAACACCCATTCTCTACTCCCTTCACTGGCTGCCTGTCAGATGGCGAATTGTTTTCAAGATTGGTTTACTGACTTTCAAAGCCCTACATGACCAGGGCCCAAGGTACCTGAAGCAGCTTCTGGTCCCTTACTGCCCCACTCATTTACTGCGATCCATTGACAAAGGACTATTAACAGTACCTAGAATCTCCTGGCATTTTGTCTGGGGGTCGAGCTTTCAGCTTTGTGGCTCCCATTCTATGGAACTCTCTTCCCCGCACAGTTCGAGATGCCTCCACTCTAGAATCCTTCAAAAATAGACTCAAGAACCACCAATTCACCTAAGCATTTCACTAATGTCCCTTGTTAAACTTGTTTTGTATTTTGTGCTGTTAAGGAAAATGTAAAGCACTTTGAGTCCTTTTAGCAGAAAAGTGCGTTATAAATGACATTACTATTATTATTATTAGTAGTACAGGTTGAGTCTCCCATATCCAAAATGCTTGGGACCAGGGGTATTTTGGATAACGGAATATTCCGTATTTTGGAATATTTGCATAAAATAATGAAATATCTTGGGAATGGGACCCCAATATACACACAGAAAGCATTTATGTGTTATATACATCTTATACACATAGCCTGAAGGTCATTTTATACTATATTTTTAATTTTGTGCATCAAAAAAAGCTTTTGTAAATACATGAAATTCATTTATTTTTCATATACACCTTATACACACAGCCTGAAGGTTATTTTATACACTATTTTTAATAATTTGTGCTTTAAACAAAGTTTGTGTACATTAAACCATCAGAAAGCAAAGGTTTCACTTTTTCAGTCATGCTAAAAATATTCCGTATTTCGGAATATTTGGATATGGGAGACTCGACCTGTATTTATTATTATTATTATTATTATAGCACTTGGCAAAATGTAGACAGCTGATGTGATGTTGGTGGTTTTTTATTTAATTTTGTAAAATGATTAACTTTTTTCAAATTGTATGTACATTACAAATATAAATTAAATGTGTGAACCAATCTATGCAGTCACCTGACAATCACAATAATAAATTCTTGTATGTAAACCTTTAGCATCACGTAGTCTAATCTTTAACTTCTAGCTCTTTTTGGTTAATTGGCAGTCCTTGCATTATTGTAGTAATTTGTATTAATATTAAGCGTCATAATTAAAATGATAAAAAACATTCACTTTAATTCTGTTTTAATAAGTATATAATTTATAATGTTACTCCTGTACAGAACCCACTTGACTGGAAAAATTTAGACCTCTTTCTGAGTGCTCGATTCAGTTCAACGCGAATTGAATAGTGCCGGGAAAGCGCTCCCCGGAGCTATTCCATTCTGAGCGCTGTCAGGTCGTGGAATACCCGTTCTCCCGCCCCATATGCCTCAAACAGTGTGTTTAGTCGCGAGAACGGGCATTCTCCGACTAAACTTCCCGGCACAATGCTGTTTCCACCGCGCTAAGGGCAGAAAACAGCATCGCGTCTGTACTCTTGTCGGATTTCTGCTCGCATTCCAGGAGGGATGTGAGAAGAAATCCTTAGTCCGGCTTAGCAGCGTGCTGAATTTAATAGCTTCGGGAGCATATTCCTGGCGCTATTCAATTCACGTTTGATTGAATCGAGGCTTATGAGTTAGTGCAATTGGAGAAGCTTGTATTGTTGCTATAAAAATGATTGTAGTATTTGGAGATATAACCTCTGTCCATCTCTATTCCTATCCATATTTATCATATTATTTAAATCTGTAGACAAAATAAAGAGAGAATTTTAAATGATCAACTTTCGCTTTATGGTAAAATACATAAGCTTGCTGAATCAAACTGTTTTTAAATGTCTGTTTTGTAAGCATTCCATACTGATTATTGTGATTATACGCCTATGTACTATACTTCTTATTCTTCTGAATTAGGCCATATGCAACTGTTTCAATAAAAATGAAAATGCATGCTTACAGAGAGCTCCAAATTCTGGTAGCAGTGTGGACATAGTAAACCAGAACTATAACCAGCACTAGTAATGGGGATACGGAGTATGGGAACACTAGAACAAATGTCTTATACCCCTTCCAGACATGCATCCTAGCAAATACACTATTCTGACACAGTTTTCAACACCGGTGTAACCCGGGTCCTAGCTTTGAGAACCCCTTTAACACCGCAGAACTGGGTTTTTCCCACTCGACCCATTTCACACACAAGCTGTGTCTGCACTGGCATTCAGTGTGAAATCATTTATAAGGGATGTTTTTTTGGGTCACAAAAATTAGGTCTTGCAAACTGGATGGTGACTTGTGTGCTTGGGGAAGGGTGGAGACTGCTTAGCTGTAATCATGGCCGACTAGATACACATGTAACCCGGAGTTCCTTGTTTGCAATGTTTGCTGTTTTACATGAGAGTTTGATGCCACTGCTCACACTGGGGGAAATGAATGAAGCAGCATCAGCGCACATTGTGTGTGCTGATACCGCTTCTCCCCCATGTATGATTGGGGGGCAGGGCGGTAAATGTATTTATCGGCACTGCTATCTACAATATAGCAGTGCTGATAGTCACGGCTATGTATGATAGCAGTTCGCCTGACCGTTCCACCCGCAGCAGCTGTCGCTATCGACAACTACAGCCTGGCGATTCCCTATCCCCACAGCAGGGACAGCACTGTCCCTGCTGTGGGGACTTCTGGATCCAGGGCTGCACGTGGGAACTCGCGATACTTGCAAGATCACGCGCATGCTCAGTGCAGCAGGCCGGCACTGAGACACAGCGCATCAGCACTAAGCTGATGCGCTATGTACTCAGGCATGGATCGCCTGAGGGGGGAGTTATCACTCTCCCGCTCCAGCCGATGAGATGTTAATGCATCTCATTGTTAGTGCTTCCTGCTTCGCCTTGGTAGAGAGGTGAAGCAGGAAGCTTTATAGTGGCACGTTAAGTGCCACTATAATACATCTTCCCCACTGTGCTACATTGCACAGTATTGCTTCAATGTGTATGTAATTTGGGCCTTTTATCTCCTCATCTAACCGCACTGACCATAGCTCCCACACCTCCTAATGGGGCAGGTGTATTTTAGCAGCACTTAACACTTCCTGCTTCACCTCTTTACTGAGGCACTAACGATGAGATGCCGCTATAATACACCTGCCCCCTCCAGCGATCCCTACCTTAGTACACAGCACATCAGCTTAATGATGATGCGCTGTGTCTCAGCCCCGGCCGCATGCGCTTGATCTAGCAAATAACCTGCGTGCAGCCCTGGAGCTGGTAGCCTCCGCTGCAGTGACAGCACTGTCCCTGCTGTGGGGATAGGGAATCGCCAAGCTGTAGCTGTCGATAAAGACCGCTGCAGTGGGCGGAACAGTCAGCCATAGCGCCCCTGTCATTTACCACCCAGCCCCCCAATCATACATGGAGATGCGGTAACAGTGCACTTAACGTGCACTGATACTGCTTCGGCGCTTCTGATGTCTTCTCCAATGAGCCATTTTCCAAACTGTCATCTGCTGCTGATGAGTCCATATGTTACATCCCCAGGCAGCCCCGAACTGTCAGTCCGTTTCTTCTTGGCGTGACCTGGGTTGCAAGTCCCGGGAAAACAGGTCGAGGACCCGGGACTGTGAACTCTGGTCTGATCCCATCAGTCATAAGCAGGACCTGGGTTTGACTCAGCGTGCACCGCAAATTCCCGTGTTTTTGACTGTCAGAAAGGTATTATTGTGTCATACTATTTGCATGGGTTTCCCTAGCATTAACAAAGTAAAATGCATGTAGTTAATGCCAGTGGGTATGAGCATCACACGTCAAAATAGCTGTATAAACTCGGTTGATCTTGCTTTTACAAACTTAATCTATTGAGCCTGCAATTTACAACTGGCTTTTAGCTTTGTTATTTTAAGTTCCCTTTACATGACTTCATCTCGCTATAGAAACAACACTTCTTAATGTTTTTCCTAATTGTGATGACTACTTAAATAATGCAACAAAACAATTCAGTGGATGATGCATTTACTATGGATGGTCAAGTCTGACCAGTTGATCTTTCTAGGCTTCTCTTGTGTACAGTTTCTTTTGTACTGTAAACATTTTTACAGTCTAGTTATATTTTTTTCTCTCTCCACATTTCAAGTTTAATTAAATACAAATGATTTCACAATTATTTGGTTTGCTTGTTGATTTATGTTCTACTCTTTACAGTGGACCCAATAATGCCTACCATCTTTTCTTTACATACACCTGTAGAATGGCTATACTCTGTTACACATACTAGAACTGCTATGCTATCAGCTTGCAGAGATGATGAAATTAAAGGAGCACATACTTGAAATTTGGGTGTACCGAACAGTAATTAATTACACAGATCCTGACATATCAAAGTTGTTTTATATGTGGAACGTTTTTTCTAAATTTTTCATGTGACTGTAGATTGTGCACAATGTGGACCATATGTAGCTATTTTAAGAACTGCACTAGTCCCAAAGACTTCAATGGTTAGAGGTGCAGCCAGAAAAAGTTTATTTTGCAGAAAGGACATTTGTCAATATTCCAAACTGACGAATGAATGTCAAATGTGCTGTAAATCAGTAGGGGTGAAAGCATTAAATAATAACTCTGAAAATTTCCTAAACTCCTTAAGTTTTTAAATGCAAATGTTTTGTTATTGATATAGATCAGGGGTGCACAACTTTTTTTTAGCCCAAGGGCCACATCGAGTGATCGCACTCATTAAAGGATGAACAATTAAATTAAACTTGCTTAAACATGTAAAATACATATAATTTACTAGTTATAGAAGGTCAGACGGTCATTAGCCGAGTCAGTCACATTTTTTTCTCGCAGCCTCCGGAGTTGTGAAAAAAGTCCTTACCTTAGACGCCTAAACCAGGATTTACAAGGGGTTAGCCACTTTTTGCGTCTAAACACCGTCCTTTTGGGTATGTAAAATAGTAATGGGGGTCTGATTGGAGCAACAGTTGAATTGCTCCAATAGACGCCCTTTAGTTAGCACTTAGAGAATTATTGAGCTCCGGAAGACATTTGTTTTGTTTTTTTTAATGCAAAAGTTTGCTTTAAAGTCCCAGTTTGGCTTTGATTATGGTAATTAAAATAAGTTTTATACAAACATTTTCTAAATTGCAACCGAAACTATGCATTTGTTAGCAGGTTATTAAATAACTCTGTAATTCGTATTTCCTTTTGTTTAAAATAACAACCAAAGTTGAGTTATCTTAGTACATTGCATTTGGAATAAGCCAAAATATTATCAGAACTTTAATAATGATGAAGTGTGGAGATCCATTAAACTACTAACTTGGGCTAGAAGCTGATGATCAGTCTGGAGTAGAACTTGAGCAGTGAGTTGGAAAGTGCTTGGTGGCAGTCTTGCAATAGAATTACATTATCGAGACTGAAAGCTTCACTGCAAATACAGTTGAATGACAGCTAAATTGATTGGCTCCAGGCTGTCTGTATCAGGAATGTTTGAAGTCCCATCCCTCTCCCCAGTATTGGGTCCAGAAAAATGACAAAAATATGTTAGAAGAGAAAAATAATTACCACCAGTAATACTGCACTGTTTTTAGATACCACTAGAGGACAGCCCTAGGGCCACAGGTTGTGCATGACTGATGTAGATCGTCTGCAGCTGTGGTTCAGTTGGTTGCTGCAAAGGGTGGATTTCAGAAGCTGTTCAGAGAAGGCAGAGAGTAGGTATACTTCAGCATTTGTCAGAAAATGCATCCATCCCCTGGGTTTAGGTGTAGTGTTGATAACCATTCTCTAAAAGCCTTTCATATTATTTCATTTAGCTTATTACGATCTGTCTATACATGCATGTACATCACGATGCCACAACTGACTGCTTCAGAAACTGGGAAATTTACTAGTCAACGCTCAGCCAACTATTAACTAGGGTCCAAGACATCAAGGTCACTCTTAAGCCCATAAACGGACACCTTCATTTGTCACTGTTCAACTCAACTAAGCCAGCTAAAAACCTTATATGCATATGTTTCATTCTGTATTTTCATGACCTAGTGTTGGAAACCTGAGATTCTATGGGGGCAATTTAATTTAAAGGATGGAATAAATTTTTTTCACATCCGCAGCTCCTGCTAAACTGATGGAAGATATTCAATTGTTTGCTGCTGGTTTGGAGTGCTGCAGACGCCCATTACTTTTTGCAGATTTCTGGTCGCAGCCTTCTGAGGTGTGGGCAGAAATCCGACCAAAGTAGGCCTCTTTAGATGTGATGAGACTTTATGCGGCTGATCACCGCATTTTGGGTGCTACATCCTCAGTAAGTAAGAGTAAGGTACTCTCGCCTATTGGCACAAACCATTGAATAGCTTCCGTCCATTTGGAAGGGACCTGCAGCCACAAAAAATAATAAAATAAACCTCCTAGTGCCAGAGCAACAGTCATAATGCTGACAACTCAATGCCACCAGCTTTACAGATCTAATGCTAGTGGCCTCACATAACACTTGCAGTGTTGGGACATGATCTGCTGTTCCTGGAAGACGTATTGTCAATGCCGAGGATTTGAATTCCCCTAGTGATCCCTTCCATTTTAAGACCAGCCTACAGGCATTGTATGAGGTGTAACATGAGATCAGTGCTGTACTAATATTTGAATGAACTTACCATAACTCTAAGGCCACTTACATTGTGGTATTTACACCTCTTACTAATGTGTAACCGTTTATATTTTTCTATGGTTGTGTTTTACAGGTCATTCTCTCTTACTGCCTGTGGATTGTGAAATCTGTTTTCTCTGGTGAGTAGATATTTTCATTCGCATTATGATCATTTTTGTCAATCATGTCTTGTTAATTCAACTTCATTTGTGTATTTGATGAGGAGAGCTAATGGAATGGTATATGTCAGTGTTTATTTAAAACCTAATGTAGTGCAAATCTTTCTGTGATTGCTGGTTTATTTGTTTTTATGCATAGGAATCAGTAACTTATGCACACAGAAATCTCTACAAACCCTAAAATGAATATTTCATGGCTGGTTTGCAATACAATGTTGATATATGGATCTTTTCTCTTTAAATGATAGTTCTGCAGATTTATGTGTGTTAGTCTTGTGGAAACGGCCATTTAACTTTAAGGGGAATTCAATTCAAAGGGCTCGATTCAATTCAGTGCGATGCTGAATACCCCCGGGAGGGAGCTCCTGGAGCTATTCAATTCACCACGCTGTTTGGTAAAACAGTTGCCAGTTAAGGGCTGTATTCAATTAGTTTTGCCTCTGTGAAAAAAGTTCTGCATACCCGACCTTTCGCCTACATCACGTGTTTTGGACGGGAAAACTTATCGTGCGCGTCCTGCTTTTCGCCCTATTAAATTACAAACCAGGCAAAAACGGCAAGTGGCGAATGCAGAACAGGCAAAATGTTCTGTCATAATAGGGAAATCAGTCTGAACTCCCTCAAAAAGATGCACTAACATTGGGGATCAATGTAGAAGTGTTCCAATAGCCCTAATAAAACTATTTGGGGTACTGAAGTTGTTTAAAATCCTTGTTATTAGCGTTCTTGTAAAAGTGGTGAAGAATGGCATTAAGCAGTATTTTTTGGTGAAAATAAGTAGCCCAGTCAAATTTGGGGTACTAGAAAATGGCTGCTAGCATCTTTTAAATTCTCTAAAGTGAAGTTTAAATAAAATGTGAAACGCACTTATTGCACCTGCAATCCCAAAAACACCTGACCCATCCTTGCAGACCCCTAAGAAGGCTATTTCGCTAGTTTTTATGCTTGTCCCCCCACTTTTTACTTTTTCACCCCCAAAATTAAAGTACTTTTTTGGGGGTGTTAGGTTTTTTTCCCTGGATTTTTTGACACCGTTCTCTTTTGGGGGGGCTGTCCCAAGGGTTCTGAGTGGTTTCCCACGTATGCACCCCAAATTAAAAAAAATTTTGTACTTCTTGTCTCCTACTATTCTTAGGCAAATCTTTTTCACCCATTGCATTGAATTTCCGTGTAGGCGAAAACAGTCTGGAATTGAATTTGGAGATAAGTTCCAACCATGCAAAAAACCACGATAGAGGTGAAAAGTATAGTCTAATTGAATACGGCTCTAAGTCGGAGAATGCCGGTCCTCACAACTTAACATGGGTGTATATCCGCGAGAACCGGCTTTCCTCAACTAAAATGCTGTGCTAAGCAGGAAAACAGCTGCGCGGCTGACACTTGGTTTTCTCCTTGTGGCAGCAAGGAGAAATCCTTTAGTCCGACCAAACAGTGTGGTGAATTGAATAGCTTCAGGAGCTCCCTCCTGGGGCTTATTCAGCATCATACTGAATTGAGCCCATAGTGATGCTGCACACTTCGGCCATTAACAGTAGTTCCGTCATTGCAAGTTTATCCGTGTACCTCTATGGGTTGCAAGGGACAACTTACAATGTTGGCAGGCGCAATGTGGCAAAGCCCACGCACCCATCACTTTTTATTGAATACCCTCCTATGTTCAATAAGGAAAAGTTCTTTTGAGAGACTATCGTGTGTTCTAGGATGAAGGGAAATTGGAAAGACCAATTGCGTCTTTTGTGTGTCGTTCTGATCTGTACCTGGTCTAACAATAAGTTTTATTATATTTTACCTTTTTGTTTCTTTGAACAGTGTAAAAAATAAAATAAAGAAAAGACCCGGAATTGTGTTTTCTTTCTTTCTGTATTGATAAACATTCTATGATATATAGGGGTATTCAATATGGAGCGAAAACGCAGTTTCTGAGAGGTTTTCGCTCGGCTTACGCCATTTTTGCCGGTTTTACTTTTACACCGTATTCAATTTGAAAACTTTTCGCCGGTGCGAATGGGTGGCGAAAAAGTGCAGAATTGGAGTTTTGGGGTGCAACATTTTGGAAACCACCCTGCAACCTTCAGACAGTCCCCTAAAGGTAAACTGTGTAAATTTAAAAAAAAAAAAATACGTCAGAGGACCCCAAAAAAAGCACTTTCATTTTGGGGGCGAAAAAAAAAATTGGGGGATAGAGTTAAAAACTAGCAAACTACAATCTAGGGGGGTCCCCAAGTATGCCTCAGGTGGTTTTTTTCATTGCAGGTGTTTGCGGAAGGTGGATTTTTCAAGTTTTTTTAAAACTTCACTTTAGCAACTTTTAAATATGCTCACCCCCATTTTCAAGTGCCCAAAATTTGCTGGGACTACTAATTTTCAGCCAAAAAAACTTCTAAATACTATTCTTCACCACCTTCCCAAATCCCCAAAATAGCAGCTATTGAGCCCGTTTAAAGACCCGAAAAACCTTCAGCAGGGCTAATCGGGGGTATCCAGAGTGATCCCCCATGTCAGAGCATCTTTTTGGGGTGTTAGGGTGATTTCCCCAAAAATCAACAAAGTTTTCGCTGATATCACATTCGCCGGGTGCCATTTCTGCCAATGTCATATTGAATACGGGTATAATCGGGGGCGCACGTGATACTTCACCGGCAAAAGCTCCGATGTGCAGTGAAAACTTCGACACGCATAGACTGCGAAGTTTTCGTTTTATATTGAATACCCCTGATAGACTCTTGGGAACACCACCAACACACACGATTCTAGAACATCGACATTCTTTATTTAAAGCAGGGTTTAAAAAATTTGTTTATTTCCAACCCTGTTTAGAAAGCATTAAAACATGGTTATTCAAGGTTTCTAATACATAGCATTGTTTCACTGTACTATTTATTTTTTCAAACCCTGTTTTTAAAGGACTAGTTGGTTATTTACGTGTAGTGCTTATATAGATACAATTGTTTGTTCACGTGAAACAATACATAATTCCACAATTAATACACAAATCTTGTGTGAACTCTAATCCCCTTTTCCCTGTGTACTGTAATTTATGAGAATGTGCCAGAGGTTTTATCGTTGAAACCACCATTGCAGGCCACCTTTTTGGAATGCCTTGATTGTTTAGTCATGTACATTATCTTCCATCGAAGCCACAGATGTATGTAGCTTGTACAGTGGAACAGTTTACCTTGTAATTGCTTCTCTAATGGTGGGCACACACTATACAGATATATCTGCAGATCGAGTGATCTGCAGATGATGGTTGTTCGTACACACTGAACAACCATCATCTGTGTCTGCCCACAGGTCCCGGTGGCCAGGTGACGTGTCCCGGGGGCAGGGGGTGTGTCCTGCCCCCTCCTCGCGGCTGCTGTGTGTGTACGGGCGGTCTGCCGACCGCCTGTATGCACCTGCCGATGGACAGATGTCTGCAGACATATCTGTACATCGGCTGTGCAGCACACCCAATGCGATATGTCGGTGAACGTCGACGTTCACCGACATCGCGTGTACACACTGCCCGACGGGCAGATACATTGGCCAATCAATTGATCGACCAATGTATCTGTCAGTTTGTACCCAGCTTAAGAAATACTTTTCTTGTCTGCCAAGTTTATGGAAAAGACTGGCTAGCCTGATCTGTAGTGTAACTTTTCCACTTCTGTACAATGAACTGTACTGAACTCTGAGGAAGGTTCAGTGACTTTACAATGGTTTGCTACCTTTTCCATATCTGTGCTTCTGTTCTCATATCACTTTAAACACCACAGGGCAAATTTGTTGGTACCCTTCCGCAAAAAAAGAACCCACTTTGAAAGTGACAAAAGTAATTGCCGTCCATCATTGTCTGTTCCATATCTAATAGATATCATACTTTGCATTTGTTTTTTAATTCAACAGAATATTCTATATCATATAACGAATGAAAATGGTTTGACACAAATTATGGGAACCTAATGTTGCACCATCTTTTAGAAGCGATCACTGCAATCAAACAATTTCTATAGATCTTGATGAGGCATCTGCACTTGATCAAACTGCTCCAGCTCTCTCTGGTATGATGGGTGCCTTCGCCAGACTGCATGTTTCAGCTCTTTCAATAGATGTTCCATAAAATTCAGATCAGGGGTCATAGAAGGCCACTTCAAAATAGTCCAGTGTTTTCTTATTCATTCTTGGGTGCCTTTAGCTGTATATTTAGGTCATTGTCCTGTTGGAGGACCCCTGGCCTGAGGCTGAAACACAGCTTTTCTGACACTGAGCTGTATGTTTTGCTCCAGAATGCCTTGTTAATCTTGAGATTTCATTTTCCCCAAAACATAACCTAGCATCCACCATGTTTCATAGCATGTTTCATAGCATGTTTCATAGCATGTTTTATAGTGTTGTTGTTTTTTTTTTCTTTTTGAAGGCTTCAATTTTTTTGTCTGTGAACATATAGCTACAGCATTGTAGCTTGTCAGTTAGCATGTTTGCAAATTCCAGTTTGGCTTTTTTATGTACATTTTTTTTTTTTTTAAAGTGGAGTTCTCCTGGTTTTCTTCCATGGAGCCCACTGTCTCAGGAGCATTAGATGGTGCGATCAGACACTGATGTACCTTGCCCGTGGTGTTTGGCTTGTATCTTTCTACCATTCTCACTATCCTTTCATTTAATCTGGGCTCAGTCTTCCTCTTGCAGACACATTCAGGGAGGTTGGCTACAGTCCCATTCACTTTAAACCACTTAGGGCCGTATTCAATTAGCAACGAAAACTGAAGGGGTTTTTTTGCCATTGGCTAAAACAGACGTTTTCGACAAAAAGGTGAAAGAGTTGACAAACAGGCGAAGACGGCAACAGCTGAAAAACTAGAGAAAAGTTTTCTCCATCCCAGACCAGGCGAAAAAAAAAAAAAATGCAAAATCCCTACTTTTGCCTTTAAAATGTGGGTGTTTTCTTTCAGAACCCTTGACCCCCCCCCCCCGAATAATTACCTGAAAAAAAAATTCTTAAGTTGTGTACTTTGGCGAAAACCGGCCGCACAAATTATGGCCAAAAAAAAAAAATTTTTAAATGGCTTTAACGTATTTGGTCTGATTTGTCGATGGGCAGTATGGATGCTTCAAGTGTTTTAAAATCGAATGCGGTCGCAGCAGGTGTTTTTTTAACAGTTTTCTGTAATAATAAAAATAGCTTTCAATATTTTCAACTGTTTTTATTTAGCTAAAAATTTGCGTTGTCTTATTTTCCGGCAAAGTACGCAACTTACAATTTTTTCCCCGGTAATTTATTAGGGGGAGGGGTGTCCAAAGGGCTCTGAAAGAAATCCCCACATTTTTAGCCAAAAATAGGGATTTTGCATTTTTTTTTTTTTTTTATAGTCTGGGATGGAGAAAACTTTTCTCCAGTTTTTTTTTTTCCGCCTGTGTTTTGGCAAAAAAGTTGCTTCTTTTTTTTGTGTGAATACGAACGTTTTTGCCGCTAATTGAATACTGCCTTATACTGGCAAATTTTGTTTTCCCAAAACCACTCAGAGATTCTCTAGAGGACCGAGGGGTTGTGAATTTACATTTCCCCGGCTGCTGTTCCTCTCTGCAGCCAGTGGGTGGGGGTGATCGGCAGCACAGCATGACACTGGTAAGGGCATGGCTGGTTTAACAGCATTGTAGGCCCTGGGCAAAGCAATGCACTGGGGCCTCTAACCACCCATTCATGGGAATAAAAATGTAAATGGTCAATAAAATTAAACCTTTATTGGTACTTTTACAAAATCAATGTTTAAAGAAAAAAATTGTCAAGTGGGGATTATGGACTCCACCTCCCTCTTCTTTCCAGTTTGCAGTGCAATTTCTGCTCTACACTGTAGCTGTGATTAAAGTATGGAGCGGCCCCCTGAGAGAGGAGTGACCTGGGGGGATATTCCCCCATCCCCGTAATCCAGCTCTGTGGCTGCAGTCTAGGAGGCAGGTAGAGAATGCTGCCTGGCTGCTCTCATTGTGTGCAATTCACAATCAGGGTGACCAGGTAGCATCTTTCTCTGCCTACCTATTAGCCCGCTGCCTTATGCACGGAGCGAATGGCCGAACAATCCATGTAGATGCCCCCCAGCTCAAGGATCCCTAGAATCATGGGATCCTGGGCAGCTGCCCAGTGTGTCCATATCTTAAGATGGCCCTGGGGAAGGGTGCAGGGATGCAGAGGGGCCTTTCTGACAGGTGTGGTATAAAAGATAGTAAAATGGTCTACCATGTTTAGATAGACGCCAGATGTTAGGTGCAAAAGTTCGACACCAAATATATAGATTTTTTTTTTCTAATCTTAACCCTTATCCTCCCTCCTGGTGCCTAACCCTAACCGTCGGGTAAGTGCCTAACCCCCCAAAAAAAATCAACCACCATTTGTGCAGCCCATAATTTTTTTTTTTTTTTTTTGGCTCTGTCAACATTTTGTTCCTGTAGACCTATTGCCTCTCTAACATCTGGTGTCTATACATTTATAATGGGAGGGAAGAAGGCTCTTTTTCTGGGGCACTCTTCAATCTAGTATCATATCTTAAAATATAACTTTTTTTTTTTTTTTTTTTTATAGTCAATTTACAATATAGTCTCTCTAGAAAATGTTTGTCCAAAAAATGGTTAAGACAATGTGTGGTATGGTGCCTTACCTATATGGATATTACATTGTGTGTACATCTACTCAGATGTGTCCAAGGAGGAACCTTAAAAGCAAGGCGAAAATCTAAAGCAATAATGAACTTTCTTTTTTGAAACAAAAAATCCCCTTTGTGAACCGGGATGCATATATTAAGTCATGACTCAAATTTCTGTATGTCTCAGATTAAATGGTTTCAGGTAGGTATATGGTAACCTGATGGCAATCTGCACATACGGTTCTATGATGTAGCACGGAGTTCAGAAGCAGACTGTCAGTGATTGACAGTCTACTGCCATTTCAGGGCGGGAGGGGGTGGCGACTGTTTCAGTTTCCCAATACGTGTCATCGCCTTTGGGGGGGATTTTTCTGAGTGATGTCAGGATCTCCGTCGACTGATGCAGATTTCCCTGCCTTTTTTTTTTTTTTTTTGCGCATCAGTGTTGGCTGGCTTGTGTGACCCGATGTCCGATGAGATCGCAGATGATCCAATGTTGCGCTGTCCAACACAACTCTGATCAGTAATGCATGCATGAGGCATGATGACTCCTGCCGCATTACCAAATTGGTGCTATTGCAGCTGCTACCTTGTTAGCAGCTGCAATAGCAACTGCGTCCTCTGCTGAATCAGGCCCTATGTCCGTTAAGGCATTGCCCGGAGTGGCTGCAAACTTTGCGACCATGCCAGGCAAGTGGTTAAAATATGTGCAACTGTAATCACAGGAACATCGAGCTGTGTGGAGATGGCCTTATAGCCTTTACTTTTTAACATTCATTTCTTTCTGATCTCCTCAGACCACTCTATCCTTTGCTTTCTCTGATACATGTTTAGTGTGGTGCACATGATACCAAACAGCAGAGTGACTGAAATAGGCTGACTGAATACATGTATCATGCTAATTCAAAAAAGCAATTTGTTTGAAATATCACTATAATCCAATTATTTATTATCTTTTCTTAGGGGTGCTAACAAAGCTGTACCAGCCATTTTAGAATATCTTTGGAAAATAAGCAATACTCGTGCTTTTATTTTATGACATACATGAGGTGGAAAAAAGTATTGTTTTCATGACCCGTAAGGGTACCAACAAACTGGTCTACATTTCTAGGTAGTCCTTGATATTAATTGGTTCCATTACCACACAGGTTATTTGCTTTTACTACAGGTAAATACATGAGTTTTGTATTTGATGGTGGAAAGAGGTAAATAGGATGGAAATGTAAGTACTTGGGATGGTAATCTGATTTTTTTATTTTTTTGGTTTGGTAAGTTGTTGAAAGGATTTGACAATATTATTGGGGTCTGAAAGTTTCTTGTATTTTAAGTCAATGGACTATAAGTGATGCGAATCTAATATCTCCTGTTGTATGAATGATGACACATCAAAATGGTTTTAAGCTTTAAAAATATATCTATGACTTTAATCAAAATGTGTTAATTCTACTTCCAAATCACTATTCAGTATTTTGTTATTTGTCTATTCTGCTTTGGGACCACTCTTACTACAGGCTAACCGTGTTGCCCCCTCTGCGGAGTTTTATTTGATGGCAAAATCTTCTGAAAGTGTATTTTGCATTAGAACTGTCACCACCTTTTGTACACTTAAATATTTTGTTTCTCTCTTTAGGGAATATCTGCAGTTTTGCTGTGAACTCATGGTTTAAGTGGGCATAAAGATGAGTATAAGCAGTGATGAAGTTAACTTCTTGGTGTACAGATACTTGCAAGAATCGGGTGAGTGGCATAAAAATTTAAAGTTTACATTTTTTCCCTTCCCAATTTGGTTTTTCAGTTTGAATGTACAGTTAGGTGTGTATGTATAGATATAATAAACACATTAGTGGTGCGCTCTGGGTTACTCCTAGTAAGTGGTATGTGTTCTAGTATGTTCCCTTCAATAATTGTGATCAGGTGTTATCCTGTGACCTCAAAAGAAAAGTCCTGAATAACAATCTGTAGGTAGGGTGTTCTTTGAAAAATAACCATAAAGTCTTAATGTGTCCCTGTCCCTGACTGGTAGATGTCTCTAAATATGTCCACGATTCCAAATGAACTCTTAGGGAGATTAAATCATGGATGGTCCCAGCAAAGTGTTCTTTTAATATCTGTAGGATGGGTGTTCAGCTGTAAATGTTAAACCTCTTCCCATCCCTATTATATATGTGTATATAGATATATATGTGTATATAGATATATATGTGTATATAGATATATATGTGTATATAGATATATATGTGTATATAGATATATATGTGTATATAGATATATATGTGTATATAGATATATATGTGTATATAGATATATATGTGTATATAGATATATATGTGTATATAGATATATATGTGTATATAGATAGATATAGAGAGAGAGTTATATATAGTATTATTTGGACACAGACAGAAGTTTTGTTATATCAGCTGCTAACCAAAACATACTAAAGTATCAGCTTTCATTTGAGGGTATTCACATCCAAATTGGAGGAATTGTTATGGACTTACAGCTGCTTAATATGTAGCCCCTTCTTTTTCTAGGGACCAAAATTAATTGGACAATTGATTTTCTTTATCAATTGAACCCACAACATGCGGTCATCCTTGGACTGCAAAAAAAAAAATTAAAAATCCATCCAATAGAGAGAGAGAGAGAGAGAGAGAGTGGGAACCTTGGGAGTGGCCAAATCAAAAGTGGAATATTATGAGAGAGGAAAGCATGCATAAGTGAGCTCTGCAACACTAACAGGCTTGGACGTCCATGGGAGACAGCAGTGGTGGATGATCGCCAAGTGAAGAACACTCTCCAGTAGGTAGGACCTTCATTGTCCAAGTCTACCATAAAGAGAAGACTTCATGAAACAAGTACAGAGGCTTCACCATAAGGTGCAAAAACTGTTCATAAGCCTTAAGAATAGAAAGGCAGATTAGACATTGCCGAAAAAAAAATCTAAAAAAGCCATCCTAGTACAGTAATTGCATTCTTTTGGAAAGATGACACAAAAATCACCTGTGCCAGAATGATGGGAAGAATAAGGTATGGAGAAGGCTTGGAAATTGTCCATGATCCAAATCATACCACATTCTGTTAAACATGATGCAGGCAGTGTGAGGGCATGGGTGTGCTTGGCTGCCAATGGCACTGGGTCACTATTGTTTGTTGATGATATGACAGAAGCAGCCAGAAGAATTCTGAAATGTACAGGGATATTCTGTCTGCTCAATTTCAGCCAAATTCATGATATTTGATTGGACAACGCTTCACAGCAAAGATGGACATTGTCTGAAAACAAATAACGAAAGCAATCCAGGAGTTTTTTAAAGCAAATAGAAGGAATACTCTGCAATGGCCGAGTCAGTCTCAACCTGATCGAGCATGCAGTTCACTTGCTGAAGTAAAACTAAAAGCAGAACGACCCACGAACAAAGAACAACTGAAGACAGCTGCTGTAAAGGCCGGGCAAAGCATAATAAAGGACGAAATCCAGCATTTGGTGATGTCCATGGGTTCCAGACTTCAGGCAGTGATTGCCCACAAAGGATTCTTCACAAAGTATTTTATTTTTTATTTTTTTTATTTATGATGAAGTTAATTTGTCCAATCACATTTGAGCCCCTGAAAATAGGGGATGGTGTATAAAAATGGCTGCAATTTCAAAACGTTTTGTAAAATATTTTTTTTCAACCCCTTGAATTAAAGATGAAAGTTTGCTTCAATTGCATCTCCTTTATTTAATTGCAAATCCATTGCGGTAGCATACAGAGCTAAATGTATGAAAAGTGTTTGTGTTCAAATTGTATATGGACCTAACTGTATACTGGTATTACAATAATCTTCAACCTATATATCCTGATGCTACTGTCTGCTTCTCTTCAGTGAAGACCATGGAGGAAATGTATCAACCTTTAAAAGCAGTAGCAGCAACCTGTGGAACTACACATCCCAGCATGCAATGCCATAGTTTACCCTCCCCTGTTCTAAAGAATGAAGAGGTTGTCATTAGCAACCAATCATTATTTATAGAATGTACTCTATATAAATACTAGGTAGAAGCTGATTGCTTGCTGTGGGCGACTTCTCCAGTTGTCCACTCTTTAGATTGTTTGATCTCTCTAATATCTGTCCAGTGACCTGGTCTTTTCAGATAAACCAGTGTGTGTGTGTGTGTGTGGTCGGCTGAGATTTGTGTTCTCCCTTTTGCCCTTTCCTGCTGGTGTAAAGGTGCCCACACATAGGCAGACTGTCATTTTTGTAATATAGTATTTTAAAAATAGTCACACAAATGGTGTGGTCAGTAGTTGACTTGAAAGCACAATCCAAAAGCAGTTATCTATCGGCTATTTTTTCACTATACCGTCTTATACTGGCCGTTTATAGAACATTGGGATTGTTTCGGAGTAAACCTACTTTTGAAAACAAAGGTAATAGAACCTTTATGTAGATATGGTGGTTTTTCTAGTACAGGGGTCCTCAACTCCAATTCCACCAACAGATCATATTTTGTGCATTTCTTTAATCATGCACATGTGAGTTGACTGATGATTCCACCTGCTTTCTAAGGCAGAAATACTTAAAACATAATTGGTTGAGAATCGCTGCTTTAGTGCATCGCACTAATGTAAGTGACTGTGATCCGATGTGTAGTTATGCTTTTTTAACTTTACAAGTATTAATGTATTAAATCAATAACAGAGCCTTACTATTAAGTGTGCGTGTGTATATGGGTTGGGTACAGGATGCCGGTGGTCAGAATCCCGATGCCGGCATCCCGACAGGGTTAGGATAACGACATCTGTTGGTCAGTATCCTAACCCTCCCCCTCTCCCAAACCCTCCCTTCCTGGTGCCTAAATTCAACCTCCCCCTTCCCGCACCCTAAACCTAACCATCCCTACCTAGTGCCTAACCCTTCCCCTAACCCTGCTACTTGCCTCCAGGATGCCAGTGCTGGGACACTGACAGGTGTTGTAGTTCCGGCGCCGCTCTTCTAAGTGCCGGCATCCCCTGCGACGGGATATTGAACGCATCTTTTTAGGGTGGATATGACATTATCAATGGACCGATATGACAGACAATAGACTTATATTCCTTTGTGCTAGTCACAATGATGTTACAGTCCCTTTATCCTGTTTTGTGTCAGCATTGGCTGAAAAATCGGGAGGTAGATAAAAAGGGTTAAAAGAAAAAGGAGAGCTGAAATTGCATTATCTCTCTGTACACATAAATAGAGGAGTTGTTTTGTTTTGCATTACATAAAAGAGCAATTATTTGTCACTAAAGAAATAATTTTAAATGTGTAAGGACAGCAATTAAGCCAAGAAGAATTACATGATCTGAGAGTGAAAAAATCTATAATAACAATGAGTGGAATGCAAAACACTCTCCATTCTTCGCTCAGTATATCTTGTGTTACTGAACACTAAATATGCTCTTCAAATGGGCAAACATGGGTGTATCTATACTGGGTGCAGAGTGTGTGGCACACATGTTCCAGGGGGGCCCATACCACTCACTCTGCCTGCACAGAGATAGGCTACTATACTTATCTCTCCGCTGAGTCTGCTGCTACTGATATCTTTGGCAACATGACATGGGCGCCATTTTCCTTAAGATATGCGCAGTAAAGAAATCCTCCCAAAAAATTGCACCAGGACCAGATTATAAGGGGGATGAAGGGCAGTCGTCCTGGGGCCTCCACACCTAGATGGCCTCCACACAGCAGCAGCTGCTGCACATGAGCAGGCACCGTGATATTAAGCCCCGCCCACCTCGTGACAAAATACCGCAATTCGCTGGTCAAACTGTTGGAGGCGGAGCCAATATGATGCGATTCCGTTAAAATTGTCATTGGCCCCACCCTTTTCCGATTTGACCTGTGAACCTCCTCCCCTAATGCCTAACACTAACCTTTTCCCTAACCTCGCTACCTACCTGTGGTGTGTGTGTGTGTGTGTGTGTTTTATAATAAATATATAATATTTGTGTGTATATATTTGTGTGTATATAGTTCTATAGAACGTGTTTGTATATATGATATAGTGTGTATATTATATCGACAAAAGTATTCAAATGCCTGACCATTATGTGCGAATGTAATCGAGTCAGCACTTTGGTATGTTTGTGTTGTTTAATTGATCTATAATGAGTTAATTGTTAAACATCTTTATTTTGAGAGTGCAATGTTTTTCTTAATGTTGCGGTTTTGCCCACTTGATCAAACGTTTATTATTGTATGACAAATGCCCATGTATAGTATTGTTTCTCTTACGATCATACTAATTATACAAGTTATTATGGGAAATAATTTATACGTGATATGGTGCTGCGCACATATTTTCCAGTTACAGTAGTGCCGACTTCACAAGCTTTCCCATGCACCTCTATAACCTGCAAGGGAAAACCTTCTATGCCAGCAGGCAAAATGTGTTGTTTTATAAGCAGAACATCACGTACGATTGAATTCCTCCCTTTGTTTGAAAGTTGATATTGCATAGTTGAAGTAGCCGATCAAAAATAGCATAAGTTACTAAATGTATAGGTTGATTTTGTATGATCAGTAATTAATCACAAAAGTTGCTGTATTTCCAAAGACTTTACTAAACTTAACTTGTGGTGATTTGTGTCTGTAATATACTGTTTTTTAATAATTTTTTTTTTTTTTTTTCATTTTGCTTTCTTTAGGCTTTTCTCATTCAGCATTTACTTTTGGTATAGAGAGCCATATCAGCCAATCCAATATAAATGGTGCCCTGGTGCCACCTGCAGCTTTAATCTCCATTATTCAGAAAGGATTGCAGTACGTGGAAGCAGAAGTTAGCATTAATGAGGTATAAGCATTTATATTTTTACTTTCAGCTATGCAATTGGTGTTTGTGTTGTGTCCACTGTATGTAGATGGTGATTTAATGAACCCAAATATAACAGCTTGTTTTAGAGTAGCCATGATGATTTCTCTGCTGATTCAGTAAGACTGAAACTCAATAAAGTATATTCTATGTAGTAAGTCCAAAAAGTAAATGATAAACTCTATATTCTTATTTTAACGCTGCACAAAATCCTGCAGCGCTGTATGTGGATAAATAGAGCATACTACGAACAATGCAGTGTTCCAATATGCAAAATGCATTCAAGTAGCATCAATTAAATAAAACCCAAATATATTAAGCATAATAGGTGTAGTACAGAACGTGTAAGAGGCATAATGCATGAATGCAATAGTAATTGAACTGTGAGCAGATAGGTAGAGTGCCCTCTTCATTAGTTTACAATCTTATTTGATGGCGGTGGGGGCGGTTTGAGTGTGGAATAAGTATATAGACGGAGTTTGGATGTGTAAGTAAGAGTGGGTCTGAGACTAGCAGGCTTTGATCAATGTTTATTTCTTTCATCCACTAGGGGACACTGGAGGTGCTTACGCTGGGGTATAGAGGTGTGGATAACTGGAGCCGGCACTTTAAATAATTTAGAAGTGTGAAGCTCCTCCCCCTCTATGCCCCATCAGCCCTCAGTTTAGAAAATGTGCCTACGGAGCTGGTCACATTATGCTGTGCTCTAGCAATTCATATATTTTATTTATTTAGGTTTCTTTATTTTTACATCTTTTGACACTTTTAGGTACCCTTCGCCACCTCTTTAAAGGTGGGGTCCGGGTACCTGGCACCCTGCCTTATAGGAGACAGGAAGGAGTGCACAGCGCTTATATGAAAAGCACTGACAGCTCCTTACCGTCACAGCACATTCTCAACAAGGAAGAGAAACGTGCTGAAGCTGCAGAAAGACTTCTATCGGGGCCACGCAGTGAGTAACCACCTGCGCATCCCCCGGCTCCCAGCCCCGCCGCTGCCCAGCGGTTTTACATGTTTAGTATGCTGGGCAGCTAATGCAGAGCGCTGCACGTGGCTCCACTGCTCTCCCTCTCCCTCCTCCCGCTGGTAAGTGCGGCACCCGGCTCACCCTGGTGCAGGGCAGCTAATTAAGAGGGGGAGGATATTAACAGTAGCGCGGGGCATGTGATAAGTGCGCTACAAGCGCGGCCACCTGCTCTCCTTCCTCCCGCCGGGCTCACCCTCTCCCCGCTGTTTAGTGCTCTACAAGTGCAGCCAGGCGCCTGCTCTCCCTCCTCCCGCCTGGCTCTCTCTCTCCCCGCTGTTACACGCGGAGCAGAGAGGCGGTAAGCGGCCCTCTGTGCGAGCGGGGGGGGAAGGTTAATGGCCACAGAAGCCATATTGTAAGGAGGTTGTTAGCCCTTTAGGGCATAAAGAAGGGGGGCGGAGCTAAAAGGCAACGCGGGTCTCTCTCCCCTACACGGCAGGCGGCTGTATAACAGCAGGGCTGCCGTTCTTCATTACACAGCAGCTCATACTGCATCTCTATCAGGAGATTGCAGTGTAAGAGACACAGAAGGCTGGATTCCTCTGCTGCCATTCCTGTGCTGCAGGACAAGTACACCCCCTGATTACATCCATGGTAAAAAGGCTGTAAGTAACTGGAGTGTAAGTGCAGGGGAATCTGATCTGTGGGAGGGGGGTTTCTCCTCCTCTGTGTCCCACAGACTTCTTGTTTTTATATGTCTGTGTCTTTTCTGTTTTCTGCTGTGTTTTCTCTGGGTGACTGTGTGTACCATGTCCAACAGAACCAAGGCTTCTCAAAGGCTGTTTGTCTGTTCCAAGTGTAACAACAAACAGACCAAGCCACATGCCACTGGGTCCACGTTATGTGATGCTTATATAACAACGGATTCACAGATGGCGATTACTAGCTATCCTGCTCCGCCATGGGCCACTGACATGGTAGGAGTTATGTCAAATTTAACATCGTAGTTGGCTGAGGCGCGCAGGTCTCAACCTCCCTGGGGAGCTGACTTTACCAAGTCTCTAGACACCCTGGTTCAGGTGATGGGTACAGCGGTGCCTACACACTCCACTTCCTACCAAAGCCTGTCTCAAAAGCGTATTCTAATGACTGTTTTCCAGTCAGAGGTGTCGGACGAATAATTCCTCGCCACAGAGGATACCGTAGAGGGTGAATTGGAGGAAGTTTTACAAGAAAATATCAGTGGCCTGGAAACAATTCAAAATTTCAAGACCTGGGTTCAGATCCCACGTCCACTGACTAATGTGTATCCAGAGATGGTGCAGAGGGTAAAGCACCTGTTCTGCATCTGGGCGTAGTTTTCCGTCTAGCTTCCCTTTTCCATCATCCATGATGGAGAAGTGGGAAACACCACCTCCTGTAGCTGCGTCTGTTTCCCGTCTCACTAAGAAAACAGCACTTGCAGTGCCGGGAGCTACTGTTTTAAAGGACACTTCGGATCGTAAGTTGGAGGCAACACGAAGATCTATATATATATATATATATATACCGCAACGGGAGCTCAACTTAGTTCTACCCTTGTTACCGCCGGGGTTAACAAGGCTGTGGCTTGCTGGGTTGACCAGCTGATTTCAGGTTTGGACTCGGGTAATTCCAGAATTACGTCTATTAGCAGAACACATCCGTGAGTCTGCAGTTTACTTGGGAGAAGCTTCAAAGGATATTAGTCAGATTAGTGATCGCATATCTGCATCTGCCATTTCAGGACGCAGAGCCCTGTGGTTGCAGGCGGACGCAAAGTCCAAGCGTGCGGTTGAGGGTTTACCATTAACGGGTAACATGCTTTTTGGCAAGTGGATATCCCAGGCCACGGGGGGGGGGGGGGGGGTGATTGGTAAGTCCTCTTTCCTCCCGTCTACTGCTCCAGATTCCTTTTGAGCCCCTCATTCCTTTCATGGTAGAGCCAGAGGTGCTCCTACGCAACCAAGAGGAGGTGGAGGTGGTCCACACACGGTTGCACGTAGACCAGAATCTAAACCAGCTGAGAAAACAGGTGGCATGACGGTTTTCTGTCCCACCTGGGGTCTCCTACGGTGGGAGCCCGCTTGCAAGCATTTCAAGTTCTACAGGAGTCTCAGGTCTCTAGTAGTGTCATCTGTGTTAGTTCTGGTTCCTGAGCATCAGCGAAGTATGGGCTTTTACTCAAGCCTGTTTTGTAGTGCCCAGACCCGGAGGGTGCGGTCATGCCCATCTTGAACCTCAAGTCCTTCAACCTGTATCTAAAGATGTATCGTTTCAAAATGGAATCTCTGCAGTCCGTTGTTGCAAGCTTGGAACCAGGGGAGTTCCTATTATCCCTGGATATCAAGGATGCTTATCGCCATGTTCCCATGGGAACCACACCAAGCTTTTCTGCATTTTGCCATATTGAAAGATCATTACCAGTTTTGGGCATTGCCGTTCGGGTTATCCTCGGCTCCCCGCATATTCACCAAACTCATAGCAGTAATGATCGCCCTCCTTCGGTCATCAGGAGTGAACATAATCCATTATTTGGACGATCTGTTGCTCAAGGCTCCATCAGTATCTCTTCTATCAGATCAATCAGAGGATTTTTATTTTATTTATTTATTTATTTTTTTCTTCCAACAGACAAGGCCAGGGATATCCGGTGGTTAGTCCAGCTGGTCCTCAGACCAAAGAAGGTGTCAATGCTTCTTTGTCTGCGTCTCTTAGGAACGATGGTAGCTGCTTTCGAAGCACTACAGTTCGGCTGGTTTCACTCCAGGGGTCAGGGTCTCATCTGCTTCTACAGCGACAGATCCGTCTGAGCCAGTTACCAGAGTGGCCTTTTCTGGTGGACGCAATCCACCAATCTTTTAGCGGGCCGGAGATTCGGAGTGTGGAACTGGATCATCGTAACTACGGATGCCAGCCTCCGAGGATGGAGAGCAGTAGTCCTCGATTACCACTTTCAGGTTCAAGGGTCCCCTCTAGAACAGAAGTGGGCCATAAATGCGTTGGAACTCAGAGCGAACAATGCTCTGATGGAGGCAACAGAGTTTCTAAAGGGCTCATCCGGTAAGAGTTCAGTCTGACAGCGCGACGGCAGTCGTTTTCATCAACGGCCAATTAGGAACTCTGAGTCGCATGGCTATGCGAGAAGTAACTCAGATCCTCCGGTGGGCTGAGAGCCAGTAAGTAATCCTGTCGGCGGTATTCATCCCGGGTGTGGACAACTGGGAAGCAGATTACCTAAGTCGACAGGATATCCAGAATGGAAGCTTCATCCAGACGTGTTCAGCGCGCTGATACGTCGATGGGGATGTCCTCAGGTGAACCTCATGGCGTCAACTGAATTGTTCCCATTATACGTGTCAAGAACTCGAGATCCGCAGGCGGAAGCAGTAGCCGCTCTAACAAGTCAGTGGATCTACGACTTCGTTTACTTTTTTTCTCCGATTCCGCATCTTCCTTGTCTTCTAAAAAGGGATAAACAAGAGACAGCCTCTGTAATTCTCGTGGCTCAGAACTGGCCTCGAAAAAGTTGGTTCTCGGACCTTCGGTCTCTATTGACAGAAAATCCGTGGTCCTTTCCTATGCGCCCGGAATTTCTACAGCAGGGTTTTTTCATACACCCCAACTTAGCGCAACTGCGTTTAACGGGGTGGCTCTTTAAACCAATATCCTAAGACGCAGTGGCATCCCAGACGCTGTTATTCCCACCATGATACGTGCCAGGATGCCAGTTTTGGCTGTGCATGATCGTCGCTTCTGGCGTACTTATATCATGGTGTTCCAGTCGGGGTCTTCTGTCTAGGACTTTTCGTTTATCCACGGTTTCTGCTTTTCCTTTAGACAGGTCTGGATTCTGACCTTCGTCTAGGAACCTTAAAGGTGCAAGTCTCTGACCTTTCCATTTTCCTTTCAAAGGAAATCTGCCTTCTTTCCTGAGATGCTGACATTCTTTAAGGGGTCTTGCGCGCGCAGCACCCTTTCGTACCTCCAATAGCTCCCTGGGATCTAAACTTAGTGCTTCTGTTTCTTCAGTTGCCCATGTTTGAACCTTTTGGAGGATGTTGATCTTAAGTACCTGTCTTGAAAGACTGTCCTCCTCCTGGCTCTTGCTTCGACTCGTAGAGTTTCAGAATGGGGGGCTGTGTCTGATAAGCACCTTACCTTGTGTTTCATGCTGATAGGGCGGAACTCCGGACGGTAGCCACTTTCCTTCCTGGTACCATCGTTGGTGGAGGACTCTGGTGGTTCTTCTGCCTTGGATGTGGTTTCGGCTCTCCGCGCCTATGTTGCCAGGACAGCGTCCCTCAAGTTTGAGTCGCTTTTTGTCCTCTATGATGCTGTTTGGATCGTCTAAGCAGACTTTGGCACGTGGGATTCAGCTGACTATTCATCTGGCTTATGTTAGTGCCGACAGTCTGCCTCCTTCGTCCATTTCGGCTCATTCCACACGTTCTGTGGGTGCGTCATGGGCGGCCGGTAGAAGAGCCTCCATGTCACAACTGTGCCGTGCGGCCCCTTGGTCTTCATTTCACACGTTTGCCAAGTTTTACAAATTTGATATGTTTTTCTTCGGCATCCCGGTTTGGCCGCCTAGTTCTGCAGGCGCCTCAGAGTGCTCCCGCCCGTGGGGGATAACTTTGGGACGTCCCCAGCGTAAGCACCTCCAGTGTCTCCTAGTGGGTGAAAGAGAAAATGGGATTTTGGTACCTACCGGTAAATCCTTTTCTCTGATTCCACAGGGGACACTTGGCGCCCACCTCTGCGCTCTTTGCCTGCCTGTTCGGCTTGTTCCGTATGTTGTATGATACAGTTATTGTGTGTTTTTCTCTCCTTTTCTTACTCCGCTTGTTCTCCATCTCCTCTCGGTCTTCATTTTCTAAACTGAGGGCTGATGGGGCATAGAGGGGGAGGAGCTTCACACTTCTAAATTATTTAAAGTGCCGGCTCCAGTTATCCACGCCTCTATACCCCAGCGTAAGCACCTCCAGTGTCCCCTGTGGAATCAGAGAAAAGGATTTACCGGTAGGTACCAAAATCCCATTTTTTTAAGGTGCATTTAAAACTTTTGGCGTGTAGCATATTGTGTGGGCATTGCAGTGCAGCAATGAGGCGAAGTCTTTGTGATGGTAGTGAGGCAGTGGTGAGTTGAGGCCGGCTTTGTTATTGAAGAGTTTAACTTGGATGTTATAGGAAATGGTAAAGCCACCATAGGGTTTGAAACAGGACTTGAAGAGGCTGGAGATTACAGATGCTGCCTCAAAGCCATTCATGATGGAATGATATGTGAAGAGATGTGTAAAGTGAGGTTACAGTAGTCAAGGTGAAGAATGAGTGTGTGGTTGAGCAAGTTTGTAGCCTTAAGGTTGCAAAAAGGTCCAATTCTGGGAAAAACAACAGGATTGGAAGTGGATAAATGCGAAAAAACAGTACTTATCGGGGGTTTGTTTCACCTCTTACGAGGTACTCCTTTTAACGTTACTGGCTAATATAAAACCACTCAAAAAGTTTATTTTTTTTATGATTGAATTAGGTCATGAACATATAACACTTATCCAACCTAATATTAGTAATCTTTTTTTTTTTTTTTTTAAGCACAATATACAATAAAAGAGCAGATGTCAGGTAGAGACAGGAGCAGAGTGGTTCCTTTCAGAATATTACCCCGCAAGTTGCTCCTCTCTGCAACCGCCGTGTAGGGGGTGACACTGGGCTGGCCAGTTACTGCGCCCAGCAGTGATCAGCAGAGACTGGCATAGGAGCCTCGGGTGCAGAGTGGCCGGGAGACCCCTCTGAGACTGGCTGCTGCTTAGTGACGATCTTCCAGCAGCCACCCACAGAGCGTTTGACTGGTCGCTTCTGATGTGACCACACCAGACAAGTGGTTAATAACACAGTTGGAATTAAGATTCAGAATGGAGCCTTGTGATGGGAATATTAAGACATTCCTCTTATAACCTAAACAAATGTTATGTAATTAACTAGTGTATGTTCCACTTACCAAAGCATGTCCTCACCAGTCTAAATGGAACCATAATGGTTTTAAAATTCATACTCCTATAGAGGAGAGCAATAAAACAGGTAAGTGTGAAATGTGTAGCAGTATATAACTTTCTCCAGTGCTCATCCTTCTCTTTTCTGCATATCCTGGCTGTTTGCTTACAGGTGTCAAGTTCTGTAGCATTTTGAAAATGCTTTTTCTACTTCAGGCTCCATAGGGTATCCACAGGATACCTTGGGGTATAGGCGATGGCGGCAGACATCCAGGCACCACAGAGTTAAATTTTCAGCCTCCCAGGATAGGATGCACTGGGGTTCCTCTCCTATACCCCGCCCCCGAGCCTCAGGCCACTCAGTTTTCGTAGGTGCCTGGCCGGACCAGTCGCACCGTACAGAGGGGGGTCTTTTTAAGGCCCCTGAATATTTCTTCGCAGCTATGGCTGCACAACTAGAGTGCTCCAGCATAGGACAGTCAGTATTGACGTCCATGCTGTCACTCCTACACCCCGCCGGTACCTGAACGCCGGTACCGATCCGGGCATGCTGGTAGGTAGCTGGGGTCACAGCTACCGGTGATCCCGGCTACCTGGACTGTGGCCGGATGCACGGGGAACAAGGTAAGCGGCAGGGTCCCGCGGTGGGCACCCGCCGGTAACACAGTCCTGTTTGGTCCCCAGGCAGGGGGCTCCCTGGGGACCGGCTGCGCGTGGGGCCAGGTACTGATCCTGTGCCTTCCACTAGACCACCAGGGACAGCGGGCCGCAGCATGTGCGGTACAGCGCGGCGTCCCAGGGGTTAATAGCAGGCCAGGGGAGAACGCCTTCCCTGTCTCACAGCCGGCGTCTCCCCCGCTGCACAGTGCCATTCCACAGCGGTCTGAGCGGGCTGTGTCAGCGCTCCTCCCCCGGGCCCTGCCTTCTCTCTGCTCCTCGGTGGCCATTTTCTCACTACATGTGCTGGGGATGGCAAACGCTGCTTGAAGCTGATACAGATGCCATTGCGGTCCGGGTCCCCCGCATACCTCTCCTTCAATTAAGGTCAGTGTATGCAGCACTGTTTCCTACCAGGCTCTGGTCTGTGTAGTTGATCGCAGTGCTTGTAATGCAGGATGTTATCTGTGCATTGTATGTGACTTAAATGCTAGCGCTGTTTGCCTGTACTTTCATTTCTGACTGTCAGCCTTTTCCTATCCCTGTTCTTCTGCTACAGCCCTTGCGGTGCGGTGTTGCAGGGTGTTTATTACCTCACAGTAAATGTGGTTTTTCTGTGTGGGAGGTCACATACGCTCCGTTCACACTCCTCATGTCGGAAAGTGAACGAGGATATCCTCTTCCAGCTATAATGTACTGATATCATGTGCAGTTAGCGGAGGGATATGTAGACGCTGAGGGTTTATGGAGGGCATGTTGTATTATATATCACGCCCCATTTCTGTCACTGTGCCTGCACAAAAAAGGGGGCCGCCCTCGGCTGGCTAAGATGCTTACAGCCTTTGTGGGCAACGCCCCCTGCGTTTCCCCATAGGGGTTATCGCAGCCTGTGGTGGTCTCATCACATGCAGGGGTCCCTGGACAGTTGATGGTACCCCAGTGTATCCTGTTTTTCGCCCCCCCAGGTCTCGCAGGAGCCTGTGTGGGTGAATTTATTGTCCAAATGGTACAGCACCTGATGGACGTTTTACAGGGGGAGTCACCATTTCGGCCTTCTAAACGTATATGCCTTCTTTAAGGATAAGGGTGTTGCCACTGTAATTCCTCTATCTGGTCAGGTGGATCATTTAGAGGAGGCGTGGAAAATCCGGGTAAGCGGTTCCAGCCTCAAAAAAACGGTTGACCTTTTGCATACCCCTTTTGCGGATAATTACATTTCCGAATGGGAGTTACCTTTACGGGTAGATTCTCATGTTACACGCCTAGTGAGGAGTGCTACGTTGCCCATGCCCTCCAGGTCCTCTTTGAAGGAGGTTCCAGATTGCAAGGTGCAAATATTATTATTATTATTATTATCCTTTATTTATATGGCGCCACAAGTGTTCCGCAGCGCCTTACATAGTACATAGAACTAATAAGTGAACAAGAAACAAGTAACTTACAGTACATTACAGTGCAGGACAGGGACACAACTTATATACATTGCTGAAATAGTGATTAAAGCACTCACAATAAGCTGCCGGGAGTTGGCGGTCCCGTGTTAGGTGCCCTAATGGGGAGTAGAGAGTAGAAGAAAATGTAAAGAGAAGCACATGAGGGAAGAGGTCCCTGCTCATGAGAGCTTACATTCTAAGGGGAGGGGCAGACAGACAGGCGTGACACAGAAGGGGAAGATAGGAAGGAAAGAGCATGAGGTGGGTTAGGAGGAGTGCTGGAAGGCCTTGATGAAGTAGTGGGTCTTGAGAGCCCGTTTGAAGATTTGTAGAGAGGTGGAGAGTCTGATAGGGAGAGGGAGAGCATTCCAAAGGTAGGGAGCAGCACGGGCAAAATCTCGGATGCGGGAGTGGGAGGAAGTAATCAGTTGGCAAGAGAGGCGGCATGCATTAGTTGAGCGAAGTGGGCGGGTGGGAGTGTGAAGGGAGAGAAGGTCAGAAATGTATGCGGGAGAGGATTTGGTGAGGGCTTTGTAGGTGAATGTAAGAACCTTGAATTGGCATCTGAAGGGGAAGGGGAGCCAGTGTAGGGCTTGAAGGAGAGGGGAAGCAGATATAGAACGTCTGGAGAGGAAGATGAGCCGAGCAGCAGCATTGAGAACAGATTGTAGTGGAGAGAGTTGAGAGACTGGGAGGCCAGCTAGGAGAAGGTTACAGTAGTCCAATCTGGATATGACCAGTGAGTGGATGAGGGTTTTAGTGGCATCCTGGGTGAGGAAGGGTCTAATCCTGGAGATATTTTTTAGGTGAAAACGGCAGGACTGCGAGATGTGCTGAATGTGCGGTTTAAAGGAGAGGGAGGAGTCTAGGATAACTCCAAGACAGCGCACTTTGGGGCTAGAGGAGATAGTTGTGCCATCAATAGATAACGAAATTGTGGAAAGTGATGTAGTGGAAGAGGGTGGGAAGATGATCAGCTCAGTCTTAGACATGTTAAGTTTAAGAAAGCGCTGGGACATCCACGAAGAGACAGCAGAGAGACAGTTGGAGATACGGGTAAGGAGCTCAGGGGTGAGCTCAGGGGTGGAAAGGTAAATTTGAGTATCATCTGCATAGAGATGATATTGGAGGTCAAAGGAGTTAATGAGTTCACCTAAAGAGGATGTATATAGGGAGAAAAGGAGAGGTCCAAGAACAGAACCTTGGGGAACTCCTACCTTTAGTGGAAGTGGAGGGGAAGAGGAGTCATGAGAGGACACAGCGAAGGAACGATCAGAGAGGTAGGAGGAAAGCCAGGAGAGGGCAGTTTCACGTAAACCGAGAGAGTAAAGGATTTGCAGGAGGAGAGGGTGGTCTACAGTGTCAAATGCAGCAGAGAGGTCAAGGAGAATGAGCAGAGAGTAGTGACCCTTGGATTTGGCAGCAAGGAGGTCGTTGCTGACTTTCGTGAGGGCAGTTTCCGTGGAGTGGAGAGATCGGAAGCCAGATTGAAATGAGTCAAGGAGGGAGTGGGAGGAAAGAAAGGTGGTAAGGCGGTTGTAGACAATACGCTCAAGGAGTTTGGAAGCAAAAGGGAGAAGAGAGATGGGTCGATAGTTTGAAAGTATGTTAGGATCAAGGGTAGGTTTTTTAAGAATGGGGGAGACAAGAGCATGTTTGAATGCAGAAGGGACAGTGCCAGATGATAGGGAAAGATTAAGGAGGTGAGCCAGATGGGAACAGGCAGAAGGAGACAAGTGGGAGAGGAGACGGGAAGGGATAGGGTCAAGAGGGGAGGTGGAAGGAGGGGAGGACCGGATGAGGGCCAAGACTTCCTCTCCAGAAGCAGGGGAGAAGGATGTCAGAGTTGGTGAGACAGAAGGGGAGGGGTGGTAAGGGCAAGGAGGGAGAGGAGTGCTAAGGGTCTGATGGGATATGATGTCCTCACGTATGGAGTCAATTTTAGATGTAAAGTAGGTGGCAAAGTCGAGGGCAGAGAGCGAGGAGGGAAGGCGAGGAGGGGAAGGGCAGAGTAGGGAGTTGAAAGTGGCAAAGAGACGCCGGGGGTTTGAGGACTGGGAGGAGATGAGGTTCTTGAAATATGTTTGTTTGGAGAGAGACAGGGAAGCACTGTAGGAGGAGAGAATAAATTTGAAATGGAGGAAGTCAGCCTTAGAGCGTGACTTTCTCCACTGACGCTCCGCAATTCTTGAACACTTTTGTAGGTATCTGGTGCATTTGGAATGCCAGGGTTGTGGTGTGGATCTGCGAGGGTGAGTGGTTATTGCTGGAGCAACAGAATCAAGAGCAGAAGCAAGGGAGGAATTGTACAGGGAAGTAGCTTGTTCAGGACAGGAGAGAGAAATGATAGGGGAGAGAAGAGAGTCCAATATTCCCTTGCTGGAGGGGCTTCCAGGCCGGCTATGGCCGTGTGCTGGGGGACAAGAGCCATGGAACACTGAGTAGGTAACTGGATCTCTGCACACTGACTCTCCAGCAGAGCAGGTGGATAGTGGCAAGTTCTCAGAGACTTTGCCACGCTCATAATGAGACGGTCTTGCCTATAGCCTACTCCTTTCCAGAATCTCCTCGGCAGCAGTAGCGGCTTGCCGCTCCCTGTGGTTGCGCTCTTGGAAAGCGGACGCAGATTCCATTTGGAATGCTTTGCCTTTTACGGGACAAGTCCTGTTTGGCCCTCGTCTGGACGCAATTGTGGACCTGCAGGCAGCAGCTACGTCTGCATGTCTGCCATCGGCTACAGTCCCATCAAGGTCTGGCGCTTTGTCTTTTCGGCCCTGTGAGGCCAGGGTAAGTCTAAAATACAGCTTTCCAAGACAGTCAGTAGCCAGGAAATCTGCTCAGCCATAAGAACAGGCTTGGAGTACAAGACGCCCTACTCCCAAGTTGGACTATAAGCCTTCAGCCTCACGGGACGGGCCTCCTCTCGGGAGCCCCCAGAGTTGGAGGCCGGCTTCTCCAGTTCGCCCAGTGCTGGTGTCTGACCACCATGGACACTGGGGTAATAGAAGTATTTTCTTGAAGGTATGTCCTCTCCTCCTGGTAAAAGCCTCCCAGACGGTTTTTCGTTACAGGTCTTCTGTCAATTCAGGACAAGGCCCTGTAATTTTTGAGGGTGTTACACTCTATGCTCCAGGCAGTTATAGTACCTATTTCGTTGCCCCAAAGGGGAACGAGGTATTACTCCATCCTCTTTCTGGTACAGACACCCAATGGGTCTTACCAGGACATTCTCAACCTCGAATCCTTCAACAAATTCTTAAGGGTTCCTCGGCTCGGGAGGGGGACCCTGCATTCCATCATTCAATGGAGCCTGGGAATTTTGTGGTGTCGTTGGATATATTCAGGGTGACTACCTGAATATCCCTCTTTTCTTAGCACACCAGTGTTTTCCTCAGGTTTGCAGTGGTCGATAAGCATTTCCAGTTTCTGGCATTGCCCCTTGGTCTGGCCTCCGCGCCTCACGGTTTACCAGGGTCATGGTAGTTATGGCAGCCCACCTGCGGATGCAGGGGGTCCGCTTGTTACCCTATCCGAGTGACCACCTGTTGTTACCACGGTCTCCAGAGATACTTCAGTGCCATATGCAACGGACAATATCTGTGTTGCTACGTTAGGGCTGACTGATAATCTGGAAATGGTCCTCTCTGATTCTTCACAGAGGATGCTCCATATACCAACATCTGAGGATCTTTGTGATTGAGGAAAAGATCTCTGCATTACAGGCAAAGGTACGCAGTTGCCTGCAGAGTCGCCGAGCGTCTATTCACTTGGCAATGTGGTTCCTGGGTTCCAGGGTGTCGCTGTTCGACATGGTGGAGAGTACCCAGCTTCACTCTAAACCTCTAAAAAACTTGATCCTCTCCGGATGGGATGGGTTGCCCCATAGGATAAAGTCAATAGGTTTTCCCCGGAGGTTTGTCTCTCTCTGGCCTGGTGGCTGCAGAAAGCTCACCTAAACAAGGGGCACCCCCTTTGGGATTGCGGACAGGGTCCTTCTGACGACGGACGCCAGTATCCGTGGCTGGGAAGCAGTGACGGGTCCACACTTGTTCCAGGGCAGGTGGACACCAGTAGTTTTTGCGCTTCCCATAAACATCTGAGAACTCTGAGCAGTATTCAAGGTTCTCCAGCATGCAGGACAGGTCCTCCACGGAAATACCGTGCAGGTACAGTCTGACAACGCCATCATGATGGCTTATGTAAACCACCTAGGAGGTTCCCGAAGTCAGGCGACACTAACAGTGGTGTCCCGAATTCTGGCTTGGGTGGAAGGCTATATCCCTGCCGTCATCGGCAGTGTTCATTCAGGAATCCTCAGATGGAAAGCAGGCTTTCTCAGCCGTCAAGACGTGCATTCAGGGAAATGTCCTCTTTATCAGGAGGTGTTCAATCTTCTGGTGAACAAGTGGAGCCTTTCAGAGATGAGACTCTTCTGATAGACGTAGGTAGGTCCAGTGGACCTTCCAAGTTGTGTACCTCGTCCCTCCATTATCCCTTCTTCCTCCAGTAATAGCAAGAAGGAGGCACGCTCCTGCTGATAGCTCCAGCGTAGGCCAGATGGCACTATTACTCAGATCTTCGGAGCCTCTCAGTTAACACTCCGAAGCTGTTGCCTCTACACCCGGACCTGCTGTCTCAGGATCCTGGCTGATACCCAGACCTGGGTTGTCTGTCCTTGACGGTGTGGCGGTGGAGACTGCCCTCTTAAGGTCTAGGCGTTTTTCCAGCTCTATAGTTAACAGGGGCTCTGTCCATGCTAAGAGCTCGGAAGTTTTTATCTGCAAGAATTTACCACTAGGTATGGTATACTTTCAGTTGTGTCGCCCTAGAGGCTAGGCTCCTCGGGTATTCCGGATATCCAGAGGTTGGCTTTCCTACAGGTGGGCTTAGATAACGGTCTTCGCCTTGCTTACCTGAAGGTGCAGGTTTCTGCCCTGTTAGTATGGTTTCAGTGTAGGATTGCTACTCTTCCTGATGTCCGCACCTTTGTGCAGGGTGTACGTTATATCCAGCATCCCTTTGTTCCACCTGTGGCTCCTTGGGATTTGGCTGTGGTCCTTAGGGTTCTCTGAGGACCGCCATTTGATCCACTGGGCTCAGTGGATTTCAAATGGCTTACGGCTAGGACTGTATTCCTTCTGGCTCTTAATTTGGCCAGTAGGATCTCAGAATGGGAGGCTCTGTCATGTAGACCTCCCTTTTTCTCATCTTTCCTAGGAACAGGGCAGTGCTTGCCTTTACTTCCCCAGACCTGTCTGCTGGTGAGGCCTATTTGGCTGTGGTACGGGCGCTAAGAATTTAAGTTGACCGTACCAGTCCATTTAGGAAATCAGACTCTCGGTTTTGTCCTTTCTGGTTTCCATAAAAAGGGTTGGCCTGCCACTACGCTAACTTTGGCAGGATGGATTCACAGGTCTTCCTGTTCCATCCTCTATTAAAGCTCTTCCACTAGGTCTGTGGGTCCTTCGTGGGCAGCTCGACGTGGCGCCTCAGCGGTGATTGACAGCCACGTGGTCATCTGTCCATATTTTTGTAAGGTATTATGCTTTTGATACCTTCGCCTCTCAGGATGCTTCCTTTCGGCGGCGGATTCTCCTTACAGCACAGGAGCGTCCCCACCCTTAAAGGATACTGCTTTGGGACATCCCCAAGGTATCCTGTGGATACCCTATGGACCCTGAAGTAGAAAATATGAGATATGGTAAGAACTTACCCTTGTTATCTCTATTTCTACGAAGTCCATAGGGTTCCACAGGACTCCCGCCCTGTCGCACCTGTATTGCAGATGGGCTTTGATCTGGTCACCGGTTTCCTTCTGGTGAGAATGTGATTCTGGTGTGTTCCAGACTGTCTTCTCTCTCTTTTTTGCTCCTGCTCCGGCCTATGGCTTGACACGAAACTGAGTGGCCTGAGGATCGGGGGCGGGGTATAGGAGAGGGACCCCAGTGCATCCTGGGAGGCTGAAAATTTAACTCTGTGGTGCCTGGATGTCTGCCGCCATCGCCTATACCCCAAGGTATCCTGTGGAACCCTATGGACTTCACAGAAATAGAGATAACAAGGGTAAGTTCTTACCATATCTCATATTTTTGGTCTTATGACCTGTATGATTTTCAGGGTGTTTGAGGCTCATGTTTTCGGTTCCATACATAACACAGTGCATCAATAGCATGGGGTTTTAGTTGGATAATACTGTATAAATTGGGCATCAAAAATTGGAAGAATTCGAATAAAGTAGATGTGTAAATATGAACACTTTTTGCAGCTGGGTTTCACAGATGTTAATACAGTTTTGTTTTTTTTTTTCTTAAGTCTCTACTTATTTTATGCTGCTTGTCCTTATCTGGGTATATTCATGTGGGTGTTTTGTGCTGACAACACACAGAGCAATCTGGAACACGTTAGATATTTCTAGTAGAGTTTAGATAGTAGAAGCATATGTCCAGTTTCCATGGACACACCAGACGTTATGGAACAGATTTTAAGTGTCACTAAATGAATGTGTGTTCAATTTTAACAATGCACACAGAGGAAAATGGTATAGGCTGCTTTTTCACATTAAAATCATTTGAAATATTGGGATCATACTAATATTTCTGATCTTAAATGGTTATTGATCACTAAAGGTAAAAAAAAAAAAAGCAAATTCAATTAGTAAATAGCTTTAGTGTAACGTGTTTCATTTGATGAGGTTGGTGTGATATCAATTGCTTTGACCTGAATTGGGTAAATATGACCGTTCTTTGCATATAGTGACTGTTTTGCTTAAATCCACAGGATGGCACACTTTTTGATGGGAGGCCAATTGAATCTCTCTCGCTGATTGATGCAGTAATGCCTGACGTGGTGCAAACAAGACAGCAGGCCTACAGAGACAAACTTGCACAACAACAAGCAGCAGCTGCGGCCGCAGCAGCGGCTGCAGCAGCAGCGGCTACTGCAAACAACCAGCAGCCGTCCACAAAGAATGGTGAAAATGCAGCGAATGGGGAGG
Source organism: Taudactylus pleione (assembly GCA_031769625.1). NCBI lineage: Eukaryota > Metazoa > Chordata > Amphibia > Anura > Myobatrachidae > Taudactylus > Taudactylus pleione. Next base: position 17,636,137 of record JAUIMM010000036.1, on the reverse strand, counting down.
AAAATGGAGGACATGGGCTCGCAAGTAGGTGTATTCAGAGAAGGAAATGGCTCTTACAACTATGGCCTGAAACATAAACTGTTGATTGCACTGATTTGTTTTGTAATATAAGATAAAGCATCATGTTAAGTTATTTTGCTACAATGTATAAACCTGGTGAATTGTAGCAAGCATTTACAAAGTGGAAAATTTCCGTCTGCAATAAATAGCATTTCTAATAACTGATCAGTGGACAAGCCTCTTTTTGAAAGTTTGCAGAGGTAGAGATGTTGATATCCTAGATTGGAATTTTTTTAATTCTAATGTGGAGACCTGCTTTATGCCGTTACAACCAATTGTTCGTAGAGTGTGACAACCCATTATATAACCTCTGCAACTAGTTGTGCTTTGTTGGGGAAAGGTTTTTGAATTCCTGTGGTCTCATTATAGGTCCCAGCCCAATTTTGGTTGAGCAAACCTGCTTTATATAATGAGTTACTGTATATGGTGGAAATACATATTTAAATTTACTAAAAACTACCTCTCTGGATACAGCAAATCCCACTACACTGGATAATTAAAGAAGGCCTCCATGAACCCATAAAATCTACAAGCATACATGAAGTCTTCTCATGCTTTATGGTCCTTGCTATTTATGACCTTTGGTACTCCCTTCCTGTTGTAGTAGGACTTATGATGATTTGAGTGCACTGTGTGGTTTTCTTAGCCATTCTGTACTGCAGAAGCTGGCGCCTGGCCCTTTGGCTACGGTTTGATTTCCGTTCAGTTTTCTAATGGGCAGCAGGGCTATATTTAGTTTGATTTGGTATCTATTATGACTTTCCACAAGCGTCACATAAGCCTGGCCACTAAATCTGCAGTAGCTATTGTATGTCTTGCAGTTTTGTTTTGCACTGAATTAAGGAGGAAAGAGTTTGTCATTTTCAGCAACAACTTTTAGGTTGATAAAAATACAAATGACAATACCAAGCCACTCGTCCTGGCAGTAGTATGTCCCAACGCAGTCTGAGTGCACAGATTCCTCTTCTGCATACAAGTACATTTTACAATGTATTCATTCCATGATGTCACCCTAGCTATATTGTGATATGTGACCTTCACTTTCAGCCAAATCTTTCTAGTTATGGTTGTGTGGTTTGGTATGTGTGTTTTAGTTTTGTTGCAAATGGCCTCACAAACTGCAGTCAGACAACAGACCCACGTGTGCCCATATTGTTGTTAGGATCTAAGACCAAGTGAAAGCATTTGGGGTATTAGCAGTGACTTGGGATAACCTCTCTTTACTGTTACCTGATAAATGACAGCAGACGTTTCAGATATCTAGCAGTCAAGTTGCCGTTCAAAACATTTTCTGAGTGGTGTCAGAATAGTGTTTCCCAGCAAGAAAGCTGAATGGGGGAGATGGATTCTTGTTTGGTGAAAATGTAATTGTACACGTTAAGACCAGAGGAAAAACAAGATGCAAGGGTGACCTCTGCTGGCTGGAGTATATTAAAGTCAAAGTATGTTGAATCTTATTTTCTGTAATCTGCTTTATTTATACTTTACAGCACAGGGTTCCTATGTCATCTTCAACTTCTTAGAAAGTCACTCTCCCCCCACCTGCCCAGGGTTTTCATTACGTTTTGTGACCGTCTCTGCTACATACAGCAGTTAATTGGCAAGTTTGAAAGATATCCTCTATTATTATGGTCTTCCCAGACAAGACCACTTAAGGTGTGTACTACAAAGTGCCCCCAACTCCATCTGCATCCTTCTTGTTTCTAAATGTATACAGAGTATATCCCAGACATTTTCATAGAAGCAATTATTAGGAGGCCGCAGAGAGCACCACTATTGGCTGCTGCATCTCCCACATAGGTGACTGTTTACTTCTCTGCCCCCGACATGCCTAAGATTTTGAGACTCCTTTTGAAAAGTAATTCTGCAGTATATAAAAAAAACAACAAAAACCCTTGTTTTAAAATAAAATAATTTGATCTAAAGTGCAGAGCGAACATCTAATATTTGCAAGTATTTTCAACAGAGCATCACTTCATATACAGGGGGTTAGGAAAGTCCCTCTGCAGTGGCTGTATGCTAAATATGTGACTGGCAGTTGCAGCTCCAGAGGTGAGGCTGCAGCTCAGCCCAAAATTCAAATATGGGAGGCACACCAACTGCCACCCCAAACTCTGCCAAACATCGTTGGCCGGGGGTCACTGGCTGTTGGTCTGGTTGGTCTGGCTCCCCTATTAGAATTTTGTAACGTCACACACTTAGCGCACAGTCACGGTGGAGGGACTTTCCGAACTCCCTGTGTAACTCTACTATCCCTCTGCTCAGGACAGTGGTCTTCAGCTTCACTTTATCTCTCTTCTCAGTTCTTATACTGACTTGGCTTATAGATATCACTTAGCAGCTACAGATTTCTTTAGAAAATGTACAGTGGCCATTTATACCCCTATATTATTATTATTTTTTTTTTATTTCTTTGGAAATGTTTAATGCTGATTAGCACAAAATACTCACCCAATACTTTAGAGGGGTATTTGTTTGTTTTCTGGTATTCTTGAGGATTTTTTTTCCCTCTTTACAGTTGGGAAAAAAAATCTGATTATTGATTACGTAAGTATTTTTTTTTTTTTTTTGCTAATGGCCTCCTCTATAAGACGCGTCCCCTTTTCGGCATACTTGGGGGCGTGCCCGCCACTTATGGACAAGCCGGGCAGCCCCCAAGCGCTGCAGAAAGGGAGAATAGATGCCGGGCGCATGCGCCTGGCGTCTATTCTCCGGCGGTGACCGGGTCACCGCACATTTCTCCACCCACGGGGAACTGCGTCCCGCGAGTGAAGATGGCACCCGCAGGCTGTGAGGGCAGGGCGCTTTTTGCCCTCCTTCTGGAGGGCAGGGTGCTTTTTGCCCTCCAGAAGGAGGGCAGGGCGCCGCACCCCGCTAAAACAGCCTAGCGGGAACGCTAGTTTTCTATGTGTTAATCGCAGGCCTGCCTAATACAGACTCTCATCTATAACTCCAGGTGCTTCTGTCACAGTGCCGCCAAATCCAGGTCCCTCTTTCCTGGTCCGGTGACGCTGGACTCCGGGCTGAAAGCAAATCCTGGACTCTAGGTTTTCAAGGGTATCGGTACAGTTCCTGGTAGATTTCAAAGGGTTATGGCCCATAAGAACGGTATTGGGTCAAGGCCTCAGACATTCATGCACCTCAACCACTGAAAAAATTCCATCAGAAGTTTCCTGACAGGCCATTTGTGGGGTGTTTGGTGCCCACCCCTAGAAGGGGGGGGGATAATGTCACAGCGCTGCCGAATCCAGGTCTGGCAACGTTGGACTCCGGGCTGGCGTGTGACGGCGTGCGGGAGATCCCCGGCGCCCGCTGTCAGCTGTCCTCTCCCTCCGGCGGCTTTGTGCAGACGGCCGCGGCATCCATAGGAGCGCGCGCCGATCTGCATTAGATTTAAAGGGACGTGCACACAATTAGTGTAAGCCACAGAAGGTGCCAAAATCAAGCCCTGCCTATTTAAGGAAGTCCTAGAAGAGCATTCCTGTGCCACAGTATAGGCTCATTTACCATACTCCAGCCTTCCTGTGATATTCCAATACCGGTTTCTGACTTTGGCTTCGTTTGTGACTTCACCTGACCCCTGGTACTGCATCTGATATCTGGTTTTGACTTCGGCTATTCCCTGTGACCTGTTTATGCCTGCTCCCTGGTACCGTCTCTAAGTCCGTTTGGTACTGACCCGGCCTGTCGCCTAAGCTATATGTCTCCTCCACTGCATCCAGAGTTTACCAGCACCTGTATAAGGGAACCTATCCTGAGGTCCGCGACCTGTGTGTCGGACGCAGCCAAGTCTATACCTTCTTGCGAGGGTCCCTGGTGAATACCGCCGGCACATTAGACTCTGCACCTCAGGCATAGGTCTAGCCAACTCCCTAAATACGGGCCGCATCCATAATCCATCCGGAAGTGTGACAGCTTCTATGTAGTAAAAAAAGGGTGGTGAATTAACACCTTTTTTTATTTGCTAATTTTGTAAAGGGACAAGTAGGTTTTTTTTTACGTTAAAATGTTTAAGTTAAGTGAAATGTTTTTATTCATTAGGTCTAATTTAATTACATGGCATAAAAAATAAAACAGTGGGTGGTTTTATTGTCCCTTTTAAAGCTACAATACAACCTAGAGAGGCCTATTTGTAGCTCCAGGGGACGGCTACTTTCCCACTATTCTACAGTGCACTGAGAAACTACTGCACTGAGAACCTTCTTGCTCAGCATATTTTTATTTATATACTTGTATTGTTCCTGTCATGCTGCTATATAGTGTCATCTTTTGAGTTCAGTTCCCCAATGGCTAAATTTATTATGGAAAATTATAGAATTTACTTGGCTTCATAAAGCAGTAACTTTGGAACATCTGTTTTGTATCTTACTGAATAAGTTTCATTTTAGATTAATGTTTGTGTAATATTTTTAATATAACCCCTAAAGGTGCCCACACACTGTACTATTTTATGCACGATGTGGCCGTATTCGACGCATCGGAATTACAGTGCATAATATGTGCAAATTGTGAATGTCCACTCATGATGCTGATGCACGTACCCACAGGTTGTCTGTGGTATCGTCAGATCTACCCTGCTGCAGAAAAGATCTGTCGCTCTCGTACACGAGCCGACAGCATATCGTTCAGTGTTTGTTTGGACCCACGTATGATGCCGCCTACACTGCAGGGAGATCCGTGATGCAAGCATCAAGACACAGATGCATGGATGGATCAGTGAGATCATTGGTGCATCTGTGTTAAAAGAAAAAAAAAAAAAGAATAAAGTGAAAAATTATAAAAAAAAAAAAATTCCCGGAGCACAACCAGCCCCAGGCTTTTCACAGCAGGTCCTGGTTGTGAAAATACAGGAGACAAACGACGTAGGGGTCCCCTGTATTTAGCACAACCAGCATCGGGCTTTCAGAGCCAGTCCTGGTTTTGAAAATACAGGGGACAAAGAGTAGGGGTCCCCTGCCACAAAGCATTGCCCCTGACTGCTAGTCAGCCCGGGCCGGGAATCCCTGGGGAGAAAGGGACACCCCCCCCCCCCCCCCAATAAGGGAGTGCGACCCTCTCCAGGGCACCACAGGCCTGGACTGATAGCCTGGGGCTATCCCCAGCATCCCTGGAGCGGTGGGTGCCGGGTTGATTGTGTTTAAAAATGTGGTGCAAGTAAAGAGTTAAAAATATCGTCTTTTGTAGTAGAGCTACTGGTCCCAGCAAGCCTCCCCGCATGCTGGTACTTGTAAAACTACAAGTACCAGCATGTGGGGCATAACAGACCCATTGGTACCTGTAGTTCCACTGCAAAAGAAATATTAAAATAAAGACAACACAAAAACAGTGAAAGTACAAGTTTATTAACATACATGCTCACTCATACTCGCCTACTATTCCCGAAGCCATTCACGTCCCCTTCTCCAAGTAGTAAACCACGGGTACATTAAAAAAAAAAAAATACCATACTCTCCCCTTCCAATGTGTGGACGACATTCTCTTCGTCCCGTGTAGGCATCCCCTTGTTTTTGCAAAACACAAAAAAAAAACCATTAACAAGGACCCGTTTACACAGTACCGACCTCTAAAGACAGTACTTCCCGAATCACGGCTCAGTGGCGAGATTTCACTATAGAAAGCCAGGTCTGGGTTGACTAGAGGTTTTTTTTTTTGTTTTTTTCACGTTGTATTCATTTTTTTTTTTTTTTTTTTAACAGACTCATGGACTGATCTCACTGATTCATCATGCATCTGTGTCTTATTGATTTTTTTTTTTTTTTTTTTTTTTTTTTTTACAAAGGAGCTTGTAGCAGCACAGATCGCACTGATCTGTGACACATGCTTGCATCACGGATCTCGCTGATTCATGCAAGCATCTGCTATCGCGCACGATCTAATGATATGCAAATGTTTAAATCGTGCATGATAGATCTTATGTCAGATTGTGCAGTTTCTGGGGAGCTGCCAAGGAGAGTTCAAGGGAAATCATTAACAACATCGTATTGTTGCATACATTGGGCCTGATTCAGACCCACTCGCGAGCGGCTGTCCGCTCGCAAGTGGGTCGATGTTATGGACTGAGCATGCGCACGACGGAGGGAGCTCCGTCGTGCGCATGCGCCAGACGCGACGAGCGAAGGAAAGTCCTTCGCTCGTTGTGTCCGATCAAAGGGGGCGTGCTGTCAATGTTGATTGACAGCACGCCCCCTTTGGTGGGCGTGCCGGGGGCGTGCCTCCCTGACGGGGGCGTTCCCACGGGAACGCCTCCCGTCAAAAGCCGGCCCACTGACATCACTAGTGATGTCAGTGGGAGTGATTTTGGCTCTGATGTAGCCAAAATCACTCCGGAGCTTGCGGTTGAAAACCTCAACCGCAGGCTCCGGCTCGCAATTTCGATGGTCGCGATGGTCACGACCATCGCGGCCATCACAATGCACGCTCGTATAGCCTGTGGGTGGTGACCCACAGCTATACGAGCGTCCAGGAGGACGCTCCATTTTCATGGAGCCCGGCCCTCATTCAGAGCGTGCGCTCTGCACAGAGCGTACGGCTCTGAATGAGGGCCATTGTTCCTTGTGTAGGGGCCTTAAGTATATTTGCCTTATCTTTTAGTTAGCCTGCAGAAAACGACTGGTTTCGAGTTGAGCTGGACAACAACTAGGTGTAGTGAATCTTGTCTGGATAGTTTCCAAAGTGACTGGAAGACTAAAGGTCGGTGCACTCTAGACTGTCTAGTGTGCCCAACCTAGTCATCAACAGTCATCATCAAGTGCATACACAATTGCCGATGCCGGGAGTGATGGCTATGAAGCATTCAGCAGCATGGCCCTTGCTAACTGTATCGCCAGTCAGACCTGCATGTAGGGCTGACTGAGAATGTGGCTGACGCGCATCATTAGCAACACAGCGGGTACACACTAGACAATGTGCCCCCCATCCGCCGGATCGGACAACAAATCGTCTAGTGTATCACAGTCCCCTTCTGACTATATTCTACAAAAACATTTGTGTTTGGCACTAGCTTAACCTTACCATGACTTTGGCTAATACATTAGCATTTTCATTGTGCATCAGTCTGAACTAGTTTCAGTGGTGTAGCTGTCTGCTACTAACACCACAGTTGTCTTGTGCATGGAAGTGAATGGACTAGCAGAGGGACAGGTTTACGGCTTTGAGGGTTTTGTTCAATTTCTTTAAAGGGATAATGGATACACTTACATTTGTTCTTTCTCTGCTAATGTGATTTGGGGCTGCCCTGGTTTGTGTGAAAGTGGACTGTACTGTGTAAAGTAGATCTGGAGACTTTGGATGCGGAGCAGGTTTTTATTTTAACGATTTGCTTATTCTACACCAATCCAACAAAATAATATGCACGTGTTCAGCCCTGCAGGGACAGGAGACAAAACCTAAAAACCAGCACTTTAAATAAAATCGCAAATGGTACCTCCCATGTGGAAATTTATTGAAACCTTGTAATAGCAGTGGCTAGCATATCCTAATTATGCTGCAATGTGATCTAGGTATGTAAGAGAACTGAATCGGTATGAAATACGGCCGGCCTAACCTCCCCCTCTAAGTGCCTAACCCTAAGTCCCCCCCGGGGGTGCCTAACCCTCCCTCCCCCTAGCCTAACCCTAACTCTCCCGGGTGGGTGCTTAACCCTAAGTTCCCCCCCCCCCCCCTCCCGCGGCTGTCCGCGGCGCCCACCATCCCTTCAATTGGGATGCCGGTCTCCCGGCATCGGGGAAAAGTCAGGCGTCAACATCTAGACGCCCGGCATTTCACCCTCGCCAGAATATGTCAGTCGGGAAGCTGGCTGTCGGTGTTAAGGCAGCCGGTTTCCCGATTGTATACCAAGAGAACAGTTGGCACCCCAAAATAAGAATAGAAGTGAATGAGTTGTGACCTAGGAAGTTTTATACGCCTGCACATTTTTAGGAGTAGGTGGCTGATTGCATAGTATGCAATTGTAGCCAATACATAAAATTCAGAGTGCATAAAATCTTTATGTACCCTGGTGAAAACATTAAAACTAATTATGGCTACTGAGGAGTGTAGTTAGGGTATAGAAGAGTAGCCTAGTAAGAGAAATACCAGCAAGCTCCCCATATCAACTAAAGTAGGAGCAATAATTGGGTTTATCATAGTTTTCTGTGTATTCTGAAACATTTTTGAGTACAATGCACAGTATGCTGCTGTTGCGCCAAACAAGTGCAAGAGGTATGATATCTAGTGCATAATCACCCATGTATAGTTCCACTGTGATTAGTAAAGGAATTAGGGGGGCATATAATAAGTTGTTAGTTTTAAAGACTGGTTGAAGGATCGGAAACGCACAGATTAGAATTGTGAATCCCAAAATTATGATGCATAGACAATCCCTGTTGCATTTGACTAGGGCATTCTCAAGGGTTCTAAGTTTCTGTAGCCAAACGAAACCTATTGCTTGAAACATAAACTGTAGGTTTTTGTACTGTCCACAGCAAAGGAAAGTATTGTTTTATAACAAACTTTTATGGCGAAGTCACTATCCTAAATATAAACAATGATTACTTGGAGGCTGGAAATTGAAAACTTTGGAGCCAAATGATTAGTTAGCAGTAGAAACCATGTATCCTGGTGATTGTCCAGGGGAGGTCCTAATGAACGTGTACTAGGAATTTGAATGTGAGGGTATGGTCCTCTGGCACCAAATAAGATGTGTACTAGAATATGATTTTAAGTTCTGTGGTAAAATTATATTCGGTTTTATATTATGGGTACTTTTCGCATCTTTCAAAGTTGCAAACTGCATCCTGGGAAGAAAGAATTGTGCATTATACCATTTTTATAGACAATAAATAGGGTAACCCTTCATTTGAAAAGGCTAGCAGCGCCTGATATTTGGTGCTATATCAGCATGTAGATGGACGACACTATTTCAGTGGAGTCATGTTTAAGAGGCTCATTCAGGACTGCAACAGTGGTGGCACATTCCAGTAAGTCGTAGCGGGTAGAGGTTTGGTATTTTGGGAATGAGCAGGTGACTATTTTTTTGCCCCACTTGCTATCTACACTTTCCTCCTCCCTACCCCCAGTACTGCCCCATCTATCTACCCTTGCCTGTCTGCCCCAACCCCCTCTTTGCCCCCAGTACTGCCCCAGCTGCTATCTACCCTTGCCTCCCTACTCCCATCACTGCCTGCACTTACTCCCCTCTACTCCCAGCTCTACCCCAACTGTTACCTGCCCCAGCACTGTACCAACTGCTTCCTGCCCTCACCCAATATGTAATGGGACCCAGAAACCGTGGCTTAGTACCCCAATTTTTAGCTAATTGGTCCCTGGGACCAACAATTTTTTTGCTTAGCGCGATAACTGGGTAGTGAATGTGGATGAGAGGCACAGATCTTGTTCAGGTTGAAGGGATCAAGTTGCTTTGTATGTTTAGAAGTATTTTATATTGTATATGGAAAAATACAGCCAACCAGTGTAAAGGATGAAAAAAGGAGCAGCAAAAGAACATTTTGCTTGTATCAAACAAAATTTCCAGCCTTTCCTTTCCTAAACTGCTCTAGCCAAATTGTGGCCTTAGCCAGCTCCTGCAAGAAGCCCACCAGCATCTTGAAATGGGCTTTTATCAAATATCTGTGGAATTCAATTTGGCACCATATGGCGCTGGGCTGCGCGCGTTTTGTCCTATCCTGGTAATGCTGACATCACACCTTTTCTCTCGCTTCCCATAGTGGTATGTAGGAAAACTTGCGATGCTGTCAGGATGTAATGCTCAGTTCCGGCTATCAGTGAGCAATCTCTTAAATGACAAAACTGGTATTCAAGAAAAGATGGGGATTCTACACAAGTGGTTCCCAAACTGGATGCTGGGGCACCTCCAGGAGTACCACAAGTCGGTAATCCAGGACCAAATAAAATGATTTATGATCCATGTGATAGGCAAAATTAGTGCTTGTGGTTGCCAATCATAAAATGTGGACAAACCGAAACGCAACCTTATCTACCACCACATACCCAAACCTAAGGACGACAAGTAACAATATGCTTAACTTAATATATTACACTCAATTTCTCAAACTTTTGGCCGTAAAAGAACAAAAAACAATGCTGCTACTCTAGGGTACCATGATTCAAGAATGTTTGGGAACCATTGTTCTACACACTACCCAATTTAAAGGCACCACTTTGTTTTTGTTTTTCTAATTGTTAAACAATACATACAAACAATACATACAGGTCATTCACCACAGAGAAATTTGGTTGCATTTATTAATGTCAATTGGACATGCCAAGTTAACATTGATGGCTCTACCTGGCTAATATATAAGCTATAAGCCCCTTAGTGGACACATTATAAAACTTGTTTAGTATTTTGACAAATTCTATACAATTTTTTTTTTTTTTTTTTTAAATAAATAGTAGGTGCTAAAATGCATGAAAACAGTTGTAAAGCATTCAAAAGCAAAATATTTAGAGTTCACAACTAAAGAATTTTGCAAAAACTGACCTTTATAGTTTAAAAACATACATTTTCATCTGAAACAATTACATTTTTGGGCAACCATTTTAATATAAAACTGATGTACACATTGCATTTTATAGCTATGGTTTCTTTTATTTGAATGAACATGGCCAGTATTGCAGTATGGGCAAAAATAAATCAATTAAAGTGAACTGTAAATACTGGTTATCTGATTGCTATAGGTCAGTGATTTTCAAACTTTTTCAACTCGAGGCACACTACAAAAGATTTTAAAATTGCCAAGGCACACCATCCGGCGATACAGGAACAAAGCACACTACATTGGCCCCTGCAGGAACAAAGCACACTACATTGGCCCCCACAGGAATAAAACAATCACATTGGCTGGCCCCCACATTGCTCCCCACAAAAAAAAAAAGAAAACACTTTAGTGACCCTGCCCTGTCCCTCCAGCTGGTGTTGCTTTGGCTCAGTCACAGCACTAAGTGCAGAGCTGTGAGCAGTATGCGGGCGGGAGGGGCTTGCTGGGTGCCTGGTGGGTAGGAAGTGCTGGTTGTTGGGCCATCGGTCAGGCAACGTGGCATGCGTGAGCTGTGATGTCACGCTCCCGCGTCTGGACAGGTCACGGGCTGGGCGCGCCTCAGCCTCCCAGAGGAGCTCAGCACTGCTATAGGTTTTAGAGAATGCTTTGAGTCCATTCACCAGTGTTCATTGAAACCAGACTTAAAGATATATTTATATATATGTGTGTGTGTGTATGTATATATGTGTGTGGACAGCGCACAAATGTAGTTTCTACTTCAGGGTCCTTAGGGATCCACAGGGATACCTTGGGGTATAGGCTTGGCTCCTGCCATGGGCACCACACAGTTAAAAGATTTCCATCCCAGGATGCATCGGGCCCCCTCCTATACCCCGCCGCCAGGCCAAGGCACCTCAGTTTCAGTAGGTGCCCGGCCGGAGTCTGGCTACCGCACAGAGGGGCTGTGTATTCACAGCCCCTGAAGATCTTCAATAGCGGTAGCTGTTTGGACCAGCTTTGGACAAAATAATGGATACGTTGGCGGCGGCCAAATCGGCATGTCTACCTTCAGCCCCAATTCCGTTGGGGTCTAAAAATCCTTTCTTTCGGCCCCATCGCCCTCCGGTAAAACCTAAGGTTCAGTCCTTTCCGAGACCTTCAGGTCCCAAAAAGACCGCTAGGACCAGGAAACAGGCTTGGAGTACCAGACGCCCAGCTTCCAAGCCGGACGACAAACCCTCAGCCTGACGGGTTGGGCCTCCCCTTGGGGGACCCCAAGGTGGGAGGCCGACTTCTGCAATACACCCAGTGTTGGTTCAAGACCACCACAGACACTTGGGTAAGGGAAGTGGTATCTCAGGGATAAGCCCTCTCTTTCCGCAGAAGGCGTCCTCATCAGTTCTTTGTAACAGCACATCCTTCAGATCCAGCGAAGGCTCCAGTGATCCAGGATGTAGTACGTTCTATGCTCCAGATGGGTGTAATCGAGCCGGTTCCATCACCCCAAAGGGGGACTGGGTACTAATCGAACCTCTTCTTGGTCCCAAAACCAAATGGATCATTCTGACCTATCCTCAGCCTCAAATCCCTGAACAAGTTTTTAAGAGTTCCTTGGTTCCGGATGGAGACTCTGCATTCTATTGTGTTAACTATGCAACCTGGGGATTTTATGGTGTCCCTGGATATTCAGGATGCTTACCTGCATATCCCCATTGCCAGGGCGCATCAGCGTTGCCTCAGATTTACAGTGTTGGACCAACATTACCAGTTTCAAGCCCTACGGTTTGGCCTTTCCACGGCTCCTCGAGTGTTCACAAGGGTGATGGCGGTCATGGCGGCACACCTGCGGTTGCAGGGGGTTCGTCTGTTACCCTACTTGGACGACCTTCTGTTGTTGGCAGGGTCGCCACAGGTCCTTTGCAGCCATCTACAACTGACAGTATCAGTATCGCAGACTCACGGCTGGATAATGAACTGGAAGAAGTCCTCTCTAATTCCTTTTCAGAGAATGGTCCATCTCGGGGCATTGTTGAACTCTCAGCAACAGAGGTTCTTCTTGACAGAGGAAAAGATAGCCCTGTTGCAGTTCAAGATACGCAATGTGCTATGCAGTCGCCGAGTGTCTCTTTTCTCAGCGATGAAGTTACTGGGCTCCATGGTGTCAACGTTCGACGTGGTGGAGTATGCCCAGTTCCATTCCAGGGTTCTGCAGATGTTGATCCTTTCCAGATGGGACAGGAATCCCCATCGAATAAAGATACAGATGATCAGGCTCACTCCGGAAGTGCGCCTGTCTTTGACGTGGTGGTTACAAAGGTCTCATCTCAGCAGGGAACGTCCGTTTTGGATTTCGGATCGGGTCCTTCTAACAACGGATGCCTGCCTTCGGGGTTGGGGCGCTGTGACAGGCCCACATGTCTTCCAGGGCCAGTGGACGTCAGAGGAATCGAAACTGCCAATCAATATATTGGAAATTCGAGCAGTGTTCAAAGCATTGCAGCATGCAAGACCGTTCCTGCTGGGGAAACCTGTGCAGGTTCAGTCAGACAACGCCACAACAGTGGCTTACCTAAATCGGCAGGGAGGAACTCTAAGCCAAGCGGCTCTAAGGGAGGTGTCCCGCATCCTGGCTTGGGCAGAAGGCAATCTTCCAGCCATTTCGGCCGTCTTTATTCCGGGTGTGCTCAACTGGGAGGCGGACTTTCTCAGCCGCCACGATGTACACCCGGGGGAATGGTCTCTTCACCAGGAGGTGTTTCAACTCCTGGTGGACAAGTGGGGTCTTCCCAAGATAGACCTCATGGCCTCCAGACACAATCACAAGCTGGGGGTGTACGGATCCCGAACAAGAGACACAGGAGCTCTCCTGGTGGACGCTTTGTCGGCACGATGGAACTTCCAATTCGTGTACCTATTTCCTCCGTTCTCCCTGCTGCCTCAAGTAATTCGAAAGTTCAGGCAGGAAGGAGGCAAAATCCTGTTGGTGGCCCAGAAGGAGTTGGTACTCGGATCTTCAGTGTCTGTCCATCGATACTCCTTGGCTGTTACCTCAGAGGCCGGACCTATTGTCTCAGGGTCCTTGTCTCTTCCCGCACCTGA